>ML058487.1:4200000-4687925 GCA_003013855.2 Liriodendron chinense
CATTCGATCCATATATTTCATAGCTTCCTTGAAATGTGTTCTAGATCTAATGAACAATTTAGATAACAGTTTGTTTCCATTATGTTTTAAATTGGTTGGAGCTTTAACAATATTTTAAAATAAGTTCATTTTTTTAATTATTTATAAGATCCTGAGGTTTTGTGCATCCGCCTCAACAGTATCCCACTTCATATATCTCACTAGCATGTAAGCTTCCATGAACAATGTACAAAATGGTTGGATGTATCAGCTGCCTCTTATTCCATGTGATGACTTCAAAAGCAACTGAGGTTGCATTTAAGTTGATTCATCTTTGTTATACTACGACGTGACTATATGATATTCTAAAGCAATGATCTAGAGGGCTAATTATATGAGAACCTTGCATGTAGGAAGTTGCATTTGGACCCGTGGATGTCTACATCACCTATCCAACTATTTTTTTAGATCCCCAACAAAAGCATATGTACCATACGATCCAAACCTTCTACTAGAATGTATCCAAAATGGTCCCACATGTGCCTAGGGTGGCATTTCTTTAGAAACATACAATAACATGCATAAGATGGCTCAATTTTGTTTCTTGCAAAATTGGCATTTCTTTTAGTCCGCTTGGCTCAATTTTCAAAATGTTGTGCATTTTCTAAAGGTTTTGGATCTATCACTGGTTTTGATCTATCGTTTATGTTACCTTTCGCCATTGATCTGCTTAGTTTCGGTTCTTTTGTTGAAATTTCTGGAAGTAGAATCAATTTGATTGGATCAATTTGATATTTTTCTTCAGCTTGCATCAATCAGTGGAATTTTAGCAGTGAATGATCAGATTTTACTGAGATTTTGAGTATTTTTTTCTTTTCTTTTTGATGTTTTGATTTGTTTCATGAGGTTGTTGACCGTGGATCTAATTAAATCCATGGTTTGGTGTTGTTTCAGTTCTTGTTTTTATGGTTTTTGTTGAAATTCTAGTTTTTTTATGGGGTATCTTTTTATTTTTTGCCTCTATTAGTATTGTATTGCTATATATTGCTCTGTTCTCTTGGGTGCTACAATTCTTGCCTCTGAATTTTCCAAAGACAAGTTTGTGGCTAAAGTGAAGATGGAGATTGTGGTGAGCAAGGATCAGGTACATGCAGACAAGTTTAGCACTTCTCTCTTTTTACATGAATGATATTCATCATGTTAACTAACCTGATTGCTATTACGTCTAGTGAGGTTAGTTAATCTTTTGTCCCATTTTCATACATCACTTGGTTATTTTCTGTGCATACAACACTTGCTTCTTTTGTCTCGTAGCCGCTGTAACTAAATATTTTTTATGTCCAGGTGATGGGAATGTCTTCTCCTAATGACAAGCTTCTACTTTATAAAGCAATACTCAAACGAGGCCACGTGGTTGCTGTAACTGGAGATGGCACTAATGATACTACTGCCTTGCACGAGGTTCCATCTTTCTAACTTCTTACTTTTCGTTTTTCGAATATATATGCAATTTTCTGAACTGGGCAACTTCAAGGAACACTTCTAATTCTATTCTTTTGGATTATATTAGGCAGATATAGGTCTTGCAATGGGTTTCAGAAATTCAATAGGCAGATATACGTCCTACACTTGTCACACCCAGAAGCTTTCATTCTCTTTCATAGATTCAAAGGCTCTATTAGGTTTTGAATCATTTGTGAGGTAGTGTGCTCCCACCTTTCTCAAAAAAAAAGAAAAAAAAAGAAAAAAAATTGCAAGGTGGCCTGCATTTGCGAACATTAAGCATCCAAATCTTATCGGTATGTCGAAGAAATTATACTGCAGCCTACAACATTGAAAAGTCGCATCAAAATCCAACAATGTGATAGTATAAGAACTTTATACCGTAAGTGTGATTATCGTAGAATCGGAGTAGTTTTCCCCCCTCCACTCGATCATGCCCATAATTAGCCGTTCAAGCAACAATTACATTCATCATCCACTCTATTCCTTATCTTCACACAGCTGCCTTATTCACACCCTAATTAAATTTCCTTGTTCTCTATTAAGTTTTGATTGAGACAGCCCTTCTCGATCTTCCATGGAACGAGCAACCTCTTTAATCAATCAAATCCAGCCCCCAACTTTCGGAGACCTAATCACCATTCTTAGCATCAATGGAGGAGGAATTAGAGGAATCATCCCAGCAACCATTCTAAGCTTCCTGGAGTCATAGCTTCAAGTAAACTATATTCTTGGAAAATCCTAGCTCATTTATGTTTATGAAGCTTAGGAAGCATTTGAATGCACTATAGAATCGAATCACTATTCCTTAGCCTTCAAATTGAGGGTCTTGGTCAATCCACTTACGTTACTTTCAAGATGGACTTGAAAGTGTAACTGCAATCTAAGGCCAACTTCCTCATTTTGGTTACTAGGAAGCACCACTAATTTTTGCTATATTTCTTATTGATTAATTAAATTGAAGGGTTGCAATTCAATTCACTTATGCATCAAAACACGACCTTAATACAAGAATCACATGTTTACTGAATTATAATGGTACATTTATTATTTTCTGAAATCCATGATATCTTTTTAGTAACAGAATTAACGTTTTCTTTCTTACATCAAACCTTGTTAGTAACAGAAGAAGTTCAATAGGTCTTTTGGCTTTATTTTTTATTTTTTAATGAAGAGGTTAGCTCTATCGGAGACAAGGAGTGGAACTTTTTTTGTCTAAGAGGAAGAAAATAGAAGAATAGCATAAGGCCCAATAGGGTAAACATGGTCTGGTTTTTGGAAAGCAAACAAGCATTGATAAGTCAATATATGGTGTTGAAAAGAAAGCGAATGACCACATTGGCCTCAAGAAATCCCTCGTTTACTATGGAGAGAGTGCAGGAAAGGGCATCAAAATCGATTGGATGATGAATGAATTTCACCTTCCAATCAGCACCAAAAACACCAATATCCTCGCTGCAAAAAATACTCAAGAAGATGCAAGATATCTCCTTCCTAATTTTTTTTCGGTTTCTTTCTTTCTTTTTTTTTATTTAATTTTTCTTGTTATTTATCTTTCTTATAATTGAATAAATTAACATTTCATGACAGATTTACTTCAAGAGCTATTATCATGACCGTTTCAAGTTCGTAGCCATTGCTTAGTCATTGAAACAGTTTGTATGATGGGCCCCATGATTGATGGCTCACATACCATAAATTTCTCCTGGTTGAATTGGACCCTTGCTGAAATATGCTTTCCCAATTGCATAACTATCCAGAGTGACCTGTCATTGGCTTCAAACGTAGGAACTGAAAACTTTAGCTGTTGATGTTCTCCCGTTGCTTATTGTAGAAAATCACTTGCTTAATTCATAGTTGTGAATATGTGATAATTATCAGGTATCAGTTTTTCTCATATAAGATTTCGAGGAACTGATTACCCTTATACTAATTGTTGGTTATAAATTTTAATCCCTAACAAAAACCTAATCTCTAAAACATAATTACAATTAACTAAATGGAGATAAACTCATCCCATATGAGCCCTTATGATTTTTATTTTTTCTTTTTGAAAAATTTCATCTAAACAAGTGTCATTTTGTCAGCTATTTTGTAGGCATTTGTGGCATCGGTGTTATGTTTTCAAGCACATATATGATCATTACTAATTGTCAAATCATGGGCTTTCTATCATAAAATTCCCTATGGATGACTTTTTAAGGTCTCTTCTAGTTCATCCCCATGTAGTTAGCTAGTCAATTAACTTGTGTACCTCTAATGTCACTCAAAATTTCAGATTTAATTCAACCAAAGATCCAAACAATTCAAAGAGGAATTATTTAGTCTTCTACACATGCCATTTGACCATTGTCCTCAGATCACACTTTACACGTGGTGCCCATACATCAGTCATTCAAATTCTACAGTGTTGGTATAAACCACTCCACCTTGGATGGTTGATGCACAAGAAGTATATATCCTATACTGAAAGATCCTAAACATCCATTCTTTAAGCATTTCCCTCTTAAATATTGACATTTAATTCATTTCATTTTTTCAATCTACTTATTTTTCTTAAGTTCATGTTCAAGTAATTTTTCTTGAGAAATTTGTGATGCAATTTTTTTTCTGAAGAATTTGTTGTATAAATGGAATCTACTCTTTGATAAGGCACATATGATGAACAAATTGGACATCATGCATACAACATGCAAGGGCCGCTTTTGCTCAACTCTACCAAACGTTTTCTATGGTAGATTTCATGTGATCATTCTCCATACATCATCATCTATTCCAACAAATTGGGTTCGCTATATGAATCATATTTGACCATTTTACTCTATTGAGGACCATATCTAATCCATAGGTCATAAATCTTTTATTACTATCTCCACCCACAAATTCTATTCAACCATTATGATCATATTCTCAGCTAAACAATGGGCCAAAAAACATCTTTGCTTACTACCTCCACCCATGAATTTTATTCATTCATCCCGCCTTATCGACGACCATATCCTCAACTAAACCATAGGTCATCAAATCTTTTCTTACTACCTTCACCCACATTGACCTTTTAGACATTTCCCTTGCCTATTAGAGCATTCAACTTGAACTCACTCACTCCTAACCACTGTAATTAGAAATGTAATGAAAGATATATATGATTTCATTGAGAAAAGAAAAGAAACAAAAAATGATGAGAGATCACCAAGAAAGAAACAAAACCCCTTTTCAAGATTTAGCATAGGATCCCAATTGCAATCTTTCTTCCCAACATCCAAGTTGCCCTTCTTTTATTTTGCACTAAGACAATCTTTCTTTACCAACATTGAAGAAGTTACCCTACACCTAGTTCGCTTTAAGATGTTGCACAAGGGATATTATTAATCACCATTTCTTTCACCTTTTATGTGCTTTTCTTATAATTACAGATCATCAATTTATTTCATTCATAATTATCTATTTTAATTAGCCATCAAAAGGTTAGAAATTTTATTCTAGAAAATTTTAGGAAGTTAAAATTGAAAAATCCTTTAAAGGTTTTACAATTTTTACAATTCGTGTGTGTATTAGAGTTTGTATCAAGTCTTGATCCTCTACTCAATCCTTCATTCATCCAAATTATTGGTATGGATCTGCTTGGTTGATTGAATATACAAATCATCTATCCTTTCTAGTGGGCCTTACTATGATGATTCATAGGTAAAAGAACACGACATTTGTAACCATTTGTGGGGTATACACTTTTATCCATTGGATTTGAACAATTGGTTACGCACTTTATTACTATCCATGTATAACACAAGATCTTTCTTTCTTGTTAGCTCTGATCTCTCTCTAGTATATGTTATTGCACGAACTCAGTAACTTGACTTAAAACTCAATTATCCCAGTACAACTCTAACTCAATCAAATTACTCATCTGCTGATACTCAATGACTCAACTTGAAACCTAGGGTCTCAACAATTGGTGTGATTCAATATGACTCTAAGTACAACTCTAACTTGACCATGCTACTCATGTTGTCAACATTTACATATACAAAATCCGTTACCAGTAATCCAAGTGTTACATCCATGGTTTGTTATGGTTATTTAATTTTTTATTTTTATTTTCAAAAGATAACATGGGCTTGAACCCATAAACACAATGTTGAAAAACACTTTGTCTACTACTGGACCATGGCAATTTACTTTAATGGTGTTTAAAAAAAATTCTCATTGAAAATACTTTAAAGTTAAGTATTAAAATATTAAGTTAAGTTGAAAATACAACTCGCTTAAGTCTTCAAGTTGTACTGATTTGGCTAGACATTTTTAAATCTTTTTAGTTTTTCAACTATGATATATGTTTGGGTTATGACCCATCAATGATAGAGCCCAACAGATGAAAAGCATAAGCATTAGGGACAATAGTGATCCTGAAGAAATTTTATAGGTCGTAATATAGTGAGAATTTCATTTGTAAAATCACCTGGTGTTGGGTCACTAGCGTATACTCTCCGCAAATTTGTGTACAAAATAATTTAGACTAAGGGACCCAACCTAAGATACTCCGATTGCAGTAATATCAAGTTTTTAAAAACATAATAACATATGAATGGTCATAATTATACTTGGACATAATATGTATGATGATGAAGTAGATTTGTCGATGTTAATTTCCTAAGCCAAGGTGTCTCTCCTCGATCTATTGCATATGAAGGGAGCTTGAGGAGAGAACATGTCTATCCTCTGATATAGGCTAAGGATGTGTGACAACCCTTCACCTAAGTGAAGAGATGAGTAGGAGGATGTAGACAAGTGGTATTGAGTGGATTTCTCTCTCTAAATTTTCTCTCACCTTTAACAAGGTATGGATCTCATCGACCTAAGCACTTTCTCCTATCTAGGATTTTAGCTAGGATCAATTAAATAAGGATCGGCTAGGTTTTCAATAAGTGTACTCAGTATGGTGCTCCTTTATCTTGAGGACTTTCGTATATACTACTGTGAAGGAAGTCCGTTAATTTGTTGCCTCTGTCATGCACATAAGCATGATTTAATCCCTCTATTGTTAAGGTCATCTGCCTATGATCTAAATCCCATGTTGATAATGTAGTTCACCATCAAATATGGGCCATTAGAACATCATCAAGGACGATAAAAATATTTTAATGGTTAAAACAAGACTTCAAGAAAATGCTTATAACTCCCTCATTATGAGTCGGATCAGGGTGATCTTATGCTCGTTGGAAAAAGATAATTTGATGAAGGGTGATACTTTGGCCACCAAATATGAGTTGTATGATGGATGAGGTGTCCTTCAAAGTGGTCCACTGATCTACAGCACATATCTCTAGTATTGAGGCAGATCTCTTTCGATACAATTTGCATTGATGTGAAATTAATTTTGGATGAAATTTTCTTTGGCACGCTTTCAAATGGCTAAGGAATCACTTTGATCAGACACCATTTTCCACTCCTTTCACTAACTCAAACTTGGTCCATCTGCACTATTTGTTATCAAACATTACTTGAAAATGCGATTTTTCACATAATAACAAATGCCCCTACCTTGGCCCAATAGATGATTATAACAATTCCCAATTGTTATAAGAGATATGATCATCACTGCTCTGGTAGCTTGCTAGATTTTTTAGCTCTGAATTATACATATTCTAACCCCATTTCATCACTCATTATGCATGGTTTCTATGCTTAAGGACTCATCAAATGCATTCTTTTGTGATTGTAGGAATGAGAGAAAGACTTCACCTATTTGATATTAAAAGACCTCTTTAAACATCATTAAAGAGCAAAGGAAGATGAGCCAAGAGGTGGAGAGAAGAAGCAAGGAGAAAGGAGGACAAAGAAGGAAGAAAGAAGTGGAAATGGGTTGGTTCGATGGGTCATGACCTGTCGGTCACCACGGCCACCATTGTAAAGACCTTGTCGGACCAAACTAACCCAGTCCGACCGGTCATGACCGGTCGGCCAAAGAGGTTCGACCGGTCATAACTAGTTGGCCACACATAGTCAGTTTAAAAATTTAACTTCTATTTTGGGCCACTGACTCCAAGTGCGTAAACACTCCGCAGAATCTTGAAGATTCCTACTCGGTGGCGGATTTATGCTATAAAAGGACACCTCCACTCTCTTCCTAAGGAATCTAACAAAGTAGGGAGCAAAGAGATCAAGACCTAAGAGGCTTCCTAGCTTCCTACAACTAATTCTTCTTTCTTTTCTAATTCTAGTTCTAATTTGTTTATGTTTTCTTCTAGTTAAACTCTCAGCTAGAGTTGAGAGGTGAATCTTCTTAGTTTTTAATCATGCTTTGATTCCTTGGGTTTGATTTATGTTTTAATTGTTAAACGATTAATTAAGGTTTGAATAAAGTTAATAGTTTTAGATAATCAAGGAGTTTGTGTGCCATGTACACGAGTTCTTGTTGGATTTCTTAGATTAATTAGATTGGTATATGGAATTTTGGTTGTAGAAGCCTTTGATTTGTCGTGATCTCCGGATACGGTGAATGCTTTGAGTTCTCCATGGATCAAAATAGTGGGATTTCTATTAGAACTATTTGATGGAGAGTTCATGTATCTTTTGTATGAAATCTGAGATAGGTGTTGTTGTTTATTGATATTGGTTTAATTAGAGTTCAAATCATTGTTTCTAGTCAAGTCTAGTGACCGGATTTTATGAAGGCTATGGTTATGATCTCAACTAGATTGGAAAGAGGATTAACCTATACAATTGAGTGTGCCCAAGATTTGAGCTTTATTGAGGGAACCAAACCAATGAACACCCATTTGTTTCATATTATTTGTATGCTATGATTGTTATATCTTTTGGCTGGATAGAGATAGAACTTTGATTCCAGTTGTGCTTTGAATCAAATAATTGGATTGGGCATGATTAAAACTAGAAGCGGATCCTTGATGCTCTAGTTTCTCTTAATTATCAGATTTTCCTATTTAGTTTATTGTCTTTATTTAGTTCTTAAAAATTGTTTTTATAATCCTTTTAGGTTCACGTTATTAGAATAGTTAGAAGCGTTTACCTTTTCCCTACGGATCTACCTCGGTCTCACCAAGATTATTACTACATCATAACCTTACACTTGAGGCGAGCGAACATGTACGATTCACAAAGAGCCCAAACATATACGATTATATAACTCAAAAGAAGCTGTTATATACGCCCTCTGTATATCATCTAAAGCCTTTTATCAAACTGCACTAACCAAAGTGAATTTATGTGTTTACTATATAGGTGGTGCATCAATATAAGAAAGACCTTTGTCAAATAAGTGGAAGCCAGTGGCAAGGCTCGCTTAACCAAATGCGGAGATTTGAAACCTCTTCCGCATAAAGTAAACATTGGAAAACTATAGCCACTTCTCACATGCTGAAACTGATATCCCTGAAAGTCTGAGGTTGTCATGCTAAGATTTTTTGTCTTAAAATTATAAAGCAATCATACTGTTATTGTAATGCCCTAAAATTCAAGGGTCGAGCATATACACGATCCCTTTCAACTGTCACTTTTAATACGGAAGTGTAGTTTAATAGTCTAAATAAGATGCTATCAAATCAAAGCATAAGATTAAACCAAATAGTGTATAAATATCTTGAAGGTAGTGTTTAGCATATATATACAATCATCTAACCCAACACAGAGTCCACACATCTAGCGATCCAATATATACATGTCAAAAAAATGAATGTAATACATGTAAAAACAACCGAACTCCAGTCCGAAAGCAAAGCTGATGAGACAGGCATAACAACCTAAGGCTGCTCATCAGCGAACTGAAAATAAGACTCGACGAAAACGGGGTCTATGAACTGGCCAACCTCTACAGGTGCCGCTACTGATCCAACACCAAAAGTATTTATTTGGTGTTTTAAAACACCATCTCAGGTGGGATTGATCAATTTGGTGTTATTATTCCCTAAGTTACACATGTTATCAACACAATCAGATACATGTAATAAAAACACAACATTACAAACATTTTTCTAATCTAGTTAATTTAATGCATGCATGACATGGTATGCGAATGGGGTGTGCCTTGTCACAAAAAATTATCCGATGATATGTAAATATGTAAATTGACAGTAATGTGGCTCGTCGCCAACATTACCCGCGATGCAGGAACCGACAACAATATAGCTCGTCATCAAAATTGTCCGCAAATGCCATGATATGTATGCCTTAGCCAAGCCTTTATTAATCTGTATTCAGGCAGTAGTATTGACGAAGCTCGAACACCTAAATTATATAACGAGTAGTATAAATAGGGTAACATGTGGCTCGTCACCAGTGTCTCTAATTCGTTCAAGTTCGTTATCTAATGTCATATCTCAACAATTTCTTAAGTATGGGCATAGCCTAAGACATTAATGAATGCGGTATGGGTCATTACCTAGATTAAGGATGGTAGGCTCGTCACCTAGCATCGGTGCTTAAGACCCTCTGCATGACTGTTAGAGTCAATATAGGTCAAAGGCAGCACAATCACTGTGTCTCATACCACCGTGTCTGACTCATGAGCTATCGTACTGACTCACTGGTCACTATAGCGAGGCTCGTCACCCTAGCATAGGCTGACAGAATAGACATAGTGCCCATACCATCATGCCTAGCTCGAGAGGTACATTACAGAAGGTTCAAAGAAGTTATTCATTTGACTATAAACAATGGGAATCGTGGAGTTCAAAATTTCATAAAAATTTTAACAACGTTTAAACGATTCTGATTAACTCTGAAATAGGATAAGTTGACTCAAATGTACCACGAAGAGATCGACCCGGCTGGAGTCGATCAGCCGTGTTCTATCTCAATTGATCGAACAAGTCTGTGACGACCAAATCTCAAGTAGCCAGTTTGCACATTAACGACTCTTCAGAGGCTAGTCCAAACACAAGACAGATAGAATTTATTCTAAACATGTTATAAACAAACATGCATCGTGTTTCACTCAAAAGTTCACTTAAACATGTTATCAAACACCTGGTGTGCAAATCAACCATTTCATAAATTTCTCAACTAACATTAAGCCTGTGAGGATTGTGATTCATTAAACACCACATATACGAAACTTATTTCACTCAAGCATTTCACCAAACACTTGACATGCCAACCAATACTTTTTACATTTTCACAAAATTAGGCCCACATAAACGCTAAATCCACACATCACTACAAACATGTTATCAATTTAATACACAACACATGAATAATGTTTATAGAATAATCCTAACCTTCAAATATACTAAATCGCAAGAAAAGCCCATAATTTACTAACTGTGATGTTAGGGGCTAATAAATGCTAATTTAAGATAATAGTCATCACCTATCTTGGTACAAGCACATGACAACAGCGTCTAGGATACGGAGAATCGAGAGAAACATAGTTTCCTCGCCTAATTTCATCGAAAATTCAAATTAAAACTAAGAAAACCCAAATTTGTTCCTAATTTTCATAGCAAGATGAATATTTACCTTCGATTACTGTAAGGCATCAATTAGATGGAAAAAATGGCAATCGTCGAATCGGAGTTCTCTACCAAAACTCCCATTTCTCCAAACCTTAAACCTAAGAAATTTCTGATTTCTAACCCTTAAGGAATAAAATTCCTTATATATAGGTTTTCTAGAAAAAATGAGGTGAGTCATACAACTCACACTCCTAGGTTCTCGATCTACGTTGCGCGATTCAGGATACAGTCTTGGATATTTAGTTTAGGTAAAACGTCAAGCCCACTAAGGCGGACATATCCCTGTAGCTTCATGATTGTTGGGCCACCAACAAACGATCTAGAGCTCTTTCGGACATTTTGACAACTTTTGGGGCAATTTTGAGAACAAGATTTTTTTGGGCTTGATAAGCTTGTAACAGCTAGGGTTAGGCGCACATATGCCATAATGAAGTGCATTTATTTACTTCCTAAGAGGGCTTATTGAAGCTAATACGAGTTTGTATCGTTAGTACTCGTGTATCTGCTCGAGTTGAATACAATCGGCTACAGTCGATTTTTCAGGTCGTTAAGATTATTAAATCGGAGAGTCAGGAGAACCAAAATAAGAATGATCTAATATCGAATCATTTGTGCTGAAGAGAATGTGATGGTGGCATCAACTATAGAAATTCTTATAGAAACTCAAAGATTCAACTTGTCTTGATTGGTAATTATAACCATGATTGGCCTTGGTGATTGATTTGATAATGATGCTAATAAGCAGGGGATACTACATACTCTTGTGAAGCTCTACTAATAATTAAGCTGCTCTACATTTTATCCTAACTAGATGCAGAGGAGAGTCATAGAATCTTGATAAGTCGTCATTAACCTACTTCACACATTCTCACTTAATCAATCTACACTTTACACATTAACGATAATGGGGATGAACATTGTCGCCTATAGATAGTCTTCTCGAGGATATCTCTTCAACTGGTATTTGACTAGAAGATATGAAGCCCCCATGTACTTGCACTTCTGAATTGTGCCAACGAAGGAATCAATTGATGGTGTTGGAAGCTGAAGACTTTGTACAATTTAAGTACGTCTGGAGACTACCAAGTTTGTAATTAAAGTGGAGGAACATGCCATAGACCATAAGAGACTAGGTTGGGCAACAAGATGTTAAGGTTGTAGATTTAGAGAATACTTGATGCTGTTGGAGTAGAGAAGTATACTACCATTCTAAAGCTACTAAAGCTAAGATTACACTTGCAAACGCGATGAATATTATACATCTCAAGAAAGAATGGGTAGATGTGATTATGGGAGAGAATGGGTCAATGTGATGTAAATGAGGATGACTTAAGAGCCAACTTAGTGAAATGAACATTTATGTATTTGAAGTTTGAGAATTTGAATGAAAATATAACTATACTCTTGGCATTCAACCATTGAAACAAATCAATCTAATCATTTAAGTAGAAAAATTCGAATAGCTAGGTAAAATAAGTAAAGCAATTCTATTATTCAAGTAGATCAAAGAAAAATAAGTTAAGTGAAATGACTCAATTAAATTATGGGCCTGCTTTTTAGTACTCAGGTCTTTTAGTGTGACATCTATTGGTTCTAATTAGAGGTGGGCAACGATCCTGGCAGAGCCGTAGTTTGGTTTGGCTTGTTTTTGTACCTCCGCAGTTTGTGGATCAGTTTGGTTTGGGTTTTGGGCTGACCCATGCAGCTCGAGTTTGGTTTGCTCCAGAAAAATCTGGTTCAAGCCGGGATTGGTTTGGTCAAAAATTTCGAACCGAGCTGGGCCGAGTTCAAACATGCAGAGGCTCTTTTTTTCCTTGTTTATTTAATTAGAAAAGAATTTAAAAAGTTAGAAAAAAAAGTACAAACGTATCTTACTATATGATGTTTAACATCCTCCAAAGGAGTGCAACTTCGAAATAGACATGTAAGAGTATTTTCCAAACAAAAGTACACAAGCATAATTTTACAAATGCAAGGAAACAGCGTGCATTCGTGTATATGTATTATGTAATATCCATGTCATCATGTATATGTATTATGTATTATCCATGTTGTCCATCTGTTTTACATATCATTTTAGGACATGATCTGAAAATGGAATCATATCCAAAGCTTAAGTGGATCACACCACAAGAAACAGTGTGCTTATAATCTACGAGCCGAATGAAACCGAGCTGAATCAAATCGAGCTTCAAGCTTAGCTGAGCCGATACTGCCCTAGTTTGAGCTTGGTTTGTTTTTTCAAACAGAGCTTGATTCGGAGGCTTGGTTTGGTTTGAACTTCCATTCGAACCAATCCAAGCTGAGCTTTTTCGAACCAATCCAAGCCGAGCTTTCGAGCTGGCTTGGTTTTTGCCCACCTCTAATTGTAATGGATTTCATATGCTCATCATTGTGAGTGTAGTAAAAATCAAAGGTGAATGTATCTCTCCTAACTATTTTCATTTGCTTTTTTTTTTTTTTGTGGCCGAACATGGGATTACACATCTAATGGTCGAAGTGGATGTCATGTACACATCAAGTAGGCCCCATAAAAAGTAAAGAGCGGGCATCCATCTCGTGCCTTCTTGTTTGCAAAAAATGAAGGCCCTAACATAATGATGTTAATTAATTGCAAGGAAAACTTATAATGATGAGATTGATCAAATTCTATGATCAAGTCATCCTAAACTTGATCTGAATGGTCAGATATGTTTAGAACGTGGTAATTATTATTGAAAACAAAATTAAGCCCGAATCATATCCATATAAAAGACTCTTTAAATGTGCACAATCAGTTTGTCTAGAGCTAGACAAATTTTGGACAATCTAATTGGTCCAAATTGAAAAGTAAATGACTTTAGATGTTTAGATTAAATTTCACTCAAATCTAATGGTTAGGTTACAAGATATGGCCCATCATTGATCAATTTTATCTATTTAGTATCTTTCTCATCTTAAACTTGATCAGGGCAAGTGACCAGTCAAATCAAAGTTATTGATGAATATAATAGAGTGAATGGATTAGATTTCCAAATTAGGCCAAATTTTTAGGTCAAAATTGCGCTGCAACTTGTTGACCTCGTGAAAACCTAATAAATGTATAGTCATTGGACCCCAAACTGTAATCTAGCCATTGAGAATTTGATCTTTCTAATATTTGCTATTGCATCCTAAAATGATATAAAAGAACAGATGGATGGATTAGATATACATAAAATATATCAACTTGGGGTCATCCGTTGGGATAACGGATGCGGATTGGTTAGTGACCCTGCCACCAGTCAATGCCAAGTGATCGGTGCTCTGTGGGCCCCACCATGATGAATGTGTTTCATCCACTCTATCTATACATTTTCGTAGATCATTTTATGGTATGAG
Organism: Liriodendron chinense; assembly: GCA_003013855.2. NCBI lineage: Eukaryota > Viridiplantae > Streptophyta > Magnoliopsida > Magnoliales > Magnoliaceae > Liriodendron > Liriodendron chinense. The sequence continues at coordinate 4,214,316 of ML058487.1, forward strand.
CCCAAATTTGAGGTAGATCCAAATCTCAAGTGGACCACATCACAAGAAACAATTTTAATTGAACACCCACTGTTAAAAACTTATTGGGGGCCACGGAAGTTTTGAAACAAGCTGATATTTGTTTTTTTACCTACATCCAGGTCTGTATGACCTAATCAAGAGGTTGGATGTCAAATAATTAATATAGTGGGCCCTACGAGGTTTTTAATGGTGGACATTCAATCAATACTATTTTCCTATGGTGTGGTCCACCTGAGATTTAGATTTGACTCATTTATTGGATCAAGCACTAAAACAATCTTCAGAAATGGCTAGACAACGTGGATAAAACACATACGTCATGGAGGGGCCCACAAAGCACCGGCCAGTGGCCCCATAGCCAAGGGGTGCGAATTAGGTGTTACCCCAGGAACAGCTTAGTGGGTGTTACCCTAACCGTGTGGGGCCCATCTTGTTGTAGTTTTTATATATCAACACCGTCTATCTCTTTTTTCATATCATTTTAGGATGTGATCCAAAATCCTAAGAAGATCCAAATCTTAGGTGGACCATATCACTAGAAACAGTGATGTATAATCATTAAAAACGTTTTGTGGGCCACAAAAGTTTTAGATCAATCTGATCTTTATATTTTCCCTTCATCAAGACTTTATTGACATTATCAAGAGCTTGGATTGCAAATAAACATTACAAAAACCTTACGATGGGCTCTTTGGAATTTTTAATGGTGGGGCACTCTATACACTATTTCTAGTGTTATGGTCCACTTGAAATTTGGATCTACATAATTTTTGGAAAGTCATCCGAAAATGGGCTGTAGAAACAGATGGACGGCATGGATATACAAAATATCATCCATGTGGGCCATACGGTGTGGGTAACACCCACTAAGCTGTTCCCGGGTAACACCTAATTCATGCCTCCGGCCGCCCAGGAAGCAGATTGCGTACTGGGTAACTCCGCACGTGCGGAGTAAACTTTGTGGGGCCCACAATGATTTACGTTATTTTATCCACTCCGTCCATCCATCTTAACAGAAAACTATAGGTATGGTGCAAAAAAATGAAGCATATCAAAATCTAAAGTGAACCACACCACAAGAAATGTGTGAACTGAATGTCTACCATTGAAAAATTATTGGAGGACATAGAAGTTTTGGATCAAGCTGATATTTGTGTTTTCCCTTCATCCATATCCATGTGATCTTATGAACAGGTTGGATGACAAATAAACATCACTATAGGGTTTGGAAGGTTTCAACGGTGGAAATCATTATTCCCACTGCTTCTCGTGGCATGGTCCACTTGAGATTTGGATATGCTTAAATTTTGGGCTCAACCACTAAAATGAGCTGAAAAAACATATGGACAGAACAGATAAAGCACATGCATTCTAGGTGGGCCCAACTGATTTTACTCCGCACGATAAGAGCATGCGGAGTTACTCCGCATGCAATCCGATTTTACTCCGCACGGTAGATGCACTGTAAAAAAATCCCCAAAAACCTCTTCCCTCTACCGTCTCCCGCCATTCCTCCCTCTCTCTCTCTCTCTCTCTCTCTCTCTCTCTCTCTCTCTCTCTCCAACATTGATTGTTGAAACCCTAATCAGGGTTTTGCAATCCCTAATTGGTCATGGTTGATCCCTAATCAGGGTTTTGCAATCCCTAATTGGTCATGGTTGATCCTATCAGGGTTTGCAATCCCTAATTGTCATGGTGATCCTATTAGGTTTTCCACAAAAAAAAAAATTCACTAATTGCTGATTGCAATTCGACGGATAAGAAATTCTTAACCCCGTTTCATACTCGTTTGAAACGAATTTCTAGAGATCTAAAGCCCACACACATGTACAGAATAAATACACTGTTGTGAAAAATCAGTCAAAGCAACAGATTATTGGTTGTTTGGCAGTAGCTTCTAGAGGTATGAGATTTCATACAATGAAAAAGCAGACGAAAAGGACATCATTCCTTCTCTTTCGGGTAGATGGTGATCATCTTTCTTCCTAGGCCCACCTTATTCACCTGTTGCACTGTTTTCTTGGCCCACCTCATGCACCTGGTGAGCAGTTTACCTGGGCCCACTTCAAACGTCAGAGTAGCTTTCTTCTCGCTGAGTGACCCCCTGCAAAGTAGTCATGGTTTCTTTTGGACTATTAGCTAAGTTGTTAGTTTATCACAATTTTTACTCAACGGTGAAAACTTATTCACCACAAGTGGCCAGCTGTTCGAGCGCCCGACCACAAGTTCGGGCGTCCGACCAAGCGCCCGACCAATGGTTTGGGCGCCCGATAATAGAGCCCGAACTCCCCTGAAATTTTCTAGAGAATTCACTGGACGTTTTAGGCCAAGTTAGGGTGCCCGACTATGGAGCCCGACGGCCAGTTCGGGCGCCCGATATGGGGCCCGAACGTGCACAGAAGATTTGCTTCTTTGTGATTTGATTCTTTGTGCAACTCCTCATCAAAGTCCAAGGCTGATCACATGGACACAACTCTAGAAATCTGGGCTAAAAGCTCTTCCTATTTGGGTGGGCCAAACTAGAGCAAGAAGGAAGGGGTTATAGGTTGCAAGTATCACCCTGGCACGGCTAATGTACTTGATTTCTCCAATGTTGGTGACGACGTCAATCTTCAGTTCTTCAAGAAGAGACTTCAGCTGATCTTACAAACTTGATTTGGGGTCCCAAAAGTAAGGGTCTTCGAAATAGTGATTGTGAGTGTCCAAATCATCACTTGATTGGACTTAGGGCCAGTGCATCGAAGACCGCGTCAAAGATCGCAACACATCAGACTTAACAAAAAGGCGGGAAATTGGGCTAGTGGTGGACCCCACCGGTCATCATGACCAGAACTCTCCAAATTTGGGAGGGTTATCTCAATTATGGAGAAATAGGAGCAGTGCATCGACATTCATCGCAAGGCGGGCCCCACAAGCCCTTCGTTTTGCAAAACCCAAATTTCCAAAGCACGAGTACGTCAGCGCATCGAGAAAACCCATAGCCAGCGCATCGTGAAATTCAATTATTTTCAGAAAATGAATTTCAGGGTGCACTGCCTCCAGCGCGTCCAGAAATTCAGTCCAGCGCATCAAGAAATTCGGACAGTTTCACGAAGTGAATTCCAGGACGCACTGACCCTCGGCGCGTGAAGAAATTCACCCAGCGCATCAAGAAATGCAGGCAGTTTTACAGGATAAATTTCAGGACGCACTGCCCTCGGTGCATCCAATAATTCATGAATTTCAGGACGCGCTGACCCTTAGCGCGTCCAATAAATCAGGCACTTTCAGCAATTTCAGGACGCACTGACAGCCAGTGCACCCTAAAAATCAGGATCCCAACTAAGACATTTTTAGACGCGCCGAGTGATTTTCTCGACGCGCTGGCATGTTTTCTCAACGTGCTACACGTGTCGACCTCCTATTGGATGACTTTACCTATAAATACCCCCTCCCACCACCTCATTTGCAAGATTCAGAGAGAGAGAGAGCCGAACCTCTTCGTCGAAAAACCTTTTTTCGATCGCCGGAACCCTTTTCCGATTGCCGGAACCCCTCGCCGGAAATCGCACCTCCGACCATAACAGGTCCGGAGATGAAATAACTTAAGTCATCTTTTTTGGACGCACTGGCCCCAGTGCATCACAAAAATGATCCAGCGCATCAGGAAAAACCCTCGGCGGATCAAACAAATCATCAACTTAAAAAGTCATCTTTTTCGGACGCACTGGCCCCAGCGCATCACAAAAATGATCCAGCGCATCAGGAAAAACCCTCGGCGGATCAAATAAATCAACAACAACTTAAAACTCAACATTTTGGGCGCACTGGCCCCAGCGCGTCGCAAAATAGCCCAGCAGATCAGAAAAATGAACATTCCTAAACGAAGTTATTTTCGGACGCACTAGCCCTAGCGCGTCAGAAAAATAGCCTAGCGCATCATGAAAATAGATAATTTTTAACAATCATTTTTTGACACGCTGGCCCCGGCGCATCAGTAAAATCAGGCCAGCGGATCGCAAAAATCAGTACTTTTGAGCGTTCATTCTAGCACCTTTAAATCCTCATTTTATGACGTTTTTTAGCCCCGTTTGGGCCTATTTTGGGTATTTCGAGCGTTCCGGACGCAATGGAGCAGTCAAATGACCCATTCGGGCCACCCAGTGAGTAGAATACAAGCCTTCGAAGTCCGATCCGATCCAACGAGCTGAATGGAGCAATCCTCCCAAAAAGAGGCCGCCAGCGCCCAGAACCATACTGATGCATCATCATTACATGTACTATCATAATATGACCCGGATTCAGGTCCGGACTAAGCAAAGGGGACTATGGTTAACACGATAAACCATACCAGGAGAGTTCTAAACTATCACACACCATTTGTTAAAGACTGACACTTCAAGAACGGTCAATGCCCTACCCATCCAAACGGCATCCGCTGGTTGAGCTGCCCAGGTACACACAACTGTGGAATGGACTTCCCGAGGTCACCTGTCCATACATTGACAGGCGTGGGCCCAGAGTCGTCCTTCCCGGCCATAAACCCTGACAGTCTCAGCCCGGATCTCCGGTCAAAACATGGGACATAGACATTCGACTTGTACAAAGATGGATCAGTCCATAACAAAACACAACAGATACAGGTCTCCGTGACCATACAAATATAGGTCTCCGTGACCATACAAATACAGGTCTCTACGACCACACAAACACAGGTCTCCACGACCATGAACTCTGAGACTATAGTCCCCGCTGACTAGTCTTTAGCCTTTTAATCAAGGGTCATCAATCGTTCGATGTAATTAAGGGCTCGTGCCAGATCACGGCCTGGAATGTACAAGATCTCAGGATCTTTGGAATAAAATTCGCCTTGCGATATCTTTTCTCTTATGTACTTTTGTGAATGCCTGTGATTGTCTACGGATGCTCCTATTATTCAGAACCCCAGAGCAACAAAAACACCACATCTCAGAAGGTGTTCCCCGCGGTTCATTTTCTAGTTCTAACAAACTGGCGACTCTGCTGAGGATCGAACTATACCAGAACCTCTGGTTATATCTGAATATAGGAACACTCTAAGATCAATTACTTACAAACATGAATCTACGCATAGAAAAGTCACCGCGAGGGGTAATGTTTCGACGCTCTCGGGCGTCAAACTGGTGACTCTCAACAGGAACGTTCTTCCCTTCATCTTTAAGGCAATAGACATTTAAAAGGTTTTCGAACCCACAAATTTTCACAACTACACGTATTTGTCTCCGTCTTGCTTATTTTTGTAGGTTTATACACTGCGATTGATGGTCTCATACTCCCGACCGCAGTTGTGAACTGTTCTAATGATTTTTATGACGTAACAGAATTAGCAAGATACTAGGACAGACAGAAGAAATGGCATGCTCAATGAACAGTTTGTGCACCTTCCTTGCCACCAGAGGCTTCAGCTTTCCTCGCTTCATCTCAACCACGACAACTGCTTCGGATTCAGGATGGCAGCTGGTCGAAACACGCCGACAGAAGAAAGAGCAGAAGAAAGCAGCCAACTTAGCAGCATATAAGAGGGTGAATGTTGCAAGGACCTCGCCCTGCGATCAAGAGACAATGGCAGCCAAAACAAGGGCAGAAGATTTCCATCAGCAGTCAGGTCACATCAACCAAGTCCTCGGTGCCTGCGATGACAATCGAACAGTTTTCGCCATTGTCCAAGACCACCTGTGTCACATGTAAGTCGACCGAGACCACAATTGCGAGGAGCTCCAAGCCCATGACAATTCTCAAGCCAGGACAGGGGCAGGTTCAGAAGGCCCGACCAGTGCTGATCGCAATGGTTCAAGTAGCAGAGACAGAGGAGGGATCGTATGAAGCGGAAAGAATTGCCTATAGTCCAAGATCAGATCGACAGATTAGTTCAGGCCAATCGGGAAACGAATGAACGAATGAGAATAATTCAGGAAGCATTGACCACTTTGATAGCTCAGAGCGCTACCAGGAGTCTCGTACCGCCTACGCGCCCGTTAGCCGAAGAATCTCAAGGGGCGGCTGAAGGGCCAGCTAGTGCCGAACCACTTACCCAGGCCAGGAGAGTTCCAGCCGAACGAATAACAGTCCCTGACTGCGCAAATGACGAGAGAGGAGCTGTCGCAAACGATCACAAGTCTCATGTGGCAAGAAAAAGAGAAGGAAAGAGGAACCGGTTATAAATATCAGGTCCCATATGCGGTTATTTGGGTCAACGCTGACAGGGAAAGCTTTTCAATGGTACATGTCGCTACCAGCCGGATCAGTGAAGTCGTGGGAGCAGATGCGAGACAGTTTTATCTCAAAATTCTTCTCCATAGAAAGAGAAACATCAGTGACAGATCTGGCCTTGATCAGACAAAGACAGGGCGAACCCGTGGAGAGGTTCATGAACCGATGGGGGACGATAGCCGCTCAATGCCAAGAGTTACCCAGTGAGAAAGAACAGATAAAGATGTGTATGCGAGCCCTGGACCCAATGATATCATACGGGTTATCGGGAAATAGTTTTCACTCTTTCCTAGAACTGGTCCACCAAAGCACACTTGGTAGAAGAAGCCGCAGCACAAGTGAACCTCAGGCCCGAAAGGCAGAAAAGAGAAGGAGTAAGGATTGTAGAAACACACAATATAAACAAAGGTAAAGGTATGATAGATCGGAAGCGGCCCGCCGTGGATTCAAAGACGAACATGAAAGCAACACCTACCCAAGACAGAGGCAAGAAGCCCTACGTTTCTCAAAGAATAACAATAGCCGAGAGAGAAAGAGCCAACGGGTCGTACACCTTCGACATGGCCGATCTGATCCCCATCATGGAACAATTAGTGGAAGAAAATGTAATCCGCTTACTAGAACCGATTCGGCCCCACGAAGTTGGAAAGGTGAATGATCCCCGGTATTGTAAGTACCATCGGTGTCTGAGCCACAAGACAGAAGACTGTTTTAGTCTAAAGGGAAGAATACAGGGGTTGATCAACCAAGGGGTGATCAGTATGAAAGCACCAGAAACGACAACGAAGGAAACATCGGGGGTAGTTTCAGCCTTCCCCTCAGACGAAAGTATCCAATTGCACATCCCGTTCCCTGAACCTGGAGAACCCTGGACTTTGGTTAGCAGCCAGAAAAGGCACGAGAATCGAAGAAGACTCCTCGACCGCAAGAAGAAAGGGACGAGAAAGAAGGATAGCCAAGAGAGGAGCCGACTTATAGAGGCTCAGGTACATTGTGCGATGGTATCGTTCACAGAATAGCCATCGATGGGAGAGACATTGCGGGCCGGTAAAGAAGAAGTCAATGCCGTCATCCTCCGATCCGAAAGGCAAATGCCGGAACGCGTTCGACCAGAACCAATTGACCCGATGCAAGAAGACGAAAACCCAGATATACCCTCAACGAGGCCCGAGGGGCAGAAGTTGAAAGAGAAAGTTATTGAGGCCACGTCCAGTCGACCGGAGCCAAGGCATGGGGCAGCACCAGTGGTATATGATGTCGTGTCACACCTGCGAAGGGTCCCGGCTTGCCTGAGCATATACGACGCCTTGTGTCTCTCAAAGGTATATAGGGAGATGTTGATCAACGCGCTGTTAGACAGTGAAGTCAGAGAAGTGATGATGACAGAAATCGAAACGGAAATGAACGATCCAGATAAGTTTTGGGAAGGAAATGCACCGATTCAGCAAGCAATGCAGATAAATCACCCCTCTGTCATTACATTCTCTGAAGAGGACCGCACGATTGAAGCAACAGACCACAACCGTCCGTTGATGGTCACAGGAACGATTAGAGATACGAAAATTAAGCGATGCATGCTTGACGATGGGTCCACGGTGAACATCATGTCGCTGAAGACACTACAGAAGTTGGGTTATAGACCATCAGCCCTATGACCCAGCACCATGGTTATTCAAGGGTTCAATCAAGACAGCCAACGCACTCTAGGGTCGATCACCATGATGCTAGAAATTGAAGAGCTGAAGACGAAAGTAACATGCCAAGTAATCGACGCAATAACAACGTACAATCTTCTGCTAGGGAGGCCGTGGCTCCATCAGAATCGCGTCATTCCCTCAACCTATCATCAGTGCTTCAAATACAACAGAGAGGGAGTTCAGTACAGAGTGGCAGCAGACCCAAGGCCGTATACAATTGCAGAATCATTCTTGGCTGATGCCTGGTACTATGACCTGGTCGACGAAAGAGAGGTCACAAAGAAGCCCGACGTAGCGCAGAAAGGGCAAGGGGCAAAACCTAAAGTCAGCAAGTTCGAACAGAGAGGCAAACCTCAGTTCATTACTCAGAAAGAAACCGCAGGTCAGTCAGCTGAAGAACCTCAAGGGACTACTAAGAAATTTTACATAATCCCGAAGCACTTGCGACAGCCCGGGCAGTCCGTCCTAGAGATGATATCGAATCAGCACATGAGTGTGCTCAAATCTAGCTTCAACATGCCAGTACCGAAAATAGAAAGAGTTAAGCCTTTTCCAAGAGCTCCTAGCCAGTTTGTGGTACCGCCAAGTGCCAATACGAAGAAAGAAATCAAATTCTATTCAGTGTCAAGTGAATCTGCGCAGTCTAGGGATGAGGCCTAGAAATCACCTCGTTTACCACAACCAATAGAAGAGGGAAGATACAGTGAAGCTAGCCGTAACATCATGAAGAATATGGGTTTCTGTTACTCGGAATCAGCCTCGAATGGTAGAATGTTAGCACCGTTCGAAGAAAACACCGAAGCTTACCAAGGAAGAGAAGGGTTAGGGGTAAAAATGAAGATTAGACATGTCAACATGGTGACAATCAGTCCCACGGAAGAGGTACAGCTACGAGAAGCAGTCGACGTCATCCAACCCAGCATCGCACCTACACAGATAGAAGACGGGGGACAGCCCACGATAGATGAGCTTGAAGAAATAAATCTGGGAACCCCAGAATACCCTAGAAATACATACCTGAGTAAAAATGTCCTAGGAGAGGAGAAAGAGAAATACATCCAACTGTTGAAAGAGAACAGGGACGTGTTCGCTTGGACATACACAGAAATGCCAGGGCTTAGTCCAACAATCGCAATGCACAAGTTGGGCATCCTGAAAGGGAAGAAAGCGGTCAAACAACCTCAACGACGATTCCACCCAGACATAGTGCCCAAAATCGAAGAAGATGTCGAAAAGTTGATCCAAGCCGGGTTCATCCGAGAGGTCAAATACCCACAATGGATCTCAAATATTGTACCGGTCAAGAAAAAGAGCAGTCAAATCCGAATCTGCGTAGACTTTCGGAACCTCAATGAAGCATGCCCTAAGGATGATTTCCCACTGCCTATCCCAGAACTATTGATCGACAGCACGACAGGGTACGCAGTGATGTCCTTTATGGACGGTTACTCGGGGTATAACCAGATTCGTATGGCCCTAGAAGATGAGGAATCGACAGCATTCCGTACAACATTGGGCATATATTGTTACCGCGTGATGCCGTTTGGGTTGAAAAATGCAGGAGCAACATATCAGCGTGCGATGAAGTGATCTTCCAGGACATGATGCATAAGCATGTCGAATGTTATGTAGACGATCTGGTAGTGAGGTCGGCCGGGCATGAACAGCATAGAGAGCATCTACGGCAAGTGTTCCAAAGACTGAGAAAGAAAAGCCTCCGTATGAATCCGTTGAAGTGCGCATTCGGGGTTTCCTCTGACAAGTTTTTAGGATTTGTTATCAGACACCGAGGCATAGAAATTGACCCAACGAAGATTAAGGAGATCAGGGAGATGCCACCTCCGAAGAATCTCAAAGAGTTGAAAAGCTTCCAAGGCCGGGTCGCGTACCTAAGGAGGTTCATCTCGAACTTATCCGGTCGTTGTCAACCATTCTCGCGCCTCAACAAGAAAAGGGTACGGTTTGAGTGGGACGACGCTTGCCAAAAAGCATTCCACTCTTTGAAGAACTTACTCGAAAAATCTCCAGTCCTTACAGCACCGATCAAAGGGGAGCCACTAATCCTCTACATTGCCGTCGGCGAAAATTCACTCAGAGCCCTCTTAGCCCAGAAGAACGAAGAAGGAAAGGAAAGCGCACTCTATTACCTTAGCCGCACGCTAGTGGGAGCTGAGTTTAACTACTCAGCGATCGAAAAAATCTGTCTGGCACTGATCTTTGCTGTCAGAAAGCTTAGACATTACTGCCTTTCTCACCAGATAACGTTGATATCCAAAGCGGATTCCCTCAAGTTTCTCATGAACAGACCCATGTTGTCTGGGTGGCTGGCCAAGTGGGCCCTGCTCTTTTCGGAATTCGACTTGACATACATGCCGGCTCGGGCCATCAAAGGGCAAGCAATTACAGACTTCCTTGCCGCGCATCCAGTGCCAAGCGGTGAAGAAATAGAATATGACCTCCCAGACGATCAGGTTATGACGATTAATGAAGCATGCCATTGGGAGATGTATTTCGACGGCGCAGCCAGAGCAGTAGGGTCAGGGGCAGGAGTTATATTCATCAGTCTGCAAGGGGACTTGCTACCCCATTCATTCACATTAGTCCCAGCATGCACCAACAACGAAACAGAGTACCAGGCTCTTATCATCGGGTTACAGTTGGCCCTAGAAATGCAGATCAAGGAAATACTATCTATGGAGACTCTAGGTTTGTCATCGGTCAACTAATGACAGAGTACGAAGTCCGCAACCCGAGTTATCGCCCTATTGCCACCAAGCGCAGTCCATGTTCGATCAGTTTCGGAACAGCAGTATCTCGCACATACCGAGGCAGAAGAATGTACAAGCAGATGCACTCGCCAGTTTAGCCGCTGCTTTGGCTAACCCTGGAGGCAGCCCACTTCAGGTAACAATTGAAGAAAGAAGAATCCTGCCGACGACTGCGTTGCGCAGTGGAGAATCGAGTGTCAATCCCGTCTACTGCTTTGAGATCACAGAGGAAGATGATTGGAGAAAATCATTCATTGATTATCTGAAGTACGGACTTCTGCCGGAAGATCCCAAAATACGCACACAAATCAGAAGACGCGCCAATTCATTCGTACTCCATAATGATGTGCTTTACAAACGATCATACGAAGGAGTACTGCTGCGATGTCTAAACCAAGGAGAAGCACGTGACACCTTGAAAGAAGCTCACGGAGGAGAATGCGGTGCTCACCAGGGAGGGAAGAATTTACATCATCGCGTGCGACACATGGGTTACTACTGGCCTGCTATGGCAAAAGACGCAATAGAATACGTGAAGAAGTGTCACCAGTGTCAAGTCCATGCCGATATCATACATTCAGCACCGGAAGAATTGCATCAGTCGGTAATGTCCTGGCCTTTTGCAGCCTGGGGCATGGACGTGATCGGGCCAATTAGTCCACCATCCTCCCAGGGGCATCAGTACATCCTTGCAGCGACCGACTATTTCTCCAAATGGGCTGAGGCAGTCGCCTTGAGAAATGTGAAAGCCAGACATGTCGAAGGTTTCATTCGTCACACCATATTATACCGACATGGTATCCCTGAGAGAATCACCATGGACAACGGGACACCCTTCAAGAACGCTACTATTAATGAGCTGTGCGCAAAATTCAAGATCAAGCATTGCTATTCATCGCCCTATTATCCTCCCACGAATGGACTGGCCGAGGCATTCAACAAGACCATCGTGAAGATTTTGAAAAAGACAGTGGCAGAAAATAAGAAGGACTGGAACAGATGGTTGCCCGAAGCACCTGTGGGCATACCGAACTACACACCGCACGGCCACCCGGGCTACGCCCTACTCACTGGTGTACGGTACGGAGGCTGTGATCCCGATGGAAATATAAGTTGAGTCACTACGGGTCGCTCTCCGACACTCCCTGACAATCGAGCATAATGCCAAGAGCCGGATGATCGAACTCGATGATTTAGATGAAAAGAGGCTCACTGCCCAACAAAGGCTCGAAATGTATCAAAAGCAAATTTTCGCCGCATACGATAAGCGTGTCAGGGGCAGATCATTCAAGAAGGGTGATCTCGTGCTAATGATGAAGCGTCCAACACCGACCCAAGGACAGAAAAGTAAATTCGACCCAAAATGGGATCCCGTCTGCATTATCGATGAAGTATATTCCAATGGGGCCTATCGAGTGATAAATTACAAAGGGCAGGGCATCAGTTCGTTGGTGAATGGTCGGTTCTTGAAAAGATACTACACTTAACAGAGGCTTGTCATTGCAAGTTGTAAACACCCCAATAGAGGGAAAAGTGTAAAAAAAAAGTAGATACCAAAAGAAAGGATACCATACAATCACTAAACTAAGATGCTAATCGTCTATTTTGTGCTTGCATAGGTATCGGAGAAGCCAATAAGACTCAAGACACTGTCGAGCATGGCACCCCATTCTTTCCAAGGACATCCAGAATTGGGATAAGCCCTGAACCGAGACCTGGTTAAGTCTTTGTTCCCATAAGCATGAGTTTAAGTCCTAACAAGGGGACGTTCCTTTCCAAAAGGCCCAATCTATTCGCATTCAAATTCAAGTAAAATGGCAAGCAGGCTAAAAACACAATATAAATTCAAGACTGCAATAGTATACATATTGTTACAACATTCAATACAACATATTCCAACGTGTTTCAAATTACAAGTGAAGATTATTACAGTTCAACTATCTAAAGTCTTCAAACATTGTTCTAATAAGTTGACTGCAGATTCTTCGATCGCCTTCTGTCTCGCCTCAGCCTCGGCTAAGACTTGGGCAAGGTCAGGAGTATCTTGGAGAGACTGCTTCAGCTCCGTAACTTGTGCCCTCATGGCGTTACACTTCGCCTCGCGCTGGTCAATAGAAGACTGCAGGCGTGCCTTCTGACCACTGAACTTCAAAAGTTTGAGATGGACGACAGAATGTTCAGCTCGTAATCGGACCATCTTATTTTCAATCTCCGCGAGACGTCTGGTGACCTCTTGGTATTCAACGTCTATAGCCTGCCAATCCCTCTGTACTGCTGGCCACGTCCGCCTTGTGTAACTCAAGTTCCGGAAGAAGGGACCGCAAGTGACCGCGTTTTTCTTCGACAGAAGGGTCAACCTTGAGGTGCCTCGCCTCGTTCACTTGAGCCATCCCATCTTTGAATTGGAACACGTGGCTGACTATCGAAGAGATGTCAATCCCGAGCCATGTGGCGTTAAGCTCCAACGCCTGCAGTGCCTCGTCCAAGATAGACCATTCGTCTCCATTCTTCAACGAATCGACGATGTCGGACAATAAGCTCTTGAGAAGATTCGCCTTGGTCCTTGACAGGCCTCGGAGAGACGAAAGGAATGCCTCAGGCAAGACTACAGGAACCGGGATGCTGGCAGGAGCAGTGGCTGGCAAAAGAAATGGTAAACATTAGCACACTAAAGAAGGAAAAAGAAGCAAGCAGGTAATAAGACAAGTAGTATACCAGCGAGAGTTTCATCACTCAATGCACCAGTTGAGGCAACAGGTGTTGATGAGCTAGGGGCACATCCAGCTACAATTTCCGCTGCCGGCTCAGGCAATTCAGGGGAAGGAGGAACAACGATCTCAGGGGCAAAGATAGCTTGAACTAGTTCAGTGGTGAGGGGTACTTCGGCAATAGGCTCTGGTGCGCTAGCGGCATCTGTAGGCATGGTTCCTCGGGAAGGGAGTGTTGCCTCCTCCGTAGCAACAACAGGTCTCGCCTCAAGAGTAGGACTAGGGTTCGCTGCAGCCTCGGTATTGACAGGGTCGGCAAGAGGGGGATCTTCAGCTTATGGCTCACCATCGATGTCCATGGGGATGGGTCCCGTGTCTGCCTCAGGGAACAGATCTCTCGTATATTGGCTCATTACCTTCACCTTCTTCCATAGGACGATCTCCGCTGAGGCCCGCCTGCGAGCTCATCTCCCCTTCTTCCCTTGGTCCACTCGCATCATCAGTCGGGATACTGCCGGCAGCCTGGGGGAGTCGGCTCCGTGCCTTCTCAGCCCTGTACAGCTTCAAGAGGTCCTTTATTTTCTTTCCTCCGTCAGTAACGGGGACGCGATGAGCAGGTCTTTACTCGAGGACCAGAACGTTCAGGAGACAGTTCAAAATCACTATCCCCGGGAACAGAACGTCTGGATAGGCTCGTCCGACTCGCTGGACTCAGACCACGACCTCCCTGACCACCGAACAGCGGGGTACTTGCTGCCGCAACGTCACCCTCTCCTCCACCCTCGCCATCACCCTCTCCACCCTCTCTGATGATCTCCTCACCAACATCACCTCCCCCATCATTGCCATCACCAACATCATCATCATTATCGTCCCCTCCGTCATCATCACCGGCATCCCCCTCTCTACCGGCATCCCCCGCCACGTCGGCCTCGTCATCATCGTCATCACCGATATCGTAACGCTCTCTCTGTCCCTTTGCCATGGGACCAACGAGCGGGGAATCCGGATTCCCTTGTAGTGTGACCCTCTGCCCGTAGGCGACCCACCCTTCAAGCGTGTGCTCGGGTTTCTCATGATCTATTATAACATTCAGAGAGGTCATAAACTTCTGCACGCCCGGAGTAGCCAATTGACGAAGCGGCTCTGCCACGTAGCCCAAGCCGTCAGCAGGAGCAGGATCAACGATCGGAGGAGAAACGAAGACAGGGTCGGCCACGTGTCGATTATTTAGGATCAAGGAATATTGGTGAGCCCACCACCTCATCTATCCATATGTGGCGCCAGGGATATACTCTGTGCCCGGAACAATAAAAGAACAACCCGATCTGGTGAGCAGGAGCTGTCGCCATATCCATTTCCAATGGATCGGTCCTGTGCCGTAAGCCCGCTGCTCTCTCGTCACTGGTTCGAGATTCTCTGGTACCCCTTGGTCGTAACCAAATTGCCTGGCAAACCGATTTGGGTAGTATGGCTCTCTCCAAAACTCAGCACCCTCTCTCAAAGGCAGTGAGCCCGGACGGATAGATATCAGAAAGCAACGACCATAGGAACCAAGGCTCTCATCATCATCAAGTAATTCAGGATCTTCACTATTGGTCCTGGAGAAAAGGAAGAAGTCGACGTCATCGTGATAAGCTATCTTCGCCTCGATAGTCGCCAAGTTTTCGCCGATCATCTTCCGCTTCTGAAAGGCATGCAACGGAACTGACCCCCTCCGGATGAAGTCTTTGAGTTCTATGCCATAGACCCATGGGAAGTAAACCCTGAGCCATCCCGAAAAGAAATGCCACCCGCAATAAGAAGAATTTAGTCCAAAGGAAGCCGAGCCCTTGTTGCTGATGACACCGCCGAAAGCCCGATATATGGAGCACAATACCACCGGGGCCAATGCATAGCGATGGCTGTTAGCCAGACTCCCCGCTACAACGAAACAGGAGACTCTCACACTATCTGCCTGCTTAGAGCTCGGGAGGGCCACACAGCACAACCAGTAGGCTAAGAACCCGGTGAGTTCGCAGGTGGGAGATAGTTTGTTCGGCTGAGGGAACTTCTTCTTCATCTTGGCCTCCAGAACCAATTTATCCCTGCGGACCTTCATCTTACGATCCATAATTCAAGCTGAGACAAGAAAAAAACCATCAGTAGAAGAAAAGAATGGAACAGGATGCGAAGAGTACAAGTCGAGTGAAGAAGCTCACTTCAGACCGTGACTGAAGTAAATCAGCCAATCCTCAAAAGGCACTTTGTCCCTGGAACCCAGGAATTGCGGCAGCTCCGCAAACAATTCATAGCAGGCTTCAGAGTAGAAACCTTCATCGACGCCTTTTTCTTCTTGGATAGCTCCTCGTCGCTGGGCGTCCATTCATCATAAATTTTACCGCGGATGGGAAGACCGGCTATCGGGTACAAGTCCCAGAGTGATATGCTCATTTCCCCGTACGGCAGGTGGAAGGAGTTTGTAATAGAGCTCCAGTGATTCAGGAACCCCTTATAGACGCATTGTTCTCGATAAAAGTAGCTCAACGTCGCCTGAATAGCCCACAAGAGACCCACTTGCTTCAAAGTATCTTCATGCTGCTCGACTATTCGGCTGGCCCAAGCTTCGTAACCAGGGTGAGGGCTCAGGTGTCCTCGGGTCCTGAACCCCCCGGTCGGCCAAATTTCTGCGTCGGACAGAGGGCGAAACCTTTGGCGTAAGGTCTCGTAGTAATGTGTCGGAAACGGCAGGTGAGGATCGTGGTTTGGCTCCAAGAATATCATGTCCTTCTCCCCAAGGACAGACTGCAGTGTACCGTTCTTAGATACAGCGCAGTTGACGAATGTCTCTGGAACAGACGTCCAGGAGTCGACGCTGTAAAATGAGTTTGAGCGACACACATCAGATGGCTCGATACTCGGTAGAGAGCGATATCTCTGGAAGCTCTTGGGAAATCGGATGAATTGCTTTGTGTAGGGGTTACGATTCACAAGAGATGACACCGCCAGCTTCGCGGAGGACCAGACAACCCTCATTCTATCAGACTTCGACTTGGCTTGATTCTCCATGTAGACCTGCTTGGCACTTTTTCCAGTCGACTTTGGGCGACCTCGCTTAGCAGACTGAGTCGGCACAGCTGGGCTCGCCTCACCCTCTTCAGACCCAACAACCTCGTCGGTCCAGAAACCTTGCAAAGGAGCGTACCACGTATCCCATTCTTCTTGAGTACCCTCGTCAGGAGGGGTCGGTAGGGCCTTGTCACAGAGTATCTTCCGTTGAACATTCTTCGGAAGAGTCAAAATGCGTTCATAGAAGTTAAACGTCTCCAGCGGGAGGAACCACTGCGGATTCTCAACCGACGGCCTGGAAACCTGCTTGGCGGCGGCGCGCTTACGCTTTGATGGAGTCTGAGGCGGACCCGAGGGACCGGCTTGTGAAGGATTGCTGGCCATTATAATCTGCAACGGCATGAAAAGGGCTTAAGTACAGGGCAAAGGGAAATGTCCTCATAAAATTAATCAAACATTTACAAAATCCAAAGGGATACGAAGCAACAAGGGAACAAAGTACAAGCGCCAATCCAGGCCGCTACGGAACGCATTCGAGACCAATGGAAAAAGAAATGAAACGACAACATCTACAACCACAACATCATCATCACAAACACACAAGCGAGGAAAGATAGAAGTAAAGCGGAAAAGTATAATTAGCATTCATCAAACCATGAGGGCTATTCCAAATGTCTAAATTGTTAATGTCAATTGTTTAAATGATTAAAAATCAGCAGTCAATGTAAAACGACTGAAAATTGCCGGGACCCCTCCCCAAAGCTAGAAAGCGAGGATCTCAGTCCTGCGTCAGCGGGAGAACCCGAGCCCTTAACTCATCGACTTTCGCCTGGACCTGGGCTTCCTTGAAGATCAAGTCCACTAGGATGGAAATGCATTGTTGCACGAGATCAAAATTCAGGTGCTCGGCATTGGCGTAGTTCCTTATAATGGAGACGTCGATCGCCAGGTTGTCATGTTCCCGTAGAGCCTCCCTGACCATCCTCCAGATGCCAGCGCAGCGATCTGGATACTCGGCCTCCGCCAATAGGACAAGCCAAGCTAGAAATCGCCTGCTCTCCCTCTTCTCCTCCTTCAGGAAGCTAAGTTGCTTCGACAGGGATAAGAAAGAAGCAGCCAGAGAAGGCTCCGCCGCCTCAAGGACCGCCAATTCTTCCAAGAGGGAAGAATCACCGATGAAGCTAGAGATGGCCTCCTTATGCTCGTCAGAAATAGGAGGCCATCGCTGAGACATTCTGGATAGCTCGAAGAATAGGGCAGGTGTCCGCGCCCAGATGGGTCAAGGCTTTAACCACCTCGTCGCATTGACCGGCGAGAGATGACCAAGTCTCAGGGTGGTCTAGAACGTTTAGAAGCCGCCTCATACAATCCCGGGACGCGCGTAGAGAAGCGAGAGTTATGGCCATTGTCTGCTAAAAAACAAGACGGATGAACCAATGAGGCAGTCCGACAAAAGAAAAGAAGGAAAAAGCACATGAAGCCACTCGCGTAAAGACAGAAAGGCTAAGAAAAGGCATGCAAAGGTACGCTCGAAACATCACTTAAATTTGCCATTAGAATTGCCCATTAAGCTGATGCGACCAGGAAATCTCCTAAGTATGTGAGACCCTACGCCTCCCTGGGACAACTGGCACGCATGCGCAAATGCGAAGCAGAGGTATAGGGGCTCACACCCTTTGGAGACACTGCAGATCGCCGGTACGAAGTTCGTAAAAACCCCAGATTCCACCGAGGCCTATGGGCTAGGTGCGTGAGGCTTCACATGCCCTGGTAATGCTCAAAGGCGATCAGGTTGAATATGAGGGTGTGTGAGGCTCCACACACCCGAAACAACAGCCCCAAATATCATAAGCAATGATCAAATGAACCCGAATGTGAGCGCATTAAGCCATGATAAGCGTACTTGATTAGGACACTAAAATTGGGCAACTTCTCAAACTCAGAAATCAGTACGCGTCGGCCCTGACACGTTCAACAATCGGGCCAACTTAACAAGTTTAAAAATATACGAGCGAGATCCGGTATGTGTAACAAATTCAATGAATTTCACTAAGTCCTAAAATCGCACGCGCAGAGCCCAGCGCGTCGCAAAAATCGCGCAACTTCGCAAGTCCAAAAAACATGACGCGCCGGCCCCAACGCGTCCAGAAAATGATCAATCCGCCAAGTTCGAATTTTCATAGGCGCCACACCTTAGCCCGTCCATCAAATGGGTTTTTCTAGACGCGAGTACGCGCTGGGACTGGCGCGTCGGAAAAATGCCAAAATGCAACACGCTGGACTCAGCGCAACGTGAAATGAGTTAACGAAGCACGGGGGGACGCGCTGTCCTTAGCGCGTCAATAAAAAGAAGTTTTGAGTTAATTAGCGCGGTGAAAGGTAGTGTGGCCATTTAACCAGAGCGCGACGCTATGGCGCGTCTAAAAAATGAAAAAATCCCAAGTCAAATTAATGGCCGCGCTGAGGGTAACGCATCGATAAAAAGGCCTGAGTCTGAATTACTCGACGCGCTACCTAATAGTTTGACACGCTGGCGACTATTATTCGACGCGCTGGCGATTTCTTCGATGCGCTGGCCGAGAGCTCTGGTCGTCGAAAAATGAAAGTGAAATGACGAAATGACCTGGACTTCCCTATTTATAGTGGGACCCGAAAAATCCGACGCGTCACCATGGACCACCGCGCGTCCATCCCAACGCATTGGAGGGGCATCTGTTGGGGTCCCAAAAGTAAGGGTCTTCGAAACAGTGATTGCGAGTGTCCAAATCATCACTTGATTGGACTTAGGGCCAGTGCATCGAAGACCGCGTCAAAGATCGCAACACATCAGACTTAACAAAAAGGCGAGAAATTGGGCCAATGGTGGACCCCACCTGTCATCATGACCAGAACTCTCCAAATTTGGGAGGGTTATCTCAATTATGGAGAAATAGGAGCAGTGCATCGACATTCATCGCAAGGCGAGCTTGCAAAACCCAAATTCCCAAAGCACGAGTACGTCGGCGCATCGAGAAAACCCATAGCCAGCGCATCGTGAAATTCAATCATTTTCAGAAAATGAATTTCAGGGCGTACTGCCTCCAGCGTGTCCAGAAATTCGTCCAGCGCATCAAGAAATTCGGACAGTTTCACGAAGTGAATTCCAGGACGCACTGACCCTCGGCACGTCAAGAAATTCACCCAGCGCATCAAGAAATGCAGGCAATTTTACGGGATGAATTTCAGGACGCATTGCCCTCGGCGCATCCAATAATTCATGAATTTCAGGACGCGCTGACCCTCAGCGCATCCAATAAATCAGGCACTTTCAGCAATTTCAGGACACACTGACAGCCAGTGCGCCCTAAAAATAAGGATCCCAACTAAGACATTTTTAGATGCGCCGAGTGATTTTCTCGACACGCTGGCATGTTTTCTCGACGCGCTACACGTGTCGACCTCCTATTGGACGACTTTACCTATAAATACCCCCTCCCACCACCTCATTTGTAAGATTCAGAGAGAGAGAGCCGAACTTCTTCGCCGAAAAACCTTTTTCCGATTGCCGAAACCCTTTTCTGATTGCCGGAACCCCTCGCCGGAAATCGCACCTCCGACCATAACAGGTCCGCAGATGAAATAACTTAAGTCATCTTTTTTTGACGCACTGGCCCCAGTGCATCACAAAAATGATCCAGCGCATCAGGAAAAACCCTCGGCGGATCAAACAAATCATCAACTTAAAAAGTCATCTTTTTCGGACGCACTGGGCCCAGCGCATCACAAAAATGATCCAGCGCATCAGGAAAAACCCTCGGCAGATCAAATAAATCAACAACAACTTAAAACTCAACATTTTGGGCGCACTGACCCCAGCGCGTCGCAAAATAGCCCAGCGGATCAGAAAAATGAACATTCCTAAACGAAGTTATTTTCAGACGCACTAGCCCTAACGCGTCAGAAAAATAGCCTAGCGCATCATGAAAATAGATAATTTTTAACAATCATTTTTTGACGCGCTGGCCCCGGCGCATCAGTAAAATCAGGCTAGCGGATCGCAAAAATCAGCACTTTGAGCGTTCATTCCAGCACCTTTAAATCCTCATTTTATGACGTTTTTAGCCCCGTTTGGGCCTATTTTGGGTATTTCGAGCGTTCCGAACGCAATGGAGCAGTCAAATGACCCATCCAGGCCACCTAGTGAGCAGAATACAAGCCTTCGGAGTCGATCCGATCCAACGAGCTGAATGGAGCAATTCTCCCAAAAAGAGGCCGCCAGTGCCCAGAACCATACTGATGCATCATCATTACATGTACTATCATAATATGACCCGGATTCAGGTCCGGACTAAGCAAAGGGGACTATGGTTAACACGATAAACCATACCAGGAGAGTTCTAAACTATCACACACCATTTGTTAAAGACTAACACTTCAAGAACGGTCAACGCCCTAACCATCCAAACGGCATCCGCTGGTTGAGCTGCCCAGGTACACATAACTGTGGAATGGACTTCCGAGGTCACCTGTCCATACATTGACAGGCGTGGGCCCAGAGTCGTCCTTCCCGGCCATAAACCCTTATAGTCTCAGCCCGAATCTCCGGTCAAAACATGGGACATAGACATTTGACTTGTACAAAGATGGATCAGTCCATAATAAAACACAACAAATACAGGTCTCCGTGACCATACAAATACAGGTCTCCGCGACCATACAGGTCTCCGCAACCATACAAATACAGGTCTCCGCGACCATACAAATACATGTCTCTACGACCACACAAACACAGGTCTCCACGACCATGAACTCTGAGACCATAGTCCCCGCTGACTAGTCTTTAGCCTTTTAATCAAGGGTCATCGATCGTTCAATGTAATTAAGGGCTCGTGCCAGATCACGGCCTGGAATGTACAAGATCTCAGGATCTCTGGAATAAAATTCGCCTTGCGATATCTTTTCTCTTGTGTACTTTTGTGAATGCCTGTGATTGTCTACGAATGCTCCTATTATTCAGAACCCCAAAGCAACAAAAACACCACATCTCAGAAGGTGTTCCCCGCGGTTCATTTTCTAGTTCTAACACTTGACAAAACATAGTTCACGCAATTTGACAAATATTTGTACTAACAGATTGAACTCTGTCGAATTGCAATCAAGTGGACCTGATCATCGATGACCTATCTTTTCATGCCTATAGGATGATCGCGGTCTTCAATTTTCCTTCACTAAATATCAACCATTCAAAAATTCTGTCATCTTTAGCGACTGACGAGGTCAATGTTCTCACCTCATCTGCTGGATGTATAGTCCAATCGATGCATCACCGTGCCACGTGTACTTGCAGCGACATCTCCACCGTTTTCCGACTCTACGGTGCGTCTACCTTGACTGATATCCTCTGTAACACAAAATGGACACGGTATGGTCATGAATAATAGGAGCATTTTGTGTTACAGTCGGTATCCTCTGATCTCCACCGTTTTCCGACTCTACGGTCCATTTTGTGTTACAGTCGGTATGGTCCGTCTGATAATTGGATATAATTCTTTTTTGGGGTAAGTCCCTAAAATCATCTTGAAAAACGGATGGACGTCATGGATTAGGAATACATACGTCAAGGTGGTCCCCACAGAAGGGCTGCACCTTGATAATTTTTCAGATATCCACACTATCCAACCGTTTTTCTTACCCATTTTATGGCATGGTCCAAAATTTTAAGAAGATCCAAAACTCAGGTGGACCACACAACAGAAAACAGTGGCGATTGAATGCACACCATTAAAATATTCCTAAGGCCTATAGTAATATTTATTTTCCATCCAACCCATTGATAAGGTCAACTAGACTTGGATAGAGAGAACGTATAAAGATATGATTGATCTAAAACTTTTGTGGTCAACAAAAAAAAAAAAATCGATAGTCATTCGCCACTATTTTCAATGGTGTAGTACACTGACATTTGGATCTGCTTAAGTTTTAGTACCATGCCATAAAATGAGCTGGAAAAACAGATGGAAAACTGTAGCCACCTGAGTATTGCAACATGTGGGTAGGTCACTATGTTTTCCTTGGATGGGTGGCTAATTTAGTCAGTTACATAGACGTACTCATTCCGGACCTAACTTATACACAACAGATGGCTTCCACGACCCCATGCAAGAATTGGATGACGGCAGAAAAGGTGGCCCCTGAATACTTGAGAGGTGTTGCAACATTCCTAGAGTTCGCAAAACAGAATTCAGATGGTGTTGATTGGTACTATTGTCCTTGTGTCAAATGTTGTAATGTGCATGGGAAGAAGCCATTAAAAACAGTTTGCGATCATTTGGTTTTACATGGCATAGATAAAACATACACGACCTGGTTTCTCCATGGGGAACAACGTCCCAATGAAGGTGCGAGTACATCTGCCGATAATCATAACGAAGATATGTTGCCCAGAATGGAAGATTTGGCGAATGATGCTTTTGGTCGCTTTCAACCCGATGACTTAGATGCATGTATGAACGAGGTTAATAATGAAGATGGTACTCAACCTCAAGATGACTTAGACGATGATTCCCGTTACAAGAAATTAATGGAGGATGCAAAACAACCCTTATACCCATCATGTAAACCCGAGCATACAAAGTTGTCTGTAACAGTGGAGTTGATGAGCATGAAGTCTTTAACTTTCCTTTTCTTTAACTTCTTGCAGTGTGAATCTTCATTCAAAGTTGTTTTCAAAAGATATACAAAGGAAAAGACACTCATCAAGTCCTATTAAAAGGTAAAATAAGTTAGCTTTTTCCATTCCGACTTGTTGATTTCTTTTGGTATTTTATTTTCTTGAGGTCTTCTTCTTATTCTTACAATATAAATGTTTGATTCAACATCGGTATGAACTATTTGATTGGACCTTTGAAGACTTTAGATAGCTTATCTATTGACTCAGTAAAATGTTCTGATTTGAATATTAAAAGAACTACGTAGTGGCTTAATCCCAAATCACTTTTTTGGGTACGTAGGCAGCCATTCGAACTAGTCTGTATCGGTGCAGCCACATTTTTTTTTCTTTCTTTTTCTCATCTTGCAGTGTAACAACAGAGGGGATGATATAGCAAAAAAAGGACCATGCTGTAATTACACCGGAAAGTAATATTTTCAGCCCTCTACCTGACTGGTATCTTTGATTTAGTTGATAATTACTTTTCAGCCCACTTTGATTGAAATGCATGGATTTCATTCATTTCATATCTTCATTTCATATCTTCTTTTTCTGTTATTGGATGGCGATCTTCTTCCTTTTCTTCATGCACCCACTATGTTAATAGTTGATAGTGACTGAAGAAAGGTGATCTAGTATTATTCTACTGGTGATTATTGTACAGGCCATCCACAATGCCAATGAGTAGAGGGATGATCCTAATCCACCTTTCCCTAAAAATAAGAGATCAGCTGTGTCCAAGTATCCATGGGACTAGAATATTGTGTAAGTACTTCCCTCTATTGTGCATCAAAATGAAGTGTATGAGCCCAAAAATTAAGTATCCATGGGGCTCAGCTGTGTGTCCTTTCTATTGCTCCTATTCTGGTTACAAGGTAATGCATTCACACTTATAGTATATAATTAAACTGTTTTCGACAAATGTAGTTTTAGAAGAAACATATATAGCCTAGTATTAGAAACCATGAGAAGATTAAAAATAACTAATTACCTACAAGCAATACTTGCATAACTTGTGGTACCAAACCATCTTTCCCACCAACATGCCATTTGTCTAGAAAACTAAGTACAGTGAGAGCATAAGGCTCTAATCTCAAGCTTGTTGGTTGAGTTAGTAGAGACAATGCAGTGGTAAACCTTACTACTACTAAATAAATAAATAAACAAGAGGATAGGTTCTATGATGAATATTAGACCTTGGTTGTCCATTGATTCCAATGATGTGTGATCCTTCAATGTGGACCAAAATGCTCTTCATGTATGATTTGCCCTATATCCACCTCATCCATCCATTTTTCAACATGGTCCCAAAAATTAAAAAGGTCCAAATATCAGATGGACCATACCACAGGAAGCAATGGTGATTGAAATACAAAAACAGGCTTGATTCAAAAATTTGGTGGCCCACTAAAAGTTCTTAATGGTCATTCACTACTGTTTTCAGCTGTGTAATTTGGATCTACTTAGATTTTGAGATCACTATCCTAAAATGAGCTGGAAAACCGTATAGAAAACGGGATTGGTGCTTAGGTGGATATATATAACACTGGCAAAAACCTCAGTTAACTCATGATTACTAACTTGCATGCATTGCATGGCCAGCCACCTGCCTATCTTAAGCTGGAAGCCTGTAACTGGGACTAGATTCCTGCCCATGTTTCACTCACGATATTTGACAGGCTGGCTGGCTCCTATGAGAAAGGAGACACTTGTTTGAGAATAGGCACTGTTGGCTCGTTTTCATCTTGAGCATTCGTTAGATGTCCCCAATCGGACAGATAGAAAATCAGTTCAATGTAATTTTTTTTTCTTCTTTATCTTCTATCCTAAAGCCAATGATCTCAATGGTTTGATTTCAGCTAATATATGCTCCGTTTCAAATCTAAGATTGCATGTCTTTGAAATATCCAACTCATTTTCCGTACCATATCTTTTATTATTTTCGACAATGAAGTGCTCCACCAGGTCAACATTAATAAGTGGAAGAAAAATAGTAGGGCGGGGAAACTTTTGTTTTTATGCAGTTCATAAAATAGCCATCCTCTATAGGTACACTATGCTATATATGTGAGATCCACTCTGTTCATCAGGCAATAACGATTATCTGGACCATACACGTAGAAGTTAATCCTGATTAAAAACTCATATGGGCCACGCCAAAGGTAATAATATCAAAGTATCTAAAAAACCATCAAGTCCATGAGGTGTGGCCCAAATGAGGTCTCCAAGGAGATTCCAATGGTAAGAATTTCTTTACCGCCTTTTCCTTTAGTGCAACTGATTTGAGTCTTGGATCCAGATCATTTTAGGAGTTTTGTATTCTATAGGAGGAAGAGTTGAAGACAAAGTATGGAGGACTTCGACCCAAGCTACCTCCAATCCAAGTAACTATGGTTTCTCTTGCTTGTAGATTGGTTTCAGTGATGCTGACTACATTTATATGCTTATCAGTTTTGGATTTCTATTTTTATTTTCAGATCAGTCCACGCTCTTACTTCGACTCTGCTGACTAAAAATTTCTCTGCTTGCTGGCTTTGTTTGTGAATGCTCTATCCAAAGAGGATCAAATGGAATTGCCTCCAGGTTTTCGATTTCATCCCAGTACTGAAGCTTCATCATGCATATATAATAGTTATCAAGCTTGTCACCTAGCATTTCTTATGAGTAGGTGGTGCTTCATTGTCTTTTGTTGTTGTTTTTCCTTTTTTGTTCTTACATTATAATACTCATACTCTTTATGTTTTATATTCTGGATTTTGCAGGTGGGCCAGTTGATGGATTTGCTAACGTATGAGGTGGAAGTAGCTATAAAGGAAAGATTAGAAATGAAGGCTAGCTTCACGTATGGTCAAGAGATTGGTTTCAATATTGGGGACAAAATAAAGCCTAGTTGCTCATTTTATGGAGAATGGTTCACTTCAATGTGTAGATTTGTAACAAATATTAATATTATTTTTCACTAGAAATGTAAGGACTTTAAGTTTCATATATGATATAATTATGATTTGTTAGGTTTTAGTTTTTTTTTTTTTTTGTTATAAATAATTTGGATGACTATCAGGTGTAATAGATTCAAAAATAAATTCAAACATTAAAGGTGTGGTTCCGAAAATTTAGCGACGAACCAAACCCGTCGCTAAAATTCCTAAATAAATGCAATCACGCAGGTCGCCCATAAATTTAGCGACGGACCAATATTCGTGGCAACAATTTTGAACGACGGACCGATATCCGTCGCTTTACATAATTTAGCGACGGATGTAATTCGTCGTTTAAAGGCGACGAACATAATCCGTCGTTTAAAACTTGCCACTTAGTAAACTGCGACGGACCAAGTTCGTCGCTAATATCGATTTGCGACGGACTTGATTCGTCGCAAAAATGCAATTTTGGTGTAGTGTTTTGGAGCATCCCATTTTCATGGTGGGACAATCATGCTAATTATTGGGCAAGATGTCATACAAAATCAGTGGCGGCCACACACCTAACTAGTTGGACGTCCAACTAATTGTTTGTAAGCATTTCACTCTATGAGAAATGCTCACACCCAACTAGCTTGACATCCAACTAGTTGGCGTGTGGGCCTACCATGGTGTTTGCATGATATATTTCTTATCGGTCTAGTATGGTTGTCCCACAATGAAAACGGGATGCCCTAAAAATCAAGTTGATCCAACTAATAGATGTCCCACGTGGATATAAAGTTTTTCGAGTGGTTCACAATTTTCTATGATGTGCCCCCACCTAATAATTGGATTGACTTGATTTTTGGAGCATCCAATTTTCATGTTGGGACAACCATACTAAATGGGCAAGATGGCATGCAAACACTCGTGGTGGCCCCACACGCCAACTAGTTGTACATCCAACTGTTGTGTGTGAGCATTACTCCGTGTGTAATGGTACTATGAGGTGATGTCTAGCTATGTGGGCCCCACTATGATGTGTATTGGACATCCACATTGTGCATTTGGTGGGTTCCCTCTAGGTTATGGGATATCCCAAAAATTAGTTGTATCCTGAACTCAACTAGACCACACCATCTAAAACAGTGTGAAATCATGCCTAAAACATCTAAAAGCACTTGTTGGGCCCACTTGAGTTTTGGATTCAGCTAAAACTTAGTGTGACCCCTTATCCAAGTGAGACATACACAATGGATGTGTTAGATTTTTAAACCACATCTTAATGGGCCTTATAAATGATCATGAAGATTTCAATAAGTGGATATCCATTCTCAATTATTGTCTATGGTGTGGCCCACCTCAGTGATGGATTGCCTTGATGTTTAAGCCCATGGCTAACTATGGAAGGGTGCATCTAATTGATGGGGTGGATGTCCATCACACATCATGGTTGGGCCCTCTGAGCAGACCTCATAGGAAGCTTCCCATGAGGTTCACCTCATAGTACCTGGGGCTGTCAATGGGCCAGGCCTAGGGTAGGTCTCAACCCGGATTTTGAATTGTTTCAAACTGGGCTATCAGGCCAGCCTGTTCAAAATTCTGATTTTTCATGTCCGAGCCCGGCCCATTGACACTCCTAATAGTACCTTGTGTGTGTGTGAGCATCTCTCTCTCTCTCTCTCTCTCTCTCTCTCATGCTCTTGGAGAACTATAAGTAACAGTGCATCTAGTTGTGTCCGTAGCTACAACCCATCATGTTTAGAATAGCTACAACCCATCATGTTTAGAATACATTTTAAGGGCTACCATCCAAAAATAAGATGGTTTTATTCATGGTTTTGGATAGGGGGTTAATGGTGGGGTTCCTTCTTTAATAAATGGCACCCAACATGCAATGACTACTAAATTATTTGTCTTTTCATATATATATTTTTTTTACTTCCAGTTTGATTTTTTTTTCTTTGTGTTTGTTAGATGAATCTAAAGTTTATAAGAAATTGTAGGTAGATGAAGAAACATGTGCTTGATTTTTCTGTATATTAATGCCATCAATTTAATATTTGTTGAATGATTTAGTTATTATTGTTACTTTTAAAATAGTTTGAATTACATGGATTGCTTTAGTTACCGGTTTCTAATTTGATCGGTATGCTCTTAACTTGGCATTGCAAAATCTAACTGTCGGAGAGATCAAGTCATCGAATTTTTTAGGCAGTCGTTTGGATGGGAGTAAATGGAGGTAAATAGAGGGAATTGAGAGTAAATGAAGGTAAATGATATTTGATCAGGTGTGTTTGGATTGAAGTAAAGGCATGCAAATGAAATGAAATGAGATGGGACTAAATGGCCATTTAAATGGAATCCTCTCTACACGAGAGTATTTGGAAGTAGATGGGAGTGAAATACCTTTCAAGCTCCCTTGGAGAGTCGCGCAAGTAAACAAAGGTGGCGCCATGCACGGGTTCGCCACATGGCATGCTAGTGAGACTCAAAAATAATTCAAATACTGGCTACATCACTAAAATCACTCCAATAAAATGATTCAAACTGTCCAACAAAATAGACGGTTAAAAAGTGTTGACAAGTTGCTTGTTTGTGATCCTTACGTTTGTGGCACAACCTAAGGCTCAAGATTTTGTGATTTTTGGCTAAAGTATATATTTCAATGGGCTTATTACAATCAATCAGTTAAATATCATATACGTACGCTAATTTGAGATACTAAAGTTGTTTTGGAATATCAAATATTTTACTATGAATGAAAAGTTCCAATGCATTTCAATTCCTCCCGTTTACTCCATCCAGACAAAATATTTGGATTTTAAATGCATTTCATTTACTCCCATTTAAACACAACTGAGTGAGTCATTTACTCCCAAATCATTTATCTCTAATTCCATTTCCCATTTACCTCCATTTATAAGCTCCTAAACGAGCCTGAATTCCACTGCTAGATAAGAAAACATGCTAGCATTAACATTCTAAATAAGAAAACCTGCATCCATTTCAGAAGCATGGTTGTATTTTTTTACTCCACTCAATTCCACATTGCACAAAATACATCCACTAAAAAAATAAAGCTTTTCAATAAATTGAGTCCATATACCTTGACTTTCATGAAAACACACACACACACCACACACACACACACACACACACACACACACACACACACACACAAAATACATATTCTCAATTCAGAAATATTCAAATTTCCCTAGCAGTAGTTCTCCGGTAAACTCAAGAAGAGCAAATAAAATCAATCTCCCAAAAGGACATACGAGCAATATGATTGATTAGTTCTTTATATTTTCCATGTTGGATAAGTGCACTTCCGAGGAGCCTGAAATGCCACTTCCCTTACTTACGGGCTCTCACGATGAGGACTCATCACACGTGATGTGGGCCTAAAATCTGAACCGTCCACATGATGCAGCACCCCAGAAAACCTCCGGGGCCGAACTTTCAACCTGGTCTAGAACTTTGGTGGGCCATGGAAAAATGGAAACAGTTTCCTCCCTTGATTTGCCCCCGTCTCTCTCTGCTGCAGCCCACTAGAGTTATGGATCATGTTGAAAGTTGGGCTTCTCACGAGAACCTGTGAGCACTTATCAAACGTGGTGTGAGCAAAAAATCTGAGCCATCCTACGAAAGCCTTTAGCAGGAAATCGGCGTCCGTGTCGCAGGCGTTAGATCAAAGGATTAGTCTGTATGGACCACATGACCATTTCTAAGTGCCCACATATCTTCCGGCATTGTTTGTGAGGATGCGAATTGCCTATGCCCCTACCTCGAATTTCCTCTAACCAGAAGCTTCGTGGGGCCACCATGATGAATGACGGGGAACCAATGAGAATGGAAATTCCCACGGCTGAAAAGGGGCACGGCTTCGGTGGATCCCTGCCTGCGGGCCCTCCATGTATCTGCCTTACATCCATGCCATCCATCCGTTTTTACAGCTCATTTTAGACGTGATCCAAAAAAAATGAAGCAAATCCAAATCTCAGGTGGACCACACTACAGGAAACAGTGGTGATTGACCATTAAAAACTTCTTGTGGGCCACAAAAGTTTTGGATCAAGCTGATAATTGTGTGGTCCCTTCATCCAGGTCTTTATGACCTTATCCACAGGTGGGATGGTAAATAAACGTCCCGGTGGCCCCAAGATGATTTTAATGGTGTGTATTCAATCACCACTGTTTCTTGTGGTGTGGTCCGCCTGAGATTTGGATCTCCTTCATTTTCTGGATCATACCCTAAAATGATCTGTAAAAATGGATGGACAGCGGGGATTTAAGGCGCATACATCAAGATGGGCCCCACAATCAGGAGAGTAGAAGTAGGTAGTCAAAGACAAGTAGGTGGAGGTAGTCAAATACAAGTAGAGAAAGGTAGAAGTTGTTGCCGTATGATTCTCCACCACTATTTATAATTTAGACCTGGCAAAATTTGACCCGACCGACCCGGATTTTTCTAGTTTAAGGTTGGAAAATTTGACCCGAATTCAATTTTTGGGTTGACCCGACCCGACCTGGATTTTTATGGGTTGGGTTAGGGTTAAAGGTGACCCGACCCGACCCGACCCGATTTGAATCACATAGGGGTTAAGTAGACTAGTATATATTGATTTTCTTATTAGTTAAATAATACATAGTTTTTTTTTTCTCACATACCCAGCTGGAAATGTTCCACATGTCTGTCAATTTAATAAACATTACGGTGGGCCCTAAGACTATTATATACTAATTTTCTTATTAGTTAAATAATACACAGTTTTTTTTCTCTCACATACCTTGCTGAGAATGGTCCACATGTCTATCAATTCAATAAACTAAATCTACATGTTTGAAGCATCATCCCATTACTCTAACTACGTTGATGCTTAAAAAAGTATGCTTTAAATATGCACTCCATTATATTAATTTATTTTTCTCTTTCAATATTTGTGTAATAGAAATACTCGATAAAAAAAGCCTCGGTTTATATATACAGGGAAGTGGTACTATGAGGTCGACCTCATGGGAAGAGCTGTGTGGGCCCCACATGTCAGACATCAACACCGTGCATTTGATGGGTCCCATTTAGGTCATGGGATATCCCAAAAATCAGCCGTATACAGAACTTAGGTGGGCCATACCATCTAAAATCATGTGAAGACATGCCTTAAAACATCTAAAAGCACTTGGTGGGGCCCAACTGGGTTTTGGATGTGGCTGAAACTTAGTCTAACCCCTCATCCAAGTGGGACACATACAATGGATGGGCTGGATTTGTGAACCACGTCTCACTGGGCCAAATAAATGATCATGAAGGTTTTAATGGGTGGATTACCCCTCTCAACTTTTGTCTTTAGTGTGGCCCATCTAAGTCATGGATTGACGTGATTTTTAAGCCCGTGTCCCACCATGAAATGGTGCATGATAGGGTAAATGTTTGACACACATCATGGTGGGGCCCACACAACCCAACCTCATGGAAAGTTCCCATGAGGTCGACCTCATAGTACCATTTCCCATATGTGTGTGTACCTATTAAACATAGATGATTTGGTTTTCAATTGAATGCTAGTGTCATATGCATTTAGTTTAATCTACAAATTAGTTAGTTTCATTAAAATGTGGGTCAGCCCGGCCCGACCCGACCCGACCCGGTTTAATTTGGGTTGGGTAAGGGTTAGGAAAATCCAACCCAAATTCAATTTGGGTCGGGTTAGGGTTGAGGTGGAAATGACCCGACCCGAACTTGACCCGACCCAACCCGACCCGGCCCGACCCGACCCATTGCCACCAGGGAAACCCAAGGGGTGTTTTTGGATGCCAAACTGAATTGAATTGCAATTCATTAAATTAAGGAATTTTTGCAGTGGCGTGGCTCCATGTGAAGGACCGAAATCCTCCGCAACACGTGCAACTCTCAAGATGGGGCACACGTGTTATGTGTAACATCCACTCCGTACATCTGGTGTGTCTCTTGATGTTAGGGCTTGTAGCAAAACATCATTCTGATCCATAACTCACGTGGGCCACAGCACCAAGAACAATGGAGAAACCAACCATATGTTTGAATGTGGGCCCACCATGGAGTATGTATATATTTCACCAGGATGAAGGGGAACTCCAAAAATCAGCCTGACCCAAAACTCAGCCAGGCCACGCCACGCCACGCCATTCAGAACTTATATAACAAATGAGTTACATTGTTCCCTGTCACGTGGCCCTCCTGAGTTTTTGGATCGGCCTGATTTCTTCAACCAACACTTTCCATCCGCCAGTACACATAAAACCATCTGGTGGGTTTTCTCTATTCTTCGCAAGAGTTTGCATCTGTGAAACCAAAACCAGCTTAATTCTAGCGACAATCCAACAGACATGCTTCCACTCTTCGTATATAAACAGAAATTTTCATATATGCCAAACGGTTACCTTAGTGTCCAAAATGAACAGAAAATCCCGAGGCTGGAAGGGATCGAAGAAAGCCATCTTCTTCCGCCTCTTGTCTTAGGCAACCACCTGTATCAATACTTGCAAAAATCAATACCAAGCTTCACAAATGGAGCACAGGTACAATGTTCAACACTTGTTCTTGCCTGTCCACATGTGACACACATAGAGCTGAGCACGAGCCAAGCTCAGCCATGTTCAAGCCAAGATCGGTCATTGAATAGCCTGGCTTGTGTTCGGCTCAGCTAGGCCATCGAGCTAGACTGACATGTTCAAGCTGGCTCGACCGAGCTTTTGAGCTGAGTTTGAACCTGAAAAGAACAAAATTTTAAATAGGCCCAACCCAAAGCGAAGCCTAAAACTATTAAAAATCAGGCCCAAAAGGCAACCCAAAGCCCATTAACATCCCCCGCTTACTACTATAGAGAGTTTCACCTCTCATTTCCTTGCTTAGTTCCACTCAACAAACCATTGTTCAATCATTAAAAGCAATTCATGAAACCATTAAAACGAATTAAAACATCTTAGATCTACTATAAGCTTCACCTCTTAGCCCTAGCTAAGAGGTTTAGCCAACCATGCTAAGGAAAAACAGGAAATCTAATAAAAACATGAAGAACTAGATGAAGAACTAATTGGAGGGAATTGTTGAACTTCGAATCTGACCTCTCTCCGCCTCCCATTATGATAGATCTCTTCTAGGTTACCCTTTGAATGAAGTGGAGGAGTCCTTTTATAGGTTTTGAGCCCTACCGACACATAAGCTTTGAGTTTCCGCATTGTGCAGAGAAAATCGACAATCTGAAAGTGGAAACTTTTGTTTTTGGCTTGGCCGACCGGTCTTAACCTGGTCAGGACCTGTCCATGCATCAGTCCAACAAGCTCCTCTTCAATCCTTCTGCATGGCCGACCAATCTTAACCAGTCTAGCTTGTTTGGCCGATCGATCTTGATTGGTTGGACCTATTTAAATGTTGCTCCAGCGTGATTTGCATCAATTGCTAAAGTGGCCAACTGGTCTGACAACCGGTCCGGCACCTGGCCGACCGGTCAGGCCCAATGAATTTTTGGATTTTCTTCTTTCTTTCGATCCACTTCGCCTTGCTTCTTCACTCCAATCTTCATTCTTCTTTCCTTCGATCTTCAATAATCCTTTGAAGCGTTCTTTAATCTTTTATTCTATGAAGTCTCTCCCTCATCCTACAACCACAAAACAATGCATTAGATAAGTCTTTAAACATGTGAATCATGCATAGTTAGTGATTAAATGGGGTTAGAATATGCACATTTAAGAGCTTAACACATCCCCCAACCAGCGTTTTGCTAGTCCCAAGCAAAACATGCATGAAACAATCCCATCCTCTAAAATTCAACTCTCCTGGAAATATTATTCTATAGACTCTAAGACATACAAGTAAAAATATAAGAGAAAATCAATGAGAGATATTGAAATCTTGAACCTTCCAAATACCGTAAATATTCCACATGAAATTCCCACCAATCGATTGACAAATAGAAGATCTAGAACAAATGTGATCTAGTGTGCAAAGTGAATGCTCATTTCATGAACTTCAAGGATTCCCTTCTTCATAAACCAATCAAACCAAAGTGTACAGTTCAACAACAAGCCTCTGTCAAGAATTTGCCTTACCGATCCTTCGACGGCTTTCACAATACTTCCTATTTCTAGCTTAGGTTACGGGTAGACCTTCCCCCGGTTAGTTAGTAGGTAGCCCTTTTCGGAATTTTCTTAATAAATATTCAATAAAAACCAAATTTTCTTTCTTTTCTTACACATTAGATAAGATTTTTAGAAATCTATATCTTTCGTTCCTTTCTTTTATTTTCTCATGAATAAGATGGACAAAATTCCCCAGCTTGGTTCCTCAATACCTTAAATCATAATCTAATCAATCCATAAATCTAGTAGTCCCCTCTTTCATGAAAATCGTGTGATGTGAGCTAGACTCAAGATGTTCAAAAATTTCTATCAATCATTCAATATGGGAATTCATATAGAAATCTACTATATTCAAAAAAATTCAAGGATTTCAAAATCACAATACTTCATCTCTCCTCCTTTTATGCTCTTATTATCTAAAATGTATAAAAATAATGCTTTCCAAGAGAGTTTTGAAGTTTCAAAAAATTAAAAATTTTCTACATGATTGTTCGCGATGTACAAAATACTAGATGATCAAATCTCACCTCCCAACTAAATCTTACATTGCCCTCAATGTAACAAGATATGAATGCAACGATAACATGAGAGCAATGACAAAAACAACAGGAGTGAGGAATAAGATCACCTAAGAGAGCAAGGATTGGAATTCTACCTCCATCTAGCAAACCTACTGAAAAACAAATAAAGAAAAAACAGAAATCCTAATCCTAAACTTGCACTATACCTCCATCAGACTAGGAGATCAAGTATCCTGATACACAAGATCAGTCAGAGGTATGGACATACATTCTGAAGGTAAGTTCTTAAAGAATTATTTTAAACGCTGACCATTTGCTTTAAAGATGTTGCCGTTCCTTGGATTCAACAACTTGACAGTCCCATATGGATAAACAGTCTTGACAATGAAGGGACCGGTTCATCGAGACTTCAATTTACCCAACAATGGATGTAACCGAGAATTATACAAAAGGACCTTTTGATTGATCAGTGAAAGTCTTATGAAGGATGTTCTTATCATGGAACACATTCGTCTTGTCCTTGTAAATTCTCACATTCTCATATGCTTCATTCCAGAGTTCTGCAAGTTCATTCAATTGAAGATTGCGCAGCGATCTCGTTTTGTCAGAATCGAAATTCATCTTATTTATCGCCCAATATGCCCTATGTTCCAACTCTACAGACAAGTGACAACATTTTCCATAAACAAGTCTATAGGGTAACATTCTAATGGGGGTCTTAAAAGCTGTATGGTAAGCCCAGAGCGCGTCGGTAAGTCGAAGCGACCAATCCTCGTGATTGGGGTTTACTGTTTTCTCTAGGATATGTTTGATTTCCCTGTTTGATATCTCAGCTTGTCCACTTGTTTGTGAGTGATAAGGAGTGCTTACTTTATGAGTAACACCATATTTCTTTATTAATGCTTCGAATGGTCGGTTACAAAAGTGAGACCCTCCATCACTGATAATGACTCGAGGGGTTCCAAATCGGAAAAGAATGTTCTCTTTTAAAAATCGAATGACTGTTTTATGGTCATTGTTCCTGCATGGAATTGCCTCGACCCATTTTGAAACATAATCAATAGCAAGCAAAATATACAAAATTTCAAAAGAAGATGGGAATAGACCCATGAAATCGATGCCCCAACAATCAAAATTTTCAATTAGTAAGATGGGATTGATTGGCATCATAATTCTATGGGATATTCCTCCCAATTTTTGACAAGGCTCACACGCCTTACAAAAATCATGTGTATCTTTGAACATGGTGGGCCAATAGAACCCACATTGTAGAATTTTAGCTGTGGTCTTCTTAGTCGAGAAGTGGCCACCACACGCTTGGGAATGACAGAAGGAGATGATACTGTGTTGCTTATCATCCGGCACAAATCTCCTTATAATCTGACCGGGACAGTACTTAAACAAGTACGGGTCATCCCACAGGAATTTTCTTACCTCGCTGAAGAACTTATATTTATCTTACTTTTTTCGATGTGTCAAAATGGTACCTGTAGCAAGATAATTAGCAATGTCCGTATACCATGGTAATTGGGAGACTTTGAAAAGCTGTTCATCAGGGAACATGTCATTAATCGTGATCGTCTCAGGGGAATCGGTGAAAACAAGTCGTGAGAGATGGTCGGCCACTACGTTTTCTACTCCCTTTTTATCTCATATTTCTATGTCAAATTCTTGGAGTAGGAGAATCCATCACAACAAGCGCGGCTTAACATCCTTCTTAGAAAGAAGGTACTTAAGCACGGCATGATCGATAAATATTATGATCTTGAATCCGATCAAGTAGGACCTAAACTTGTCCAAAGCAAATACTACGGCTAAGAGTTCCTTTTCCATAGTGGTGTAATTTTCTTGAGCCGAGTTTAGAGTTCTACTTATATAGTAGATGACGTATGGCTTCTTCTCTTTTCTCTGGCCTAACACTGTCTCAATAGCGCAATCACTAGCATCACACATGATCTCAAAAGGAATGCTCCAATCAGGTGGTTGCATTATAGGAGCACATGTCAACATATATTTAAGTTTGACGAAAGCATTTTAACATTCCTCATTCCACTCGAATGAGTTTTCCTTTTGGAGGAGGTTGCATAAAGGGCGAGGGAGAGTACCAAAGTCCTTGATGAACCTCCTATTGAATCCGGCATGTCCTAAGAAGGACCGCACATCTCGTACGCTCTTAGGTGGTGGAAGGTTAGAGATAAAATTGATTTTAGCCTTGTCCACCTCGATTCCTTTGGCTGAGATAATGTGACCAAAGATTATTCCCTTTTGAACTATAAAGTGACATTTCTCCCAATTCAGCACAAGGTTATTGTCTTCACACCTTTTCAAAATAGTTTTTAAGTGCCCAAGGCACTCATCAAAGTCGCGACCAAATACAAAGAAGTCGTCCATGAAAACTTCAAGAATTTTCCCCACCATATCTGAAAAGATTCTCAACATGCAGCGCTGAAAAGTGGCAGGGGCATTGCACAGTCCAAACGACATCCTTCGATAAGCAAAAGTGTTGAATGGACATGTGAATATTGTCTTCTCTTGGTCCTTGTTGGCGATCTCTATTTGGTTGTACCCTGAATATCCATCGAGGAAGCAAAAGTGAGAATGACTCGCTAACATTTCTAAGATTTGATCAACAAAAGGTAAGGGAAGTGGTCTTTCCTCGTGACAGTGTTTAGCTTCCGATAGTCAATGCACATTCTCCAACCGGTAGTGACCCTGGTTGGCATGAGTTCATTATTGACATTGGCTACGATGGTTATTCCAGATTTTTTAGGCACAACTTGAGTTAGACTCACCCATTAACTATTGGATATTGGATAAATGATACCCACATCCAATAGTTTTAACACCTTGGCCTTAACCACCTTCTTCATGTTTGGATTGAGGCGTCTTTGCGATTGCCTAGATGTTCTAGCATTCTCCTCAAGGTATATGCGATGAGTACAAATTAAGGGGTCTATGCCTTTAAGATCCATAATTGACCACCTGATGGCATTCTTATGCTCTTTTAGAATGTCAATCAACCTTTTCCCTTGTTCCTTATTCAAATGGGAAGAAATCACCACTGGATAAGTCTCATCTCGACCTAAATATACGTATTTGAGATCCGCAAGTAAAGGTTTTAGGTTGAGCTTCGGAGCCTTGGTACTCGATGGAAGAGGTTTGTTTTCAGTTAAAGGCAAAGGTTCAAATAGGTTCTCTCATCGGTTAGTATCAAGTACCAGCACAGAGTCTAAAATGGCATATATTTCTCATATCATGTCATCATCAATCTCATGAGAGTGGGCCAAACAAGCCTCTAAGTGATCGAAGAAAAATGTTAAGAGGGATGTACCTTCCACGAATGAGTCAATCAAATTTATTTCGTGGACCTCATCATCACTATCCCGTGGTTGTTTGCATAAATCGAAAATATTCAGCTCAAGTGTCATATTTTCAAAGGACATTTGTACAAGCCCATTTCTACAATTGATGATAGCATTTGAAGTGGCTAAGAAAGGGCGGCCAAGTATGACAGGAATTTGAACATCGGTACCAATCACATGATGTGTATCTAAGACAACAAAATTCACTGGATAGTAGAATTTATCAACTTGTACAAGCATATATTCAATCATTCCTCTTGGTATACGAACAGATCAATCGGCAAGTTGAAGTGTGGTTTTGGTGGGTTTTAATTCACCTAAACTAAGTTGTTCGTAGACCGAGTATAGGATGAGGTTAACTTGCCCCCAAATCGAGTAATACTTGTTCGATCCGATAGTCACCTATGATGCATGAGATGGTAGGACTACCTGGATCCTTGTATTTTTAGGGTACTTCTTGTTTAATGATGGTGCTCAAATTCTCAATCAAAAGTATTTTATTGTGTACATTGTGTTTCTTTTTTACCGTACAAAGTTCCTTAAAAATTTTGACATATGATGGTCTTTGTTTTATAGCATTCAACAACGAGATATTGATCTTCACTTGCTTAAAAACCTCTAAAATTTCTAATTTTTTGTCTAGAGGTTTGGGTGAAATCAACCTTTAGGGAAAATGAGCAACCGGCTTGTATTGCTTTTCCAGTTCTTTCTCATGTGGAATGTTGTTAGAACTATCATCATTTGTGGCAATTTTCGGATCATTAGACTTTGGGACCTTCACTGGATTGGATTTGTCAATTGTTTTGCTACTTCTCAAGGTGGTAATAGCTTTAACATATTCCATATGTTGGGAGGACGAGCTAGGATCTTGTATCTCGAATTGGGTTCTTGGGTTAGGGAGAGGTTGGGCAGGAAGTGTGCCTTTCTCCTTAACACTAAGGTGAGATTCAACTCTAGCCATTGAAGTTTTCAAATCAATGATGGCTTGAGATGTATTTTGGTTGAATCTTAGTTGTTATTGCATTAACCCATCAATTTTCAGAGAATTAGTCTTGTTATATTCAGCTTGAACCGACACGAATGCACCCAATATCTCCTCAAGCATGGCTTTTGGTGTGATTACTAGGGATGGACCTAGTAAAGGTTGAGCTTTGGGGGTGTTATTTGCATTCACGGTTGGTCCGTTCTTCCAACTGAAGTTGGGATGGTTCTTCCAACTAGAATTATACGTGTTTGAGTTTGGAGCACTAAATGGTCGTTGATAATTGTTTATGACATTGGATTGTTCTTGCAAAACTTCTTGAAACGCAGGAATTATGGGACAATCCTGTGTTTCATGTTGATTTCTGGTACAAATTCCACAAACATTCTCAACAACTTCTATGGGTATAATCTTTTCTCCTTTCTTCAATTCCATGGCCTCAACTTTTCTTATGAGACTAGCTACATGTGCACTTATGTTGTCTTCTTCTGAAAAGACATAAATTCCTCAATTGTCTCTTTGTTGGCTTGTCTTGGGGTTTGTTGGTTTAGATGTATCCTAAGATTGAGCATTCTCAGCCAAGACATCAAAGTAATTTCATGCTTCCTCGGCTTCCTTATTCATGAATTCTCCATTACACATCATCTCTACGAATTGGCGCATGGGCGAAGTCAGTCCTTCATAGAAAAAGCTTATTACCCGCCAACTTTCGTAGCCATGATGTGGGCATGTGTGCAATAAGTCCTTAAACATCTCCCAACATTGGAAGAAGGTTTCGTTTTCCTTTTGGGCAAAAGTCATGATGAAGTGCCTTAGCATGTTAGTTTTATGAGTTGGGAAAAACTTTTTAATGAATTCCCTAGTCGTTTCAGTTCATGTATCAATTGATCTTGGCCTTAATGCATGAAGCCAAGCTTTCGCTTTCTCTTTAAGGGAAAGGGAAATAATTTTATTCACACAACATCATCTAATACATTTGCAAAATGCATGACTATCACTTCATCAAATTCCTTAAGATGTTGATAGGCACTTTCACTGTCTAACCCATGGAATTTGGGAAGGAGTTGGATTACTCCCGGTTTGATATCAACATTCCCTACATTACATGGAAAAATTATACATGAAGGAGTGCTCGCTCTTGCAAGTTGCAAGTAATCACATAGAGTCTTTGCTCGAAGAACATTCTCAACTTCGTTCTCTCCCGTTTCTGTTTGATTTTCAGCCATACTTTCAAAAAAAATTCAAAATTTTAAACATTCTTAGCGCGTGGTTCCTTATCAATCCCTTCAACAATTCCCCCTTCACTTATTAAGTGATTATTTGAATCCCAGACCCAATGGGGCATGCAAATTAAAAAAAGAATGTTAAAAGAAAGAAGAATTCTTCCTTCCTTTCTTTACTCTTCTCTAGGACCGAAGCACAATGTATCTTGCAATGGCTGAGCCAAAAGCAAAGATAGAGACCGATTTCTCTTGGTCAATAGGAGTTTAGAGAATTCCCCACCTACTCTTTGAATCTTTTAAGAAAAGTTCAGAAAAAGAAGAAAGATGAGTAGATTTGAGAAGAGAAATCTCTGAGTACAAGATGATCCAAGACGGCAATGCCGACCAACAGGAATCAAGGCAGCTCGAGGCCAACTTATCAGAGATCCAATAGGAGTCTCCATCCACTCTACAAGAGATGGAGATGATAGGAATAGATAGGGAAGAAGAATAGTAAGGTTGGAAAGACAAAACCTGATTTGACAAGTTAAAATAACCAACTTACTTCTACTTCAACTTCCTAAAAATTCCTACAAAAGAAAAATCAAAATAAAACAAACTAAGTTAGTACTAATAGAAAAATTCCTAAAAATCTCAATAGAAAACTATTTTTAGAAATTCTGTAAAAGACCATCAAGTCTCCAGCAATGGCGCCAAAAACTTGTTCACTCCTCAAGTGTAGGGTTGCGATGTAGTTATAATTCGGTATAGACCGAAATCGTCCTCAGGGACTAATGTAGGAATTCTCAGAATTTCTTCTAATAATTTCTAATTGAAATCAAACTACAATAAATTAGAATTTGAATGTAGAGGAGTAATCTGTAAACTTGAGACGAAAGTAACAATCTAAAGAAGTACTAAGGTGCCAAGGATCCACTTACAGCGATCCTTGATGTATGATTCACTTCGGTTTCTCAATTACACAACTAGAATCGAAATCAAATCCTATCTAGTCGGATTATAGAACGGTTAATTCAACAAAATAGTCTATTAAATGTTTTGTTCATCAACATGATTCACTCAATTCAAGTTAGGACTTAGGCATACTCAATTGCATAGGCCAATCCTAGTTTCAATAGATTAAGATCACAACCATAATAATCATCAAACCCTGTCACAAAGCTTAACTAATATCATGATTTGAACTTGATTTAAATCATATGAACAAGTAACACATATTTCAGACTTTTCATAAAAAGGTAGAACTTTGGTTTGAAGTTCCCACATGAATAACCAAGTTCTAGAGAGTCTTGAATCCGATTCCTTGGAGCGTACAAGTCTAGATCCATGCAAAATAACTAAGAACTAAGACAATTCTTCCAAACATCCATGAGTCATCATAAGATTAAGAAAACTACTTAGAATTTTATTCAAACTCAACAAGCCATTGTTCAATCAATAAAAGCAATTCATGAAACCATTAAAACAAATTAAAACATCTTAGATCTACTACAAGCTTCACCTCTTAGCCCTAGCTAAGAGGTTTAGCCAACCATGCTAAGGAAAAACAGAAAATCTAATAAAAACATGAAGAACTAGATGAAGAACTAAGTAGAGGGAGTTATAGAACTCTGAATCCGACTCTCTTCGCCTCCCACTATGATAGATCTCTTCTAGGTTACCCTCTAAATGAAGTGGAGGAGTCCTTTTATAGGTTTTGAGCCCTACCGACATAAAAGCTTCAAAATTTCACACAACATTTCCGTAGTGGGCAGAGAAAATCGGAAGTCCGAAAGTAGAAACTTTTGTTTTTGGCTTGGCCGACTAGTCTTGACCGGTCGGACCTATCCATGCATCAGTCTAGCGAGCTCCTCTTCAATCCTTCTGCATGGCCGACCGATCTTGACCGGTCTGGCGTGTTTGGCCAACCAATCTTAACCGTTCGGACCTGTTTAAATGTTGCTCCAGCATGATTTGTATCAATTACAAGAAGTGGCCGACTAGTCTAACGACCGGTTTGGCACCTGGACGACCGGTCAGGAGCAGTCAAGCCCGAGGAGTTTTTGGATTTTCTTCTTTCTTTCGATCTAATTCGCCTTGCTTCTTTGCTCCAATCTTCATTCTTCTTTCCTTCGATTTTAAATGATCCTTTGAAACGTTCTTTAATATTTTATTCTATGAAGTCTCTCCCTCATCCTACAACCACAAAATAATGCATTAGATAAGTCTTTAAATATGTGAATCATGCATAGTTAGTGATGAAATGGGGTTATTAGAACATGCACATTTAAGAGCTCAACAATTTCTGCATCAGTTTAAAAACTAAGATTCTTACTTGTGCCATTTCAAATCCAACTTAAAAACAAATGTAGGGTGAAAAGACAATCTCTCCGCCTTGACATGCCAATCCTTGCTGAGTGTTGTGCCTGCCAACCTTTTCTAAAAAGAACACGGACATGAATATGTGAAGCGATTCCTAATGACACTTCCAACCTAATTTGGAGCAACCAGTGAAGGGATTTTTTGTTGTTTGGTAAATATCATGATATAGTTTCACTCCCATTATGATTATATTTTTTATTAACTTTTTGTTGATCTTAGGGGTGAGCTTTCAAGTTTATAGCCATTAGCATATAGTGCATGTTAATGGAAATATCATGTTAAAAATAGTATGTTAATGGGTACAAATTCATGGGTTCGTGTCCACATTCCACATTGGTGTCTAATGGGCCTCGTCCACAATGGTGTCTCATGTTCTTGAACTCGAGACATCAATGTTGAAACTTGCCTTGTCTACCATTGAGCTGCAGGCTTGAACCTGTCTCATGGTCAATTTCTTATTATGCCACCATTACAAATAAATTGTTACCCCAATGTGTGTCACTAGACATATATTCGCGTTTTAAGTATTTTCTTGTATTCACGTTTTAGCATTTTAACGAGCATAAATGTATGGGCATTTTCCCCACAAAATTCCTTAAGAATTTTGAGTTTTCCAAACACTGTCTTGACTCTTCTATAACACAGAGATGCACTCTTGGGTAAATGATTAAAATGCCCACATCTATTATTTTTCTAAAAAAACTGGTAGCAGTGTGTTGTGGGGCCCACGTGATGTGTTCATGACATCAAACCTGGCGCAAGGTAGACGGGGTGCAAGATCGATCATCGTCGCTCCCACGGATAACTGGTCCAAATCCACAAATCTACTAGGACTCCTCAACCAGTCTTCTTTGAATCCACGAGCAAAACAAAGTTGAAACTCAAGAGAGTTTTGTATTAATCAAAAGCTAAGATCCTTAACAAATGAGTTTAATCAAGTTTAAATAGAAATAAACTAAACCTAAAACCCTAGATTTTGTAATAAAAGAATCCTAAGCAAACTAAGAAAGAAATAAGGAAAAATCGGAAATAAATTTCAACAAAATCGACAATTATCGCGCAGCCCGTGAGTCTGATGACCGGTCGTCAGAGGCCCACGACCGATCATGGATGGCCCCAAATTGTCTAGCGTGTGGCATTGGATTCCTGCCAAATTCGACCGGGACGACCGTTCCTAGAGCATGTATGATCGGCCGTTAGATGACGTTTCTTTGTGTTTTCTCTTATTCTTCTCTTGATCCATCTCCTTCATGAACACGCTCAATCCTCACCCTCGATCATGGGGCATCATCGCTACATCAAAACCCTTCCAACAGGCGCATTTCACCAAACGATTAGACTGATCGGATTATCAGATACATGTGAATTTAGAAGTTTTTAGGCGGTGTGCATTGTTTTTATGATATGGCCAACCTGATGGTTGGATGACTTGGATCAACCTGAATTCTGGTTGAGCATGATCAACATGGTGGAGTGCATCTCAAATTGTTTCATTGGTTATTCTTTTCTT
The DNA here is from genome assembly GCA_003013855.2 of Liriodendron chinense. NCBI lineage: Eukaryota > Viridiplantae > Streptophyta > Magnoliopsida > Magnoliales > Magnoliaceae > Liriodendron > Liriodendron chinense. The sequence goes on from ML058487.1 coordinate 4,258,460, forward strand.
TAATGAGCTTGCATTGCTGTTGGTGGCATGAGGAGCACAAGTTCTGTTCAACCCTATTGAAGGGTTTCTACTGTATAAATGGTTCATAGAAAGTCTACTTGTTAGAAATGGGGTCACATTTATTATTAAATTTTTATATCATCAGAAATATGTTAATGTTACCATTAGCCACCTTAACACAAACGAGAAGGTTGAATTGTATCATCTTCTCTTGATGTTTGCTAGTGAGGGCTAAACGGAGGGATCCTTTTTTTTTTTTTTTTGAAGTATTCAAAACTATTTTCAACTTTTGTAACGGAGCTTGTTTATGTGTATTTATATTTAACAAAAACATAGAATTAGCTTATTCAGTGACTTAAACTAGAAAGCTGGAACATCTAAAGTGGAGTGGGGATTTTATCTATCTCTTTTCTTTTCTTCTCTCTCTCTCTCTCTCTCTCTCTCTCTCTCTCTCTCTCTTTCTCTCTCTCTCTTTAAAGTTTCATATTTTGTGTTTGATGTTGATGTAGATTCTTCTATTTGCTGAATTGGTTTGTCTTTGTTTTCTATTACTGTGATTCTGATTGATTAAGTTGCATTGCGTTTTAACAAGTTCATGCCCATTACAGTTTTGGACCCCTGACTGCATACTTATCTTATAAATTACTTGAATCGATTCCTTTCGGTGTATGAATTTATTGTAAGTTGTAGAAATCAGCCCAAAGACTCTTCTTTGAGCCAGTGTTTTAAGTATCAATGATATCAGCCGAGATATCCCACGATATATCTTGTATCCCACCTGTGCAATACAAAACGCACGGGTAGTGCCAATATATCCCACCTATTTAATTTGGTGAGCATTTTCGATTTTTGATCCATTTTGTTGCTATAAATCATGTTATATATGTATCAAATGGTTACAAATCTATGATTCTTCATGTTTTCTATGAAAAATCATTAATTTGGAGCTTCGATTTCAAGATTTAGGGGAGATGGGGCCAAGTTACGAAAAATTGGAAAAAAAATCAAAATTTTACAATTTCTCGCAAATTAGTTGCAATCTTTGTATCCAAACACAAAATCAAATATGTATGTAACTTGATGTAGTATTCTTCTTTTGCTTTTGAATGTATCTTATGTTTCCATATATGTTTTCTTACATTTATAAATTATATGAATAGACTTTAAATATACTTGCATTAGTTCAGTTAGACAGCACATATATTAGGACCCTAAACAAAGAAAACCCGTCTTATGTGCATTTCTTTGTAATATTTTGATTTCTAAGTGTGTATTGATGTCTTTTTCAACAATCCCTAAAGTTTTATTAAAAAATTCAACCAATTTCCCAATGTTCCCATGTTTCCCAACAATAGCAATACATTACGCGATACAATAGATATATTCCATGCGATAACCAATATGTATCTGTATCTGTATCCCAAGGGTGCAATACATTACGTGACAACGATATTTCAAACATTTGAGGAACACTATACAATAACAAATAGGGCCTCGGTAAGAACTGAATTCCGTCATCGCACATCGCCATGAAATTCACTCTAGCAATTGCATAGATCACCCAAAAATGGCTGATAATCCACTATTGACTGCATACGTGAAAGACATGACCATATTAGGATTCTTCCAAACCCAGTAAGCTATTGCACCCTAATAACCTAAAGCAAAGCCTCTAGATATCCATAGTAGAAAGCTTGATAGACCACCTAAACACCAAAACAACAATTCCAACAATATGGAAACACAAAATTCTCAACCAAGCAACACCCAATCCCTAGCTTAAACACCTGAATAGCCTCCCTCCACTATTGCTGCAGCATCCACTGAGTCTCCGTAACTCCCACATTCAACAACAAACACCTCCCCAACAAATACCATAGTGGAACCAAACAAGGCCAACACGAGCTCAATTTTTTCAACACTAATCTCAGCATTAGCTATACTAAAAGTTATTAGCAGAATAGACCTGAAAGAACAAATACTCCAGCCTGGGATTTAAACAGAAGCAGAAATATCCATAGCAACAGTGCAACCCAAAAATGAGGCAGTCATCTACATAGACTTCACCTAGAGGAATGAAAAAACAGACGGGAAGCAGCACTAACCCAACAATCACGGAGGCCACCAGATTTCGACCAACTACATTCACCATACACTGGCCATCCTACCACAATCAATATCCACAAGCCATACTCTGACATGGGTGCATAAGAACTTTAGCTGGTCCTTCAATTAAGAATCATTAGGCAGCACAACACCTTTTTTTTCTTAACATAATATTCAGGCTGGGCACCACAAAAAGATTGGGCCTCACCTATCTTATAAAGCATAAGAGAGACTGAAGAAACGGAAAGGGACAAAGCCTTGCTAACCAAATTATAGAAATAAATAAACAGAATCGCAGCATAGGCCGACAACCTATAGTCTAGATGAGGAGACAGGAAAGCCAACAAACAGAAAACTGAGAGCTTGCCAACCACCAAAGCCATAGGGAGGGCTTTAATAGATGCAACAGGATTCTCATCTAGTGTATGTGAAATTAGCTTAAGCACCATTCCTCTTGATGTTTTACTGACAACATCCCTTGCCAATCCCTTGGTGAATGGGTCCGCTAGGTTTTGGATGGGCCGCACATATTGTATTGTTATAACGTCATCACAAGTAGTTATTGCATAAAACTGTGTCTTAGACTGAAATGTCTAGATTTTTCTATTATAAGTCTTGTTATGTATCTTCGACAATGTCGCTTCACTGTCACAGTAAATAGAAACAGGTGGTAAAGGCCTTGCCAGTAATGATATCTCTAACAAGAGATTCCGCAACCATTCTGCCTCTTTACTACTAGCCGCCAAAGGTATGAATTCAGATTCCATTGTAGAATGAGATATGCAAGTTTGCTTCTTGGATCCCCAAGAAATGGCAGCTCCTCCAAGTGTGAAAATTCATCCACTGATAGACTTGGATTCATCAGAATCAATGACCCAACTTACATCACTATACCCTTCAAGCACACTAGGGTAACTAGAAAAATACAGATCATATTTAATTATTTTCTTCAAGTATCTGAGTACTCTAGAAACAACATTCCAGTGATATGAATTGGATTGCTTATAAACCTATTTACTTATTGCAAAAACAATATCAAGTCGAGTAGAAATCAAACATACATAAGACTACCAATCACCCTGAATTACTCTAACTAAGATACACTACGGTCTTCATTCTTAATTGATTTGATATTAGAAATAAAATGAGTAGAAACTGGGTTCTTATCATAGTGATCAAACTTTGTAAGTATTTTTTTTAATATAATGTGATTGAGATAGAATTATGCCATCCTTATTTCTCATTTGTTTGATACCTAAAATCACATTAGCTTCACCCATATCTTTTATGTCAAAACTAGATGAAATGAATATTTTAGTGTCATTTATAACTTATAAACATATACCAAAGATTAATGTATCATCTATGTATAAACATATAATTACTCCTTTATTACCAGAGAATTTTGAATGCACACAGTTATTTGATTCATTAATCTTAAAGCTATATGATGTGATCACTTGATCGAACTTTTAATGTCATTGTTTATGTGCCTGGTTAAGTCCATACAGTGACTTGATCAATTTACACTTTATTTTCTTGTCTCGGAATTACGAAACTTTTTTATTGCTCCATATTTACCTCTTCATCGGGGTCACCATTTAAAAAAGATGTTTTTACATCCATCTGAAGAATTTCTAACTTATAAATGGATATTAGAGCAACTAAAACTCTGATAGCTGATATCCTTGCTACTGGAGCATAGGTATCGAAAAAATCAATACCTTCTTTTTTTGTAAATTCCTTAGCCACTAATTTGTCCTTAAAATTTTTTGTTGTCCCATTTGGTCTTAGTTTTCTTTTAAATATCCATTTACAATTTATTGGTTTTAATCCTGGGGGCAGATCAACTAGTTTTCATGTCCCATTTTGTAATATATAATCCATCTCATTATTTATAATTTCCTTAAAAAAATAAGCATCCTAAGATCTAAGGGCATCATCTAGAGTAATGAAGTCATTTTCAATGTTACATATCAACATATTTTCTCCTGTTATATTTTCTCTATCTTCTTCTATTAACAGAAGGTAGAAATCGAGTCCGAAAGATGTACCTGTTCTGATACTCTTGGTCCTTTAAGTTCTATGTATTCTTTATTAGGACTAGTAAAGTCTAGAGGTATCTGAGTACTACTACTTATACTAAGAGCTTAAGATATTGATTCTTTTCTAGTTATAAAAGAGAATGCATTTTCATAAAACTCGACATCCCTAGATTCTATTGTTGTGTTTACTGAGATCATGTCATTAGGTTCCACAACTAAAAACCTATAAGCCTTAATATGTTGTGCATATCATAGTTTAGGCACTCGATTGGTTGTTTAATATTGATTAGACGATGTTTGAAGGATGGGGTTCTTCCTCCAACAATGAGTTGTACTTTTACCTTCTGTGAAAATAATTTTTAAATATTAAAATAATGAAAGGAAAGAAGAAAACTTACAATCGGTCACCAAGGGTAAATCGAAGATTGCTTCTTCCAGGTAAAACCATGATGAATGATCGATGATCTTGGATACAATCATGATTATCAGTTACTAGATTAGCACTCCAAACTTGCTGCTACGGAATGTAACTTCATAACTTATGCTACAGAAAGTAAATAGTAAGATTACACTAACGAAAACAAAGCTACAGATTATGCTAAGGAATGTTAAAAACAGAATGCTAAAGAATATTGCAATTTTTGTAGATAGATTGGATTGCTTTGATTTTGTTTGGTTGGTGCTGGACCCTCTGCTGCCTCGCTTATTTATAACGCTTGATCAATCATCTGGTCACCACTCTCATATCACAATCAAACATGGCCAATTGTTCCCCAGAAAGGAGGCCGACACCATATACTTTCATGTATTTCTGCTATATCTTCTTCGAACAATGCCATGTGTCATCCTTCTGTTGGTCAAATCGACCTAGATTAGGTGTGAACACCTTCGATCTGCTTCTTTTTCAGCTTGTGCCCTAACATGATCTTTGGATCAGCCTCTTTTTGGGCTTATGCCCTAAAATATCATCTTTCAAAATGGATGTATGACAAGGTTAAAACACATACATTATGATAGCCCTACAGGTCCCTGACTAGACCGTTCGTCTCGAATTAGGCAGCTAATTAGGTGTTACTTGCGGAATAACTTAGTGGGTGTTACAAGTACTGTGTGACCCACATGGATGATATTTTGTATATCCACACTGTCCATACGCTTGATCATCCCATTTTATGTTGGGGTTCAAAAAATTATGTAGATCCGAATCTCAGGTGGACCATACAGATGAAAACAGTGGTGATTAAGTGCCCCACCATTAAAAATTTGAAAGAGCCCATCGTAAGGCTTTAGTAATGTTTATTTTTAATCCAACCTGTTGATAATGTCAAGAAGATATGGATGCATTTAAATTATAAATATCATATTGATCCAAAAATTTTGTGGCCTACAAAAAGTTTTTAATGGTCCCTCATCACGATTTCTAGTGGTACGGTCCACCTGAGATTTGGATATTATTAGGGTTTGGGATCACTTCCTAAAACAGATCGAAAAGCTAATCCGCTAGGTCCCGGTAACACCCACTTAGCTGTAACCCTGCTAACAGCTAATCCGCTAGGTCCCGGTAGGGGTAGGTAACAGCTAATCCGCTAGGTCCCGGTAGGGGTAGTACCCAATCCCCTGCCCCCTGCTTGAGCGGTTTCTTGCATTCTAGGGTACCCAACCCTAGCAACAATAACCCGAGAGAGAGGTGGGGAGGAAGCATCGAGGTCCAGACACGCGCCGGAGAAAAGGTACGTTCTTCTCCTCCATTTTTTTTTTTCCCCTTTCGGGTCCTTGCATAGTCGTTGGAAGATCTGCACCTCTCCCTCTATTGAAATTTTCAAAAATTAGTGTCGTTGCCGGAAATCCCTTTACCTGTAATCTGAAACACGACATTTTGTTTTGTTTCAGATTCCAGCCTGCAATCTGTTTAGAGGCAAATACACCCACCCAAACGCCCCATGTAATCGGATTACCACTTAATGATTTTACAGGCATCCAAACGACCCCTCCGTGACATAAAGAAGTAAGTGTCTGGAATTACCATTCACTGTCTCTCTTCTCTCGTCTCTTCTCTTCAATGGCAACTCCAGCGAGAGCAGAAATCCTCTCTCTCTTCCGCTCTCTGCTGCGAACGGCTCGATCCTTCTCTGACTACAACATTAGAGAGTACGCCGGGCGTAGAACTGTCGACAGTTTCCGCCAAAATCGCAATCTCTCCGATCCTTCTTCAATCTCTTCGGTGTTCTCCAACGGCAAGTCCCAGCTCGAGGTTGCAAAGAGGCAGGCAGTCATATATTCTCTCTATGCTCCCAAGGCGAAGAGCGTCATGGAAATCACAAGCTGATGAGGTTCGGTGGCCATCTTTTATCAGTATCAACTCTTGTTTGTATTGGCTTATCTTACTTGGAACCCTTTTGATGGGATTTTAGGTATGAAAAACTGAAATTCTTCGGTTTTCGATTCATGGGTTTTGTGAATTTGTTATGTGAGATTACTTGGTGTTGATGTGGGAATGTTTGGGGGTTTTGGAAGTAAGGGTGGGCTTGAAACTGAAAGGGGAGCGGATGCTCTTTGTGACAGTATCATGAGCTGTCTCATTTCTAAATTGTTGCTTTCGGGCACCATACTACACTGATTAATTTTGAAATATCATGAAAATTCATTATATTTTGGTTCAACCAAACGCTCTCTTTCCTAATATGGAGAAGTGCTATATCTGTTCAGAACAAGATTTGGGTGTGCATCTAAACATGCCATTGAAATTTTCGTGAGGTTGTGACTTTGTAGCGTAGTTCGAAACTAAAAAAAATCAAAAAGAAAAATCTATTTGAGGGGGAAATGAGAGATATTTTGTTCCACCACAGAGAATTATTGAGTTCTTGCATCCTAAAGAATTTTCATGATACATCAGAACCATAATTTATGAGATTTAATGATTCCTAAGAGCAGATTAGATTCACTATTTTCTTTTCCATTTTTTACCTATCTGGTCCTGGTCCTGGTCCTGGTCTTGGTCCAAGAATTTTATTTGGTAATAAAGATAATAATGAATAGAAATGAATTAATGACTTGGACCGTGTATCAACGGTCAATCTCCAGTAGAAGGTTTCGTTGGAACAATTATTTATTTAAGGGTACCTCGTCTCTCTCTCTCTCTCATAAAAAAAGAGAGAAAGTGGGGGGAGAAATGACAAGAAGATATTGGAACATCAGAAATGTCACGAAATCCCCTGCTCTTCGAGGATGTCCTCAGCGTCGAGGAACATATACGAGGGTGTATGTGCGACTCGTTCAGATCATGAGCTAGAACAAATGAGATGATTTTTCTAGTCTCGATGACCAGTACCAATGAATGGGATGGAATGGAAGAACTCCATTCACTATCTAAAAATAAAGATCCATCATATACCTCTTGTATGGAATTTATGGTTTCCATTGGTGCAAATCCAATCACCTTTATTTGAGATGAAAAACTATTCCCCATTGGTAGAAAATCCATTAAGCAGGGGAAATGGTATTTAAGAAGCATAAGGATTATGCTCCTACTCTTGCAAGAACAGGACTAACAGGGTCAGCTACCTAGCCAACCTTCATAATTAAATGCCGTCACTATATGGATAGATCTCATTGTGAAAAGGGCCTGCAACTCAATTAGTTTTGCAATGATGGTAGGGCAACACACTTTTCCGTCACTAGATAGGGGCTGCTCGTTATTTTGATCCTGTCCCAGCTCCCCTTCGGAGTACGGGATTCTTCTAAGAGGTCCAGTGGAGACAATTCTGCTGCCCCTTTGCTCATTGTTGGGTTAAAGCGAACTTCTCAAATTCAGTGCTCAAAGATACTACTTTTATAATGTGCATTGGACGTTGATAGATCCATTTTGGAAAAAGCGTTGAGGTCGTCTTGGGGAAACACTATCTTAGTCAATTAGGTTGATGCTGTTGAGCCGATGGTTTGAATCCTAATTGCCAAATAAACAACACATAATTTGGTGAGGCAACGATGCCTCTTCCGCCATAACGATTGGCGGAGAGCCTTTCTTATGATCTATCTCATACCTATTTCCTCCACCGCCTCTCCAAATGATCCCCGAGCTCACACCGACATTGAGAGACGAAAGCTAGGGGAGCGAATGAGATTAGATACCCCAGTAATCCTAGCCATAAACAATGGATACTAGGCATTGTGCGTATTGACCCGTGCAGTGCTGTAGCTAATGGGGGGGGGGGGAGACAGGGTTGCTAACGCGCTTGCTGTTCTTTGAGTTCTTGTCTCCCGCCTCTCCTAGTATGAACGACTGGTAATAACCATTCATAGTTACGTATCGAGTGATCCTCGTTAAAACAAAATGCTGTGACTTGGTGTACCAGCACCGTACTTCAAGTAGGCGATGGCATTGCTCGTATTCATGGTCTTGATGAAGTAACGGCAGAGGAATTAATAGAATTTGATTACTTCCATTGTTTGTGTCAAATCATCCCCTTGTTACTCGAGCGCGGCCTGATACAGCTCCTTCCTCACTAACCGTTGCTAGATCCTCTCCCTCCAGCGTGGAACCTAAACGTATCTCGACTTGTCAAGATCAAACGAGGCTTAAAATTTTGACTTAGTTGGGACTCGATCATGACTCTATAGACTCCAACTCGAATAGCCAAAACTCGACTGGACTAGCCAAGACTTGACTATATTAGGTTTGAAATATAAAAACTTTCTAGCCTTGATATTTGAAACCCTTGAGGCTCAATTGAGCCTTCGACTTGGTTGGCTTTATGGTTGAGTTTTTGGGTTTCTAACCCATGTTTAGCACCTCGGCATTACCAGGTTTAACATTGATTTTTGCAAGTTTGGACTCATGAACAATTGATGCAGGACGGATGGCCTAACCTAGAATCATGTGTTGAACTAAATAATGGATTAATTAAAGCAATCAAACACAAAATAAAATACTCTATCATAAAGTTAAATAATTCAAGTAACAAAACAAACTATAGTTCAAGGCCATAAACAATCCTGTAATGTAAATCTAACAAAATATGAATCGATAGGGATCTATGGAAGATAGGACTTCCATCCTAGCATAGGGTTAAATCTGATTCAAAAGGGATTCACTTGGTTATAGGGTTTTGGTTAAACTAGGTTTAGGTTTGGGGTTGGATTTTGAAAATTGGGTTATCTAGGGTTTTTTTATTTTTTTATTTTATAACCAAGGGATTGAGAATTAGGGTTTTGTAAATTAGGGTTTGGGATTCAAATTCCAAATTAAGGTTTTAGATTTAGGATTGAAATAAGGGGACAATGAATAAAGGGAAATGGAGGTGACAACGCAAGAGGGACAAGGGAGAAGAGAACTGTCTGTATGGACAGCCCCACACATGTGTCTGTACGGTTGTACGGGACACGAGTGTGGGTCCGGGGTAGTTTGGGTTGGGGAGGGTGGGTTAGGGTTTGGTTGTATAGAGATTTGGATGGGTTAAGGTTTGATTAGATGTGGGTTCTTGGAAGATACAAGAAAAATTAAAGAAGAGAGAGAGATTGGAGAAAATAGAGGAAGATAAAAGACAAGAGAAGAAAAGAAAAGAGGGTAGATAATATCTTGTTGAGAAGAGAGAAGAGTAGAGAAGATAACTAAGGAATTGCTCCCCGTGGTTTCGTACCACTAATCCAATCACAGGATGGAATTTTTGCTCATTCTCAAAGCAAAGGAGAGAAATCTCTTTTCATTCATAACATGCATTATGTCTAGGGTGGAGACGTCCGACCCTTTATAGTCTTAGAAAAGACATTTTACAAAAAGGAGCTCTTAGATAAGATTCTCAGTATAAAGATAATAAATTAAAAGTTGTTCCTAACTCCTTATCTCAACATAAATATAAGCTATACTGAAAATAACGAAACATGTAAATAAACTAAGCAACTAAACTATTTCGTGGCCCATGGGGGTCCACGATCAAGATGCTCCAACGTGCGCGATCCAACCGTCTGATCATCGTGTCCACTCGATCCAATGGTCCGATGTGTCTATCAAGCTCTTATATGCAGCCCACGTACATCTTCCCAGTGTGGAGTCTTCAAAGATTTACCAACATGCACGTGGTGTCTTCAATGTGGCTAGGAATGTGAGTTGGGCCAAGAGGAGTCGTCTAGCCATAAGGAGACTGGCTCAGCCCTCCTCTGCTGATATGGTGCTCAGATGTCCTCATCAACAATTTTCAAGCTTATCGATTTTGGATGAATTAGGTATTTCTGTCTTTCATTTTGAGCTTTGTGGATTACTGAATTTGATGCGAGGTTTCGATAGGATCTGAAATTTACAGAATAGTTGGATTGATTTTAATGAGTTGGGGACAATGATAATTGCTACTACTACTATCTTTCAAAAAAAAAAAAAAAAGGTAATTGCTACTACTACTACTATTTTGTTTTGTTGAATTGTGAATATGTATTATATGAATACTGGGAAATTATGGGTTTTGAATTGTACTGAGTAAGTTTCAATTATTTTGGTCACGTAGATGTTGAAAAACATTGAACTCTGTCATATTTGTTGTATGGCTTCATTAACTTGTTATTCAACATACTTCTAAAAAAAAATTTGTTATTCAACATTACCCAGTAGGTCTTTTGATTTTGATGCATAGACATGTTGGAAGATTCGGGAACATGCGTCTGCAAATGTGTTAACCATGAAGGCATCTATAGGGCTGTTGAGAATGCTTATTAACCATCATCTTAATATGTATTTGCATTGCTTTAGCCTTTTCTTTTGAATAAGAAAAAATAGGGACAATGTGTTCTTTTTTCCTTTTCCTTTTAATTCCACTGAAGCTTGTTTCCTACTTAGACTTGATGGATGAATATAGGGAGAGGAGGAAGGATTCCACATTGTCTTTATTGACTTAGAGAAATCTTAAGATAAGGTTCCTAGAGAGTTAATTTGGTGGTGTTGGGAAAGAATGGAGCTCCAAGAGGATATATTGACATGATCAAGGATATCTATAAGGGAGCAAAAAATAAATGTGATGGCCACTAGTGGAGAGACAAGTGAGTTCCCAATTACTGTAGGCTTGCACCAGGGATTAGCATTGAGCCCCTATTTTTTCGCATTGGTTATGGATGAGTTAACAGGGCATTTGCAGGAAGAGATCCCATGGTTTATGTTGTTTGCAGATGAATAGTTCTAATTAACAAGATGAGGGAGGGTGTAAACACAAAACTAGATTTATGGAGGGGTGCTTTATAATCTAAAAGATTTAAAAATTAGTCAGACTAAAACAGAGTATATAGAGTGCAAATTTAGTAACAATAGGAGTGAGAACAAGGAATTTGTTAAGATTTGCTAACCGAGAAGTTTCCCAAATGATCACTTTATCTTTGGTCGGTAATTTGTGAGAGTGGAGAGATTGAGAAGGATGTTGCTGAAAGAATTCAAGCGGGGTGGAAGAAATGGAGATGTGCCTTTGGAGTTTTTTTGTGATCGTCGTGTACCACTCAAACTAAAAGGGAAATTTTATAAGATGACTATAAGACCAGCCATGCTTTATGTGACAAAATGTTGGGCAGTTAAGGAACAACATGTTCATATGATGTGTGTAGCTGAAATGAGGATGTTGAGATGGATGAGTGGCAAGACAAGGAAGGATGGAAATAAAAAATGAATGCATTTTGAGGAATTTATGAGTAGCACCAATAGGTAATAGGATGAGTGAAAGTAGACTTAGATGGTTTGGTCTTGTGCAACAGAGACCAAGAACCACACAGGTTAGGAGTGAGTTTGTTCACGTTGAAGGCTCTGAAAGGGCAAGGGGAAGGCCTGCAAAGAAATTGGTGTAGGTAATAAGAAAAGACTTGATGACCTACGGCCTAACTGAAGTTATGGCCTTTGATAGAGAGGAATGGTGCAAAGGATTCATGTAGCTGACTCCAATTAGTTGGGATAAGGCTCGGATGATGATGATGTTCTTTTTTCGTTTCATGGGCTTGTGAATTTGTCGTGTAAGATTATTTGGTCTGACATACTACATTTTTGGGTTATTAGTGTCTTTGAAATTTGGGTCGTCATTGGGGCATATAGGTGTTGAACGAATTGGAAACTTGTATTTTTTTATTTTTTTTGCATGGTTTTGCAAATTGTACCATAAGATTTCTGAGCTCAGTGTGGCACTATGGCCAGTTTTGAATTTATTGAAACATGGATTGATTTTTCTGTCTAACCATCTTGGGAGCAATGACAATGTGATTTTTTTTCCTCCTATGTTCTGAATCTTTAATATTGGATTACTAGGTCTGGTGTAGAATTTCTATTGGTTTTGGATTTTGGAATATTTTGATGCATACCCATATTGGAAGGAATTGGGAAATTGTGAATTTTGGTTTATAGGTTGTGAATTTGTGTCATTAGATTACTGGTTTTGACATAAGAATGTTGTGTGTTTGGTTTTTTGTATGATTTTGATTCGTAGTTGTGTTGGATCCTAAACCCTATTGCACCTTAGATTGGACTCAAGGAAGTTGTGCTCTTGCTATATCCCTTGATAATGCGCAAGAAAGGTATTTGCAAATCTCCCAGTTCAAAATTTGACTCTTTCAGGCAGTTCTAAATCCCCAGCAATATTCCTCCCATTATTTGAACCTTTTCCATTGTTTGGATGGGGAAAAGAAAGATAGTGAGATTGGAAATAGCAATCAATAACATTTGCCATAGTCAAATTCTCATGCACAAGATACGAGTTTAAAATTGTGAGAGGAATATGGGAATTGCACATTTGCACTTGTTATCCAAACAACACCCCCCCAAAAAAACTGTAATCCATGGGAAATCGATTTTCAGCAGTGCTCATGGAATCCATGGGAATACATCATTTGATAATCATTATAATTTTCCTATCATCTCCTTCTATTGCTCAGCCTCCTCTTTACTCCTTTCCTAGCCTTCACTGCTCTGCAGAAAGAATTCCATCATCCGTAGTCCCTAGTCACCACTTTTGTGCATTTTCCTCGTGCGCTTCTCCTTAGCATGCCCCGTCCTTGTCCAAACTCTCTTCCTGGGCACCCTCAGGCCCTATCTCATGCCCTGACCCACAATGTAGTTGAACTATTGTCAACTGGTAAAGTTTTTTAATAACAGATTTGAGGATGAGAGCAGTTTCTGCCTGGCTTGTTTTGGCATCACGGTAGTTCAGGGCTTCCCTGTGGAAAAGCTCCTTAGATTGTTTGGCATTATTATTACGCAGGATGCCATAGGTTGAAGAATGTTACGAAAGTCTGGAGCAAAGGTGGGGTCTGGATTCTGATTTACTTTTGCAATATCTGAGATGAAGAAACTGATCTCTTTGAGTACCTCACAGGGGTTCTCGAGGATGTTTGCATTGATATAAGGTGATGGAGGGAAGATTCAAACCCCAACATCTCCTATGAGGATCAATTTGTTAAACCAGTTGACTAAACCTATACTGTAAATATTTATTAGTACTGCTGGTATTTAAATTGTCATAAAATATTGAGTTGAGTCATTTAAAGACTTGATCAAGTCTTTGAGTTGACTCCACCTGGCTAGACATTGAGGCAAGTCAAGTTACCGGGTTTTGTTACTATGCCCAGAATCTGTCTTTCCACTTCCAGCCCTCAACCCAGTCCATTAAACTACCCCAAACTGTCCACAAGCTGTACCCTCTCAACCCAAGCCTGTCCATTCATCTCAGGCTTTTCCCATCCCTAGTTTAATTCACAAAAAATACCCTCAAGTGCACCTAACTGGCCTTAACCAGCCTACCATTTACCTATCACTTAGCCCAAAAATCTCCTCTACCTGCCAACAACCTATGCCTATGTATATTTCACCTCTTATTATAAAGTCACTTTCTAAAGTATCTAAGTCACTTATAATGTCCCTATAACATAGAAAAGTCACTTATATCTGTCATAAAGCTTTTACCTGCCCAACTGAAAACCTAGCCATCAATCCTAACCCAAGAATGATAACTCAAATAACTCAACTTCTCGTTAACCTGCCCTTATCTGCTTCCCAAGTTGATCATGAAGCTGTTGCAGAATTTAGCTTATATCCCTCCCCCAGACAACCTTATTCCTTTATTTTGGAGATGTCGACAAGAAGTACTTGTTCCTAAGCTTCTTACTGCAATCCCTATCTATATTTCACCTCTTATTCCCATAGTCCCTCCTATATATTACTCACCTATGTCTATGTAGGGATATGATCACGTTGTGTCAACACTATAGTAAATTATGGCAGGGCCCAACATGATGTGTTTATGAAATCCCCATTCTGTCCATCTTGTTTGCACCCTCATGTTTAGCCAAAAGCCTAAAATGAAGCCCATCCATAACCTAAGAGGGCGGCACCGTACAAAACAATGTAAAATTGAGGACAAAAAGCCTATAAACTCGCATGTTGTGGCCCATCTGTATTTTGAAATGGCCAGATTTTTCGCAGGGATGTGTCTGATGCATGGATTGGATGGCATATACGCACCACTGTGCGCCTCACACAATTTGGAAGGGTGGATGTTGAAAGAGAAAACCATATGGAAGAGGCAGAAAATAAAAATGCACACTTAAAGATTGGCTTAAAGCATGTTACAATGTTGTTATCTTCAAGCCTATCGATGATTAGACTGATTTGTAAGAGGTTTGCAGCAAATCTACCTCCAAGGTACAATAAGCCTCCTCTCTTACCCGAGAAATATGGGTTTTGGCTTACAACACCAACGACCTCACCGCAAATGTTCTTTCTGCAGCATATATACCTAACTTCTTTGCTTTTTGCAATTTTTGTAGATTTATAAAACACCAATTTTGTAGACTCAAAATTAGGAAAGTTAAGAGAGATTTGAATGAGGAATAGAAAGACTAGAGAGAGGAGATTGTGGTGGTTTTGGAATGACCTAAGGTTGGATTTCGATAGACATAGAAGGGATATTTTGAGGCCCTTTCATGAATAAACACATGCCCCTTCATAGTGTTTGTTGTCTTATTTGCAACTTTCCACCACCATTTAAATTCAAATCACTCGCTAAAAGGCACATAAGCTATCACTAGAAGTCACTGTAAGACACAACCAAGAGTCACTACAAAACAACCAAGAGACATAACCTAGTCTTTTTGTTTTAAAAAAATGTAACTAACCCCCATTGTTTTCAAAATAAAGAGATCAGAATATTCGAAGACAATATATGCATAGGAGAAGTTATCTTGTGGACTTGAACCTTCACTTAGTATAGACACATCAAAGTTGTCTTAGAATCCTTAGTGACCTTGGTCTTAAACTAAGTATTCTTTGTGACACAATGGGATGTGTCACACATGTATATTTTCAATTGGAATATGTTCAACCTTATATTCAACCCTGGATTCTTGAGTTCATGATGAGATAGTAAAAACTCTTGAACGTTAGGAAGCGGTCCCATTTCTAATACACATAGGTTAGTCTTTATGAATGCACCAGTAGCAGTAGTACCCTTAAAAGAACTTATTAAGAGTAAATGTTTATCCTCCTTTTAATCATTAGTCATTACAGGTACTCAATACTGTGGATACATCTAGTCATGAGAGAAATAAGAAAATTTATAATGCTACTTCAACCACTACGTGTGAGGTACTTTGCCCATTAAACCTATTTTTCTTCATCCAATGTATGTGAAAGTGGCTTAAGTATCATTCCTCTAGATGTTCTAGTGGAAACATCCCTTGTCAGTCCCTTATTGAATGGGTCCATTGGGTTTTGGATGGACTGCGCATACTAAATTGTAATAGCACCATCACCAAACAGCTAGCACACATAACTATGCCTCAAGATTAATTTGTCTAGATTTCCATTAAAGGTCTTGTTATATACCTTAGACAGTGTTGCTTCATTGTCACAAAAGATAGAGATAGGTGATGAAGGCCTTGCTAATAGGTTTCACAACCATTCCGACTCTTTACTATTAGCTGCCAAAGCGATGAATTCATATCCTGCCAAAGCGATGAATTCATATCCCATGGTATAATGAGATATGCGGATTCTACTTCTTGAATCTCCAAGCAATGGCGGCTCCTCCAAGTGTAAAAGTCTATCCACTGGTAGACTTGGATTCATCAAAATTGGTGATCTAACTTACATCACTAGACACTTTTAGCAGATTGTAAAAAGTGTAGGCCATATTTAATAGCTTTCTCAAGTATCTATGAACTCTAGAAATAGCATTTCAATGATACTAGGATTACTGGTAAATATTTAGTTTACTTATTGCAAAAGCAATTTCAGGTTTATTAGATAGCATGGCATACATAATACTACCAATTACCATGGAATATTGTGGTTGAGATACAATATGGCCTTCATTCTTAACTAACATGATGTTAGAATAAAAAGGGAGTAAAAACAAGGTTTTTATTAGCATGATTAAACTTTCCAAGTATCTTTTCTATATAATGAGATTGAGATAGAACTATTTCATTCTTGTTCCTCAGTTTGATATTTAGAATTACATTAACTTCATGCCTTAAGAGGGTCTAGGTGAAGAACTCATGCCAAGAAGACAAAGTCCCACACCATCAAGATCGAGAGGTGGACGATCGAGAAGACGGAGTCCTACAAACCCAAGATTGAGAAGAGGCTCGAGAGTTGCAGGGCGAGGGCAAGGAAGATACTTTCGGCAACAAATTTGCGAGACACGTACCTGAATGTGACAACAAGGCATGTGGGGGTTAGGGACGGGAACAAAATATCACAGGAGGAGGAGCATTTTTTTTTGGGGGGGGGGAGGGGGGGAAGGGGGGAGTTGGGAGGGGTGAAAATCAGATCAAGAGAGGGAAGGGGATGTTGGGGGAGGGTGGGTGAAGGTGGAAAGTAGGAGGGATGTGTGAAAGCAAAAACAAAACAATGGTGATGGGTTTGATCCTCTACTAGAGTTCCCAACTCTATTTGGTAGAACTTTCCAAAAGGATGGACAAAAACCAATGTCGGAAGGGTTTTTGGGAAAGTAGATTCGGTCAAGGAGGTGATTATCCCCCAATAAAAGAACTCTTTGAAAATCCAATGTTTCGCCTTTGTTAGACTGGAGAAACATGAGGAAATTTCGCAAGTGATGGCAAACACGAATGGGAGGATGTTCGACAACATGAAGCTCTCAATTCAAAGAGTAAGACGGTCCAGAGGTGGTTCATGTAGTAGCCAAGAAGGAGGAAAGGATAAGCCGAAGAAAGGAAAAAAAAGGAGGAGATGAAGGAAGAAAGTAGAGGACAGGGAAAGTAATAGGGGATGGAAATTAATCTACAGAGACCCAGTAACTAATCGGACAACAAAGAAGAAGCTCTCAACAGAGGAGAAGATGTGGGAGAAGGAGAAAGAAGCTACAGATGGGGTTAGATGAACTTGAAAGGAGACGTTAATGGAGGGCTCAATAGTGAAGGTTCAACCAGCTGTGGTGTCGCACGCTTGGAACTCGTTTTAATGGAGCCTGGTGGTGTAGGTGCGGGCTGACACCTCTATTGCAGACGTAAAATCTTGGTTGTTCGAGCATTATAAAGTGCAGGAAGAAGAATTGATCATAAAAAAAACCTTTCAAAGTCAGAGATGTGGATCTCTCTCAACCCTAGGGTTCAACTAGATAGAATCATCATTGCTGAAAGTTTCTTCAACAATGGTCCGATTAAACGGTTATGAAAGTGGGTTAATAAATCGCCTATAGGATGGGAGGCATATGGTTTCAATGGGATCTATCCCTTGAGTTGTGGTTTACAGAGGTGTTGGTATCAATTAGTTTGTTTATAAGCAAGGTGTTGGCGATTGATCCAGCTATGAAAAAGCGGGAGGAGATTGAGAAGGCTCGAATATGTGTGAAGAAGACGAACTTTGAGTCAATTCTGGACTGGATTTCCATTGAGGTGGGAGAGTTCCGATCTCAGTTAGGGTGATAAAGGAGGAAAGATAGGTGGGGAGGGAAGGTATTCAGTGTTTGCAGATGGAGCTTTTGGTTGAGAATTGAAGACAAGGCAGAGCAACTGATTCCTTACTCCAATAGAGCACTGAAAGAAAGGGGGTGTATGAAGAGCTTGATTATTAGGTTGATGGTGATGGATGGCAAAGTTGTTTCTTGAGGAGTTGACACGTGGTGAGGTAGGTAGCCTCACTACAAAGATATCAGTTGCAGGCTACTCACGGGATAACAACGGCTCGACATGCACTCCAAGTAGCTGGTAAGGCATCAAAGAGGAGGACGACGTGGGGAGGGAAGCTAGGTTCAGGGTGATGACGTGACTAGCAGAACCCTGCTCTTGGTTGCCAGTTTTAGGCTTTGAGGCCACCAATTCACCATCAATAGGCACGTATCAAGGCTCGTTCAAGGAGGGGGAGACAGACGATGAGTTTCACCCATGTGTCTCGGAGGTCTCTTGTATTATGTGGGACATGTGCCAACGATTGCACGTACATGATACAATTACAATGAGCCACATATAGACTTGACCCAAATCACTGCCTCTTATTTTAATAGAAGAGAGAGATCCATGCCTTTACATGCTTGATATTTTTTAGGAGAGGCATGTTGCGAACTCCTGTCTCCTGTTTTAATAGAAGAGATAGATCCCGACCCTTATACGCTTGATATTT
This sequence comes from Liriodendron chinense, assembly GCA_003013855.2. Classification (NCBI taxonomy): domain Eukaryota; kingdom Viridiplantae; phylum Streptophyta; class Magnoliopsida; order Magnoliales; family Magnoliaceae; genus Liriodendron; species Liriodendron chinense. The sequence continues at coordinate 4,277,201 of ML058487.1, forward strand.
TCTAGGAGAGGTAGATTGCGAACTCTCCTAGCTCCCCCTTGGCTAAGACATTCACGTATATGAAGGTGGGAACGAGCATCAATGGCGACAATGAAATGGAAAAAGAGGATAGATTGAACACATCGTTGGTTCTCATTAGTCAAGAAGATATTCGAAGCATTGAGAGTGAGGCAACATAACTATTCAAGCAGGATAACTCAATCGAAGAGGGGCTCATTAAGGAGGTATTGCTGATTGATATGATCCAGATTACTATAGGTGCAATGCAGAGATGGTGGTCAAGCACGAGTCGACGGAGGAGATAGGTGCGTGACCTACGGATGAAGATACAAATTCAGAAGGAAGAGACCAAGAAAAGCAGTGGGTAATGGATATGATGAAGTGTGTGGGAAGGAAGATAGGTGTTTTCTTTAGCAACAACGAGGACTACTTGGCGTTGTTTCAATTCACAAAGGAATGGAGCAAGTAGAAGAATCAACTGTTGGGGTAGAGGAAAATCCAAAGATCTTTGAGAGGCTATAGAGAGCCAGTAAGCCTCGTTTATGAGGTAAACTATGGATCTGATGGTGCTTTAGGAGAGACGAGGAAAGGAAACGGGTAGATCTGTGGCTCAATGAAGATTTTAAGTTGGAATGTCAAGGGCCTGGGCAATCAAGGGAAAAGAATGCATATAACAGATGTTTGTCGAAGGTTGAAGACCTATGTGATCTCCTTTTAGGAAACAAAGCTTAAAAAATATGACCATCATGGATTCCTTATGGACGTTTAGATTTAGGGAATGGATCTATCTGGACGCTGTAGGAGTTGTTAGAGGGATCGTTGTTGCCTGGATGTAGATTGTTGGTTGAAGGAAGACTCGTGGTGTAGTGACTCCTCAGTTTTGGTGGTGTTGAGAAATGCTTCATCAATTTTTTAGGTGGACATTCATGGCTATGTATGGCCCGAATGAAGTTGAGAAGAGGCTAGGCTTTTGGGTTGAGCTAAACTCAGGTGCAAAACAAATTTGAAGGGCCATGGTACATGGATGACCATTTTAATATTGTTAGATTCACACACAAAAGATTAATATGAAGCATGAAGGATTTTTCAAAATGGGTTATCAACCACGGAATGGACGACCTCTCAATGGGAGGAGTCAACTTTACTTGGTCAAACGGGCAAGGGAAGGCAATATCTTCCTGGCTTGATTAAATTTTGGTGTCAACCGCATGGGTAGAGAAATACCCACATGTCTTGCAACGCGGGCTGCCCAAACTAGTTTTAGATCATTTGCCCGATCCTGCTGGAGGTTGAGGAGGAAAATTGGTGCCCAAGACCCTTTTGGTAACTTTGGCTTGAGGTGGAAGGTTTTTTGAATTGGATTTAAGAGTGGTGGACGCCATTTGCGGTGGATGATTTTGTAGGCCACATGTTAAGCCAAAAATTAAGACTTCTGAAAGAAAAGATCAATTGGTTGGAAAGAGGTTTTGGGGAATTGAGAGGCTGAAAAATAAAATATACCGAAGAACATACATGGTATTGACAAGGCAGAAGGGGTAGCTTTCGACTGCGGAAGAAAAAGCATTAAGGGCTAAGCAAACACCCTAATACTCAAATTATTTGAAAGAAGAGGAAATCAAACGGAAATAAAGATCAAGAGCCACTTGTCTTGAGGGTGACAAAAATACTAAAATTTTCCACAGCATTGCATGCACGAGATCTAAGTGTAACAAAATTAGTAGCATTCAAGTGGAGGGCAAGAAAGTGGATGACAAGGACAATGTATTCAAGGCCGTGGTGAAATTCTATAAGGATCTCTTATGCAAAAGGATGGAAGAAACCAACGCTAGATTACCTGTATTTTAAGCACCTATCTCGAATTGAGATGGAATCCCTTAAACTCCCTTCCCGAAGGAAGAAGTCAAGGTTGCCATTGACTTGTTGGGTAGAGAAAGGGTCCTAGGTCCCAACAACTTTCCTATGGCCTTTTTTCCATATTTTCTAGGAAGAGGTAAAAGCGGATGTGATGAACTTTATGAAGGAATTTCACAAAAAAAGGTCAACTATCGGTAGGCCTAGAGGCCACATTCATCACCATCATTTTGAAGGTGACGGATGTAGACATCTTGAAGTATTTTCATCCAATTAGCCTCATTGGGGACCCTACAAAATTTTAGCAAAGACCTTGGTGACAAGATTCTGAAGGGTGCTAGCGAGCGTTATCTCAAAAGGCCAAATCGCCTTTATTAAAGGAAGACGATTAATAATGCGTTCATAGCCCATGAGTGTGCGGATTCTCGACGCAAGGAAGGAAATGCATAGTTTACAAGCTGGACCTTGAAAAAGCCTATGATCACGGTGATTGGGAATTCTTGGACTACATTATGTCGTTTAGATTGCTTAAAGTGGCGAGGATGGATATGAAAATGTGTATACTCAACTTCTTACTCGGTATTGGTAAATGGATCAACCAAAGGCTTCTTTAGGGGCACGTATGGAATTTGACAAGTGGATTCGTCTTCCTCGTTCCTCTTTATGGTAATGGCTGAGGCGCTTGGAAGGATGTTGAGAAAGGGTCAGGAAGCAAATCTCATTAGCGGCTTTAAGGTGAAGGATGAAAGCTGCCCAATCTTCCACCTCTAGTTTGCCGATGACGCTATGCTCTTATGTGACACCAATACAAGCATGGTGGACAATTTAAAAAAGATCATCAAATGCTTAGAGGTAGTATCCGGCCTGAAAGTTGATATTGCCAAAAGTGAGCTATTGGGTATTAGAATATCCAAGGAAGAGGTTGGGAGTATGATGACAGTTTTCAGGTGTACACTAGGATTTTCTTTTGATATATGCTGGCCTTCCCTTTTTGAATCGAGAAGCCAACTATGCATTTATGGGATGCGGTGATAGAATGGATGGAAAGGAAGCTGGCTAGTTGGAAGAGCCGCTATTTGTCGTTCGGGGATCAATTAACACTTATAAAACCAACAATGTTAAACATGCCAATCTACTTAATGTCCTTATTCAAATGTCCCAAATCTATGTTGCATAGATTGGAAAGGATGAGGTGGGACCTCTTTTGGAAAGAAATGGAAGATAAGGAAAAATTCCACTTGCTTAGGTGGGAGGAGGTATACGCCATATGATGAGGGTTTGGCTAACATTCAAAATTTGGAGATGGTTAGCCAAAGGGTTAATGGGAAAGTGGCTCTGGAGATTTGGGGTAGAAAAAGAAGCATTGTGGAGAAAAGTCATTTAAGAAAAATACAGTTGCCAAGGATGGTGGACCCAAAACTCATCTTTATATAGGGCTTCATGCATTTACAAGTCAATTACAGCCTTAAAGAACAATTTTTGTGAAGAAATTAGATTTGTGGTTGGCAAAGGTGATAACATGCAGTTTTGGGAGGGTATTTGGATAGTAGATAAAGCGCTTTAGGAGATCTTTTCAAGACAAGCAAATCTAACAACGGAGAAAAAATTACCATATCACAATGCTTTTCGGGTGTTAGCAATGTGATTACTTGGATTCCCCTGTGCCGAAGGAACCTTGCAAAAGAGGAATTTGAGGACGTTTTGAAGCTCCAGGCCTCCTTTAGAGCTGCTCATAGGGACATGGGAAAGCAGGATAGAATGGTGTGGAAGGAGGAAAATCAGGCCACTTCTTGGTTTGCTTGTTTTATCACATGCTCTAGCCTCGGACACTAGTGAGAGGTGTGCTTATACGTCTTTTGTCTGGGCTTATGGTGCTCCCCTCAAAAGTAGTGATGTTTGCTTGGCTAGTGGGGAGGAAAAAAGGGTGTTGACCATGGACAATCTGTAGAAAATATCAATGGTGCCGTCCAATATTTGTGTGATGTGTTACGAAGATGTAGAAATAGTGGACCATCTCTTCTTTCAGTTGCGGTTATGCCCAGAAGATGTGGGATAGATTTCTAAGCAAATTCAACATCCAATGGGCGATGTTGAAGTCAATTAGGGATTTTTTTTTTTTTTTTTTTTTTTTTTTTTTTTTTTTTTTTTAATTTGAAAGCTCAGCATAGGGTCAGACTTAAGGAATATAGGAGCGCATGCCGAAAATTGGTGTTACTAGCTGGTCTTTGAACATTGTGGGGTGAGAAGGATGGGAGATGCTTCCGGAATATGCATCTGCAGGTTAATGAGGTGTTGTCCAAGTCCAAAGCTTCAAGTGGTGGAATGGGCTACCCACATTTTGATGCTAGAACATTGTAATTTTCTTTTATTTTAAGCCCGTTTTGTTTAATGTTTCCTACTTTTGGAGCTTCCTCGACGCTTGCTTAATAAAATGGCTGTTAATTAAAAAAGAATCTTTTACTACTTTAAAATATGTGCAACAATTAACATATTATCAACATATAGAGAAGATTAATCTTTCATTTTTTAAGAATTTATGATAGGCACTTAATAGATTTGTTGATTTTAAAACCATGGGAAGTGACCACTATATCAAAAAATTTCATACCATTATTTAAGTGTCTGTTTAAGTCCATACAATGACTTTTTTAATTTACACACCTTGTGCTTTTGTCCTGAAATTATAAAACCTTCCAATTGCTCTATATTTACCTCTTCATTGAGATCACACCTTGTGCTTTTGTCCTGAAATTATGAAACCTTCCAATTGCTCCATATTTACCTCTTCATTGGGATCACTATTTTAAGAAAATTATCTTTACATCCACTTGATATATTTCTAGTTTATATATGGATGCTAAGGCAATTGAAATTCGGATATCTTGACTATTAGAGCATAAGTGCCGAATAAGTGAACACTTTCTATTTGTAGACATCCCTTGGCCACTATTTCGGCCCTAATTGTGGTCTCAGTTGGTCTTCATTTTCTTTTGATTATCCATTTACAACTTATTGATTTTGATCATGAGGGAAGATCCACTAATTTCTATTTTTCATTTTGCATTACTGAATCCATCTCATCATTTAAAGCCTCCTTCTAAAAGGAACCATTTTGAGATCTAAAGGATTCATGTAAACGATCATTGGTTATCTTACATACTAATATAATCTTCCTTGTTTTCTCTAATTCCTTACTAGCAGAAGATAGAAGTTGGGTCCAAAGGATGAACTTATCATGACTCATGATGGTTTTATCTTTCTACGTTCTATGTTCTCTATGTTGGGACTAGTTGTGTTTTAAGGTATCTGAGTGCTAACTGCTAATACTAATACTACATCTTGAGAGCGCAACTCCTTTCTAGTTATACACGAGAAAGAGTTCTTATTAACCCGGCATCCCTAGATTCTATTATAGCATTTATTAGAATATCATCATTAGATTCTACAACTAGAAACTTATAGGCCTTATCATTCTATGTATATCCCTATGAAAATGCACTCCAGATATCTTAACTTTTTCTTGGGTCTCTTAGGGTCAGTGAGTCTAATGCTCAACAACCCCATACCGTAATTGTATGAGAGGTTTGAAGTGTTCTTCCATAGTCCGTATATAGTCTTACAAGTTTTGGCATGAGGTATTTTATTTAAGATGTAATAAGCAGTTAACGAGCTTCTCTCCAGAACCCAAAACTTTGACTTGCATTGTTTGACATAGAGTTTACAACGTCCATAAAGAATTGTGACTTAGTGGGGTGAATAAAGAGTTGTGATAAGGCCTATTTTGTTGGGGTGAATAAAGAGCTGTGACTTGGTGGATGATACGATGAATTTCAGTAAAATTTTGAGAATTTTAAGGATAGATAATTCTCCTCCCTTATCTGACCTTAGGATTTTAATCTTTCAGTCAACTGATTTTCTACTTCTACTTTGTAAATCTTAAAGTTTTTGAATGCCTTATCTTTATTTTTTAAAAGGCACGCTAGGGCATATATTGGGATAAGTTACCGATGTAGGTTATAAAGTATCTCCCTTCCTCTCTTGTTATGATACCATTCGGTTCATCTCACATATGTCACTATGAACTAGGCTTAAGATTTTATTTTTCTATTTTAGGAAATAGTTTCCTAGTTATCTTGTGTGTTTTTATAATAAAGCAATCTAACAAAGAAGAGAAAAGATCATACACTACATTGTATGTTTACCTAACATACAACATCTTTACTTTCAATTGATGTGTCACTTGTGTATAACCTTCAAGCTATGCATCATAGAGATCACCTGGAGTAAAAATCAGGATGGTACATTCATCGGGCAAGCTACATTTTTGAAATCATATGCGACTGACTCGACATATGCATATGGCCTACATGATGACTGGATTGTTCCAACTTTTGCCCCACACGATATTCATGGTATATTCTACCCTTTTCATGGCTTGAATGATCCATTGAAGTGACATACATGCAAAAAATAAAAACACTGTATGTTAACATATACTGTTTTATGAAAAAAAATATAACACTTTATGCGATCATTTACCAACAAAGAGTTAAATGTCTATATGGCTTTCCTTGAGTTAGGGTAATATCCCTCCTAAGGCTTTTCCAGTGGCATATGATTCTAGATGTTAAGGATTCTCCTCATGAGTCACAATGTGTGTTAAATCAATGCCCAATCTACTATTGCAGGACTAAACAAAAATGCAGGCTGATGGCGTAGAAGCTTCAACTAATGTTGCAAGATGCAACCTCCAAACAAAAGAATGTGAACTGAAATAAGGAATCTGGCAGCCATTACACCTAAAACATGCACCAGAGAGATACAATATGCCTTGTATAAATGTACTTCGAAATACCATCTTCTCAAAGAACCATATAGGAATATAAATAAGGGATTTCCCCCCTCTTTTTTTCAATAAAAAAAGATCTTTGAATGGCCTGATTCTATGAGAAACAGCCATGACTATGTTAAATTTGCAAAAGGATCTTCTGAACCATATAGGAATATAAATAAGGGATTTTCCCCCCTCTTTTTTTTAATAAAAAAAGATCTTTGAATGGCCTGATTCTATGAGAAAGAGCCATGACAATGTTAAATTTGCAAAAGGATCTTCTGACTGTATGAATGGATTGTGAAATGATAAAAAAAAAAAAAGAAAAAAGAAAAAAAGAAAAGAAAAAGAAAAGAAATGACCAAATTTCCCTTGGACCTGAACAAGTGGTGGAGTCGAGCAGGGCCTATTTGGTGTGTGCATGACAATCAACCGGCAGAACAGGTAAATGATCATTTGCCCCAAAAATCAGGCAGATCCAATAATCAGACGACCCACATGGAATTGGAGGTTTTGGGAGGTATGTTGTCTTTTATGTTGTGGCCCAACTGATGATTGGATCAGTCTGATTTTTTTGGGAATATAATTATCATGCTGGGGTCCACATGTTAGATGGGTTGGATGTCTTTCACACATCACGTGGGCCAACAATGGTTGAGTCCACTTTTAAAAATAGACCAAGGGCATTTTGTTCATTTCCTCTTCATGTGTGCCATCAAAAGGTCCTTTCCCAAATTTATAGTAGCCCAAACGTTTTCTCAGAAAATCAGCTTGTATGAGGATTTTGTTTATGAATTCCTGTTAGTTATAGTGCCCCAAGTTGCAAAGAGACACTTGTACAGTCCAGACTATAGTTGATGTCCATGTGGTTGAGACCCATTTCATGGGCTACCATGGCAAAATCACCAAGATTGGATGATGACTCCATGCATGAGATGACCTTCTTTTTATAGCCATACCTGTGGATGGGATGCTTAGGATGACTTTATAAAAGTGATGCTTTAGGACTGTATACAATCCATGATGGTCCCCAACAAATAAATGTATCAAAACATTGATTGGACATATTTTTATATAAATGATCTTGACTGTTGCATTTTATAGGTGATTGAGCACATTATTAGGTTCATCTTCTTGCTGTGAATTTTGCATTGTATTCCATGAAATGCAGCTTGCTTCTAATAGACAATTGGGATTAACCAAATGTCAATATAACTTGGTGGTAAGAGCACTGGATTATTTCTCATAAACTAATAGAAATGTGTGAATGCTCTCAAAACTGTTCATTAGGTCCAACAGAGATTTCATGGGCTACTATGCAAACATCACATTGTTTCACTCAAATCTTCTTCTTTTTTTCTTTTTCTATTTCATAAATTTCATTTCGTTTAATTAATTCGAAGTTCCTTCGCCTTCTTTGAAATATCATGAACAGTTCCTGTAGGTTGCTCTTGTTCATTGATTGATCTCTAATCTATATAGACCACTGTTGGCACGTTTCAAACAGGAATGAATGGAGCTGGCACAGGATCTGGAAATGTGTCTGGCTCTGAACCTACGCGCCTATGACTTTTTTCCCATGAAATCCGTGCAGTGCAAGATCCTGAATTTGAGACTTTCGACACCATCACGGCCACCTAACATCATGGCTACCAGCACCACCAGCATCAGTAGTTCCAGTAGCTGTTTCAGATCGAGATGCAGTGCCTGATCAATGGCTCACAGCTCATGCCCGGGTTGCAACAAATATTAACCATTTGATCAGTAGTATTTAATATGGATGGCTGACATCATTTAGTAAAAACAGGTATAATCAACATATCGGTCCATCTATTTGTTAGCGCCCATCATGGATTACTTATGATTCTAAGGAATCAATTTTGAATCAATTTTGTTAGAAAATCAGAACCATCCTATCCATGGCTTAGAAAATGGATTAAAATAAGGTCGATCAAAGATGAATTGGATCTATTAAGTGCAATTTTAGCATGGTAGTGCATGAATTGTGTTATGGACTCTATGGATAGTTATAGATCAATCAATTGGACTGTCCAAGTGAGCTGGAGCAACTAGGAGTACTATTAACTTAGGGTGCGTTTGGTAAAACTTAATTCCACGACTTATCACTGAAAAGTGATATTTTCAGTGATTTTAGTAATTCTGACCGTTTGGTAACTCAAAAAATTTAAGTGCTTAATTGGAAAAATCACTTAAATTAAGTGAATTATTTTAAGTCATGCTAACTTGACTTAAAGCTTATAGCTGAATGCGGTAAGTGGTTTCTCTTTAAATTTTTAGATAAAAATTGACAAAAGTATCCTTATTAACATTTAAAAATGACAAGATTACCCTTCTTTGTTTACTTTCCCATCCATGAAACCCTCCCACGCAAGTACTTGAAGTCACCAAATTCTATAAGCCCCAACATAATGTATGTATTATATCTACATAGTTTATTCATTTGGAGAGATGATTTTAAGGCATGAGCCCAAAAATGAGACAGGTCCAAACCTCAGGTGGACCACACCACTGAAAGCAATGGGGACAATGATGCCCACCATTGAAACCTTACTAAGGCCCACCATGATGTTTATTTACCATCAACCCTGTTCATAAGAACACAAAGACCTGGATTAAGGGAAAACCAAATATTAGCTTGATCCGAAACTTTTGTGGCCGTGATAAGTTTTCAATGATAGTTTTCAGATAAATTACCAAACAAAATTTTCAGTTCTTATAAGTACTTAAATTCAGCACTTTAAGTTTTCAGTACTTAAATTAATTTTCAGGCTTAATTTTTCAGTTTACCAAACAACACCTTACACTAGTCTGGGTGCACTGGAGCATCTCTTAATAAGAAGTTTTTAAAACTAAAACGGTCAAATCTACCTTAACATCTCCATTTTTAAAATATGCGACATATATCCGTTTGGTAATAGAACCAAGATTCATGAAAACCTTGGAGAAACAGAAATGAATACCAGATGGCACTACAAGATAACAGAAATGAATACCTTGGAGAAACCATAAAAGTTAGTAATGCAGTCATAATTCAGTGAAGAGTGACCCAATAAGGGTTGTGTTTGTGGAGCTAAAATAAGCGATCATCTAGAATGTAATTGCCCATCCATATGCCTCAGATTGGATTATTTCAACCTTCTGATCATTTAACTCTTTTCAATCTGTATTTGTTGTTCAGGTCCTTTAACCCTTGTTTTGTGGGCCATTTATAGTGTCTTGTCTAGTTTTAAGGATGGTCCTAGGGCATCATTCATCTACAGTGTGGCCCATAGACAGTTTGGATAATTGCAACATTACCCTAGATCGAAGGACCACATTCCTACATAAAAAAAAAAAAAAAAAAAAGCAGCGGCGATGCATTGGGATGCATCATAGCAAACCTTGTTCTCTGCAGGGGCATCACTTACCAGACAACTTCACATGCAAATTACGTAAGTTCTCTTTAGTTTTGTTTAAAACCCTTCTCGAGTCCTGTAATAGCACTTAATTTTAGTAATTCAATCAATAAAAGGTACTGGATTTTTGCCCTGACAATCTTGGACCACCTAGTGGAGCATGCATGATGGCGTACATTGGAGAGCGGGGAAGGAAGATCGTTGGTTATTGGTGAAGGTTGAGTGACACCATACTCTCATGATTGGGGTCAGGACCCTTTGTTGAGGTTGCCTCAAAGGGTTTTGGCAGGGATCATGAGAGGGCTACTATAGCAGCAATGCTGCTCACCCCCCTAAAGGTGCCGGATTTTTGCCCCGACAACTCTTCTAAGTTATAATAGAAGTGCAAAGATGTATTTGTTGACATTATATTAATATGAAAACATTGGCAATCATGGCTCAATGGCCTAGCTAGGACTTGCTTATTTGATTGATCAAATAATCCAAGATCAGATAGTTACACCCATGATGCACCATATTCTTCTATATATAAGTGAAGTCGGAGGTGAAATTTTAATGCCAAGAGATTTGGGAGGGAATCTGTATTTGTTGTTCAGTCGATCAGAGGGTGCAGAAATAGCTAGAACTAAGTGCGGAAAGTATTGAAAAACATCTCATAATGTATTTCACCTGAAAATCGATTATGCTCCTGTGTTAGCATCTACTCATCACAAAATCTCAAGTGTCAAAGAGTAGATCTCATATAGTAAAAATAAAAAGTAAAAAATAAAAAATAAAGGCAGATGTAGTTGCAATCCTCAATCTCATATGTTTGCATTTTAAAATCTCATCCTGGTTCTTCTTTTTGGTCCCAGCCTGTTTGTAATCATAGTCATCTGATTCACCAAGTGCAGAGTCAGACTCCGTGTGCTGTCCTCCCTCATCCATGTGATGAGAGAGAGGGAGACAATGGCATTGACAGCAATGATGGTGATGATAATGATGACTGAGTTTACCATTGGTGTTTGGGACTTTCACAGCAATGATGGTGATGATAATGATGACCATTGGTGATTGGGACTTTCATTTTCCACAGGTTCTGAGCTGTACTTCACTGGTTTCAAAGTTCTATCCCTGATTTTGTCATTGTTTGGACTGGGAGCTTTCAAGCTCATCTTGATTCTTCACAGGAGAGGTCAGTTTTGCTTAGTCAGGCCTACTTTCAGGATGCACCAATGTAGAAAATACAGGGTTGCATGCTAGCTTAGCATGTCTTGGGTTGTAGGTGAACGCTACTCTGTTAATAAATTAGTGAAGACCATTGCTTTGTGGTTCATAATAGTGAAAGCATTTCCAATGAATGAGCGTTTTTCTCGTCCTACAAAAATTTCAAACTAGATTAAGAATGTCCTTTTGTCTCTGTTGATTTAAATGTCAAGATGATGTCGGTAGAAGTCACCTCTTTAATTAATGGGGGCGTTTGGATCGTAAGTTACTTTAGTTAAGGTGCCTATGCCATAAGTAGCTTATCTTGATTTCTACTTATTCAGCAAATAAGTATGCTTGGTAAGCAACATACTTATGAGACAGAAAGTAGAAAAGCATGTTTAGTTTCCAACATCACAAGTAATTATCCTTTGACTTTGTTTGGTCATCCTCACATCCACCATCCATCATGTGGAGCCAACCTTTGTTGTGGGCCGTTCATTGTGTAGGCCCCACCTTTGATGTGGTCCATCCATCATGCGGGACCCACCTTGGATGTGGGCCATTCATCATTAGGGGCCGACCTTTAATGTGCACCGTTCATTATATGGGGCCCACTTTTGATGTTGGTCATCGATCATTTGAGGTCCACTATCAATGTTAGTCCATGTGGGGCCTACCTTCAATATCCACTGCCCATCATGTGGAGCCCCATCTTTGATATGGACCGTCCATCATGCAAGGCCCACCCTGGATATGGGCCACTCATCATTAGGGCCGACCTTTGATGTGAATCGTCCATCATGTGGGGCCCACCTTGAAGTGGATCGTCCATCATGTGGGGCCCAACATTATTAATTGCCCATCATGTGGAGACCACCTTTGATGTGGACTGTCCATCATGTGGGCCCACTTTCAATGTGGGTTGCCCATCACGTGGGGCTCTCCTTGGATGTGGACCATTCATCATTAGGTGTTGACTTTTTATGTGGATTGTCCATCATATAGTGCTTGCCTGTGGGTCACCCATCATGTGGGCCCAGCTTCAATCTATCCATTGCCCATCATGTGGAGCCAACTTTATTGTGGACTGTCCACCGTGTAGGCCCTACCTTTGAAGTGGGTCATCCATCATATTGGCCGCTTTGAATGTGAGCTATTTATCATTAGAGACCAACCATTGATGTGGGCAATCCATTATCTAGGCTTACATTTATTATGGGGTCATCCATCATGTGGGGCCACCTTTGATGTGGACTGTCCATCATGTGGGGTCTCCTTTGATATGTAGAATAAGGGAGAAGTAGAAAAGTAATAAGTTAAAAAAAGAAACCTATTAAGATAAATAGCTTTTAGGCTTTTATCACGTAAGCTACTTTTACCATGATCCTTGCCAAAAAAAAAAAAAAAATCTTATCTTATTGCGTGTTGTGCCACCTAGGCCTGGCAAAATTCCACACGACCCATTAACTCGCACGAAACCCACACGAAAAAGCCAGTGTTCAGGTCTAGCCTTATCGTGTCGGGTCACCAATGGGTTGACCCGTTAAGACCCGTTAACATAACGGGTCGGGTCAGTGTTTCACCCGCGAACCCGTTTAACCCGTTAACATAATGGTCTAAATGACCAAACCATGGCCCAACTATAAACCTTGGCACTCCATCATATGCAATATTGCAATTTACAAGTGATTCCTCCTCGTCTCACTAGTGAATCCTATTGTTTTCGGTGATAGAATGGGCCCACTAGGTGGACCACAGCTGTATGTTGGGTCAGACTCAGTTTCCTCATCAACGGCATGGCCATCTGATGAGTAGATTAGCCTAACGGGTTAAATGGGTTGGGTTGTAACCCATTAAATTAACGAATGGGTTCGGATTTCTAGATTTCGACCCATTAGTTAATGGGCCGGGCATGACTAGTTGCCGGGCCTAGTGCCACCACAACATAACACGACTAGTTGCCGGCCTAGTGCCACCACAGACCTTTGTGGTGTGTATTTCACCAAATTTTGTGGGCTCTATATGATGTATCTGTTATATCCACACCGTCCAACCATTTCACGAGATCATTTTAGAGCATGGGTGAAAAAATGAGGCAGATCCAAAGCTCAATTGGACCACACCACAAAAAGTAGTGGGGATTGAACATCTACCATTGAAAACTTATTGTGAGCTACAGAATCTTTGGATCAATCTGATATTTTTCCTTTCATCCAGGTTTGTGAGACCTCATGAAAATCTTGTATGACATATAAACATTATGGTGGGCCCTAGGAAGGTTTCAACAGGGGAATCATTGTCCCCTTGCTTTCTGTGGTGTGGACCACTTGAGCTTTAGATCTGTCTCATTTTTGGGCTCATGAACTAAAATGATCTCGCTAAATGGATGGACAGTGTGGATATAATACATACATTATGGTGGGCCTCACAAAACTTGGTGACATCAACACACCAAGGAGGTCGGTGGTGTGTGTTAAACCAGGCAATCCGCTTACCGGTGGGATGGAGCGGATTAGGTGTTACCCGGGTAACACCTTAGTGGGTGTTAGCCTTACTGTGGGCCCCACCTTGATGGTTTTTTATATATCCACACCGTCCATCTGTTTCTTCAGCCCATTTTAGGACGCAGTCCTAAAAATTATGCAAATCCAAATTTCATGTGTACTATAACACAGGAAACAATGGTGATTGAGTGCCTCACCATTAAAATGGTCCAAAGAAATGGATGGACGGCGAGGATATATAAGAAATCATCAAGGTGGGCCCCATGATAACAGCTAATCCGCGACTTGCACGGACAACCATGGGTCGAAATAATAGTCAGGTCAGTCATGGTATTCAAAGATGGTGTAAAAACGGCCATGCTGGAAACGGTTGATCGATGCGTAGGACATCCACGTCACTAGTGAAACACATCCCACACTATCAAATCGTCTACAGCAGACTCTATGGGATCAACAAACCAATGGATAGGATGATGATGTGATTTAAAGTACAGGTGTGGCCTAATGAGTGGATTGTTGTTTTCGCTTTTGGTGATCTCTATGTTGGACAAACATCCCACGCTATCAAAATACACATCTTAGATCTTGTACTTATACTTTATTAATGATACATGTAGTTATTTATAACAAAGAACTTCACTTTTTCTAAACAAACAAGCTAAAATATTAGATAACTACTCCTTTAACACTTAAGCCTATCAAATTCTAAGCATATCAAATTTCAAGCATTATTAGTTTTACTTACTAAAATGATATAAACTAATAAGTTTACTTAACTAAAAGTATAATAAAATTATAAGTAACTTATATATAGATCGAGTTTAGATTGGGCCCGAAACCTCAACCCAAACTCGACCCAAGCTTTATTGAATTGGTGTTTGCATAGCCTGAGCTTGAGGACCAAAGCCGATACTTCTAAACCGAGCCCAACCTAATGTCTGGTTGGTCACGGCTCGGTCGGCTAACCCCCCCCCCCCCCCGACTTTCAGCCCTAAAGCAAACTAGGTTATTAATGCCAATAGCCTTATAGTATAAAGTGGTTGTAGCTTTAGCCCATCCTTTCCAAACTTAAAAGTTTTTTTTAGCCCTAAGACTACTTTTTCATTTTTAGGATGAAAATGTTCGTATGACACAATGACTTCTCGTACGACTGGCTCTTGTCTTGAAATGTGAGGTTTTTTTTCTTTAAAAATGGTTGTGGCCCCACAAAATAAGGATTTGCTCATCCCTTAGCCGATCTGATCCGTTCATTTTAATCGAACAATCGTGAACCCTAGAAAAGGATTTTTTTTTTTCAATTTTCTGTTTAAAGCTCTCTAGGACCCACAACTACACTAACGTTGTGCATTAATTTTGAATAGTTTCCTCCAATGTGATCCATTTGAGATGAGTTTTTCTTTCAAACTTGGGCTGATGATATGAAATTAAAACTCCTTATATGTGAACGGGTTGGATTTGCTTCAAGACAACCTAGTGGGCCTTACGTAAGATGTGAATGGGTTCAAAGCATAGGAACTTTGCCACACAAGGGCTATTTGACCGTTTCCTTCTTCCTTCCTTGGCTTTTTCATAAGAGGAGAGGAGGGTGTGAAAGGGAGGATGTTGTTTTTTTTTATTCCCTTCTTGCTTCCTTCATTCTTATTGGTTCCATTTATAGTTGTTTTTCATTTTTTTAATTTATAAATGGGGGGAATTTATGAAAGGGAGAAAGGCGTGATGGTTCCCTTTATAGTTATTTTTTTTGTAGGGTATGAATAGTAGGAGTTTATGAAAGGGAGGAGGGTGTGGAAGAATATTATAATAAATGCATTTTTATAATGGAAGAATGTTGTAATGGATGAATTTTGTAATGGAAGAATGTTGTAATAAATGAATTTTGTAATGGAAGAATGTTAGAAGGGATGAATGTTGTAATTGAAGAATATTGAGATGAAAGAATGTTGTAATGGATGAATATTGTATGCTGGATCAATGATATTCATTGTATATCGTCGATATTCAGTGTAGATCATTGATATTCACTGTGGATCACCGATATTCACTGTCACCGATATTTTCACTGTAAATTGCTGATAATCACCATGAGTCACCGATCCCACAAAAATGACCATTACCCTCTTGTTAATTCAATTTTGGTGATCTTGTTCTCGTTGGAAAGATAATTTAATAAACTTTCAAATGGCTTTAGAATCATTTCATTCGAATGCAATTTGATTGCCAATAGTAGGCCCAAAGTTCATCCAGGACCGTGGATCATAGATATTCACCAAGGGTCACTAATGCCATGAAAACGGTTGTAATTTCATCGTTACATTTCTAATTTTGGTGATTTTGTACTCGTTGGAAAGATAATTTGATGAAATTTTAAATTGATTTAGAATAATCTCATTTAGAAACCATTTTCTTGCCTAAAAAGTGAGCCCAAAGTTTATCAAGAATTGTGGATTATAAATATTCACTATGGGATCGTTGATACCATGAAAATGGCCATAACACCCTCGCTACATCTCCAATTTGGGTGATCTTGTGCTCGTCAGAAAGATAATTTCATGAAATTTCAAATGGCTTTAGAACAATATCATTTGAACACTATTAGATTGTGCAAAAGTAGGCCAAAAGTTCATTAAGAACTATGGACTGTAGATATTTAAATCTGGGTTGTTGATCGCACGAAAATTGTCATTAGTCCTTCGTTGCATCTCTGATTTGGGTGATCGTATACTCATTGAAAAGATAATTTGATGAAATTTTAAATGGATTTTGAATCATCTTATTTGGACACCATTTGATTGCCTAAAAATTGGCCTAAATTTCATCAAGAACTGTGAACCATTGATATTAAATATAGGTCACTGATCCCATGAAAACAACCATAACTCACTCATTACATGTCTGATTTGAGTCATCTTATTCTTGTTAAAAAGATAATTTGATGAATTTTAAACAACCTTGAAATCATCTTATTTGGACACCATTTAATTACCTAAAAATGGGCTCAAATGAGATGATTACTTTTTTCATTGGAGGGGTCACACCATTGGAAAAAGTAGTGAATTTTGAGTGAACTTTTAGACAATTAAATAGTATTCAAATGTTATAATTCAAATTTTATTTAATATTTTATCAAATTATATTTCCAACAAGTATAAGATCACCGAAATTGGACATAACGAGGGAGTTATAGTCGTTTTTCGTGGGATCAGTAACTCTTAGTTAATATTTGTGATCCACAATCCTTAATGAACTTTGGGCCCACTTCAAGTGAGATGATTCCAAATCTATTTGAAATTTCATCAAATTTTCTTTCCAACGAGCACAAGATCACCTAAATCAGACATGTAACAAGGGAGTTATGACTATTTTCATGGGATCGGTGACCCACAACGATTATCGGTGATCCATTGTGAAAATATTGACGATCCACAGTGAATTTCGGCAGTCCACAGTAAATATCGGTGATCCACAATGAATATTGACTATCCACAATGAATATCAGCGGTCCATAGTGAATATTAGCAGTCCATTCTTAATATCAATGGTCCATAGTGAATATCAGTTGTCCACTGTGAATATTAGTAGTCTACAGTGAATATCGATGGTTCACTCTTAATATCAGCATCCGCAATGAATATCAGTGGTCCACTGTTAATATCAGTAGGTCATAATGAATATCAACGGTCCACTCTTAATATCAGTGGTCCACAGTGAATATCAGCCATCCACTATTATATCAGCGATCCATAGTAAATATTAGAGGTCCGCTCTTAATATTAGCAGTCCACAATGAATATCAGTGAGCAACTGTTAATATCAACGGTCCAAGTGAATATCAACTGTCCACTCTTAATATCAGCTATTCACAATGAATATCAGCAGTCCACTGTTAATATCTGTAGCCACTATTAATATCAGTAGGCCACTGTCAATATCAGTAGTCCACGGTGAATATCAGCGATATACTATTAATAATATCAGCAGTCCACGATGAATATCAACGATACACTATTAATATCAGCAGTCCACAGTGAATATAAATGGTCCACTCTTAATACCAGCGGTCCACAATGAATATCAGTGGACCAATATTAATATCAATGGTGCATAGTAAATATCAATGGTCCACTCTTAATATCAGCCGTCCATAGTGAATATCAGCGGTCCACTGTAAATATTAGCAATCCACGGTGAATATCAGCAGCCCATTTGTAACACCCAGATTTTTGCCATCTTGGGAATTGGACGTCCTTGGGCGTTACCTTTGATTTCTCGATTTGAGTGCATGTCTGTGCGTGTATTCGCACTTGTTTGGGACCAAAAGAAGCAGGTTTAGACTTAAAAGTGGGAACCTTAGGACTAAACTTCCCATTGTACTTAATTTTGAATGTTGCGATTTGAATTTTTTTAGTGCCTTGGTAAGGAGACTCGAGTCCATGAACATTTTGAATTGTTCAACGTCGAGTTAGAGCCATTTTGGTATATGGATTGAAGAAAGAGAAAGTAAAGTAGAGGAATGAAAGTTTAAGAGCTAAATGAGTTAAAGATTCTGATTCCAGTAAGAACTGGTCAACCCAATTGAAACTCAGTTGACCGGATTCCTAAAACGGGTTGACTTGAAGGAAGCAGGCTCGACCGGATTTTGAAAATTGGCCCTGTATTTTTAGACAATTTCAAAATTTTGTATCTCCCTCGTTATAACTCCGATTGAGGTGATTAAAAAGCCAGATTGAGGTTTAATGAGTCTAGTTTTATAAAAAATGTAATAATAAAAATAATCAAATAAGGTTAATTTTGGGATATTTTAAAAACTGTATAGAAAATCGTTGATTTCAGGCAGCATGTACTTTTAGATTTTTAATAATTTTTTTAAAAACTTGAAATACAATAAAAATTTGAGAAAAAAATTAAAATTAATTATGAATAGAAAAAATTATCAAAATAATTCAATAACTAAAAGTTTCAAAAATATTGCACGCAATTAGCCTATTAAAACTGAAATTTTCTACAACAGCAAGTTGCCGTTGGAGCGAGCATATCATTTTCATCTTAGAGTTTTAGTATTAGGTGTCTTCTTAGGAATTTATTCTAATTATGTCAGGAATCATCATGAGTAATTAAATTAGAATTTTATATTTTATTTATTTATTTATATATTTTACTATTCCAGATAGTTTATAGCTTAGTCGAATTAAGACCAAATCATTATTTCTACTAATTGTGAATAGGCTAAATGTTGAACTTAGCTAACCCAAACCCTAGTTGTTGCGCATGAAAAATCTGGCCGCCTAATTTATTCCAGAAGTGGTCGAATTAATTAAATAAGCTCTCGACCGCTCGTTAGTGGGCCACTAAACCCGAAGTTAAAGAAAATCATCCGTCTTAGAAGGCTTGGCGACCTTAGCAGTATGTTGATTTAAGACTATGCATCGAGTCGTTCAAATTGGAGCTAAGAGGGTGGCATATGTGATGTATAAACTTGTCCTGAATTTTTCAAAACTTAAAAGAATTCTGCCCACTCGAACTTACGCGAAGTTGTAGATTTTGAGCTGTTAGATCTCAATGAAACTTAGGATTCTAGTCTCAAACATTTCCCTACAAATATCCCTAAAGTCTTAGTCACAATCGATGATCAGTTATCGTTAAATGAACACTGCGTTATAACCGTTGATCGCCGTATCCGAAATACGAATAATCGTATCCTTAAGTGAATCCCCAATTGTAGAAACTATCCCACGAATTAGATTGACCCGTGTGGATCCAAATGGACTCCAAATGTTATAAATAACCTCCCAAAAGGTTATATAACCAAGAATTAAGCTTTTAAGGCCATTTGTGTCATATATGGCACTATAAATAGGGCTCATTTAAGCATTTCTCTCCCAAATTTAAAATTGTAAGGGTTTGGGTGTGAGAGAAAGAAAGAAAGAGACAAAAGAGAAAAAAGAAGGAAGAGAAGGAGAATGAGAAGGGGAGAGAGCTTATATGAAAGCTCGGGTTCAAATGTGAATTGTCATACTAAGTCGTTCTTCGTCGATTTCGGTTTATGTTTGTCATTTTGTGCCTTCTTCGGCCGTTGAATCCATCTTTTAACGAGGTAATGTATGCGTGTCTTTCTCCTATTTCTAGCAATGTCATATAAATTAGGGTTGAAAAACTCATCTTTCTCATTTGATTTTAGGGTTTAATGCTAGAATTCCTTTATGTTAGGATTGGTGGCCCTTAAAATGAATTTGTGTGGCCCATGCTCTTGCGGGAGCCGTATTCGAGCTCGGCGCCGTTAGGGTTTCGGTGATGCGTCGATTTCGAGCGCCGATTCGTTGAATCAAGTTGTGGTATTGTTCTAATCGAATTAGGTAAGTTTTAATCTATTTTTTTAATGTTTAATTAGAATTAAATCCAAACCATTAACGATAGGTTTGTACTTTAATTTAAGTTTGGAGCACTTTCTCCAAATTACTAACACTGGGGCTGCATCCGAATTGAGGACTTTCAACCCTAAGGTAAAGATCTACTCCGCATGCTTTTTCTCTGTAAATTTTAGTTAGTGATTGCTTAATTCTGTTGAATTTTTTATATTATAAATATTGGAATCACTTTAATATTATAAACTATTTACTAATTGTTGATGAGTGTATAACATCTTTGATGAAATATCTCTGTTTGTTATTTGGTTAATAACATGCTCGATGAAATGCTTGAGTGATATGAAATTTCTAATATTAGAACTCTTTGATGACAAATGTTAAAAAGTGTTTATATAAGTTGGATTGTATTGATATATATATCAAATTGTGTTGATGTAGATTGGATTGTACTGATTCGTACAAGTGTTTAATTATTATGTGTTGATATATATCAAATTGTGTTGATGTAGGTTGGATTCTATTGATTCGTACATGTGTTTATTTGTTATACGCTAGTGTAGTATTAAATTTAATTTGTATTTATAATTATGTATTTGGTGATTATTGTAGTGGATTAAGTATTGCTTTAGATTAAGCTCTAAAAATCGTTTGACTAGTATATTGCCTACCCTTTGGCTGGCTGTCGCGAACTTATTCGATCGACCAAGTCAGAACACGGTCGACTAATAGTGGCCAATGTCAGTTTGTCCTTGTTCACTTAGGTTCACTGGATAAGTTTCATTCAGAGTTAATCATTCTTGTGTTTGACCGATGAATCACACTCTATGAAATCTGGAATATCACTATTGCTAGTAGGAGTGAGGCCACTCATAACTATTAGTGCGATACGATCCCACCAAAGTCTCATGGGTCGGGCATGGTGGTATGAGAAACTGTGTCTAAGTTGTCAGCCTATGCTGGGGTGATGAGCCTTCCCGTAGTGTCCTTTGAGCATATGTGAGGGTGACGAGCCCTATTTGTGTTGAGACGATTTAACAGACGAGTCCTATTTGTGTTAAGCCGATTAGGCATACGAGCCCTTACTCTTCAATTGTTGAATAAAGGAATATTTGAATGTGAAATCTAAAATAGAAATTTAGGGGTTACTGGCGATGATTGACGATGCACAGCAAGGGGCCAGGTGGTCCAGTTTTTTATTCGTAATATAATGACGATATTCCAACTTCGCCAATACTGATGTATGTAAAATAATTAATAAATGTTAAACTAATCATGTATACATGACATTAGCATTCCAAGTAACTGTCCAACTATTAAAAAGGCCAGTATATCGAAGAATGACCTTCATACTTGTATTTATGGGGTGGTTGATCAACTGTTAGAAAGATCATCGCACCATTTACTTTTATGTTTATGTTACTTTGTTCGGGACATGCATGCACTTACGGGTGTAGCTGGTTAACTGTTAGAAAGACTAACGCATCATTTTTTTATTCGCATCCCATGCATTTGATGCATTTAATAAACTAGTTTAGGAAATTGATTGTTTAGTTATGTTATCATTGTTTATGCATGCTTATGTGGATAATATGTGTAATTTGCTTAATATTTATGCATTAGAGTTAACATGCTTAAGAGTGGTACTTGTAGAAATATGTATTTTTCGTGAACCTATTTATGACTAAAATATCTCGTGTATAATCTTGGGGATATTTCTTCACTATATTGGCGTTTAACGTCTTCTATTTGACATATGCAGATGACCCAGGAATAAGACTAGATGGAGTTGTGCTCGCGGCGCCCTAGTAGTCTTATAGTTACATCCCTTGGGTAGTTATTTTTTTCCTTTATGTTAAATTTATTGTGATTTGTATAATTCTCATATGGGCTGACACTGCTTTTGAATTGTACCTCTTGGGTTTTAGTCCTATATTTCTGGATTTAGTTATCTCTACTTTGTTTTTTATCCACTAATTGAAATGCATTCCTTTGATTATTTGTGTATAGAATGAATGTAAATTAGGTTAAGGACACACATGGGAGCAATTTCCACGTGCAACATTCTTAGAAAATCATTTTTTAAGTTCACATCCGGGAACTCGAGATTGGAGTCTCTGTATTCGAGTGCTGATTTTTGGAGCGTTACACCATTGTTAATATCCGCGGTCCACAGTGAATCTATGAACTTTGGGCCACACAAATATGAAAAAATGGTTAACTTTGGGCCCACTTTTGGGTAATTAATGGTGTCTAAATGAGATGATTTTAGACCTATTTAAAATTTTATTAAATTATCTTTCCAATGAGTACAAGATTACCCAAATCGGACATGTAATGAGGGAGTTATAGATGCTTTCCTTGTGATCGGTCACTCATAGTGAATATATGCAGTACATAGTTCTTGATGAACTTTGGGCCCACTTTTGGACAATTTAGTTATAGTCCAAATGATATGATTTAAAAATTCATTTGAAAGTTCATCAAATTATCTTTCCAACGAGCACAAGATCACCCAAATCAGACAAGTAACGAAGGAGTTATAGTCGTTTTCATATGATTGACGACCCATAGTGAATATCTGTGGTCCACAATTCTTGATGAACTTTGGGCCCACTTTCGAAAGATGTCCAAATGAGATGATTTCAAAGCCACTATGAAAATTCATCAAATTATCTTTCTGATGAGCAGCAAGATCACCCAAATCAGACATGTAACATGGGGAATTATGGCCATTTTTTATGATCGACAACCCACACTGAATATTTGCGGTCCACATGTAACACCTCGACCCTCTAATACTTGAGTATTGGATGTCCTTGGGTGTTATTAAAAACAATTTCAATTAAATTATGCAATTGTACGTTCTCACACGCGTGTAGGCATGAGAACATTGGAACTTGCGAGTGTAACTACTATTTTGAAAGCTCAAACCTAATTAAACTTCATACAAAGTCGGGATAACCATACAATAGCCCAGTGCAACCCGGATCATCAGATCCCCGATTTATTAGGATCCTAAGCTTTGATCAGATAGAACTTGATATAAAACGCATCTAATCTAACATTCAAACTCTATGTTACTAATAGAACACAAAGATCAAATCCTAGAACCTTAAGATAGTGAAAAGTCACATTTATAAGATGTGGTGGTGTTCTATCAGTTTGACTTACAGACCTATTGGTCTTATAGACTGTACAAACTTGAAAAACTGATAAATTCATGTTTTGTCAGATCCTGTCAGTCCGACTGACAACACCTATCTGTCCGACCAACGGACATTTAAAAGTTGTGAACATGCGAACTGCTAATTTTTTAATTGGGGCTATAAAGGCCATTTGTCATTTTTTTCCATTTCCTGACCTCAGAGAGAGAGAGAGAGGGAGAGAAAATGAGAGAGAGAAGGAGAGAGTGAGAGAAAGAGAGGAAGACTAAGAGATAGGGAACAGACCGTCGCTTCAGGTTGTTGTTCCCCTTTTTCCTTCATTTCCTTTTTCGTTTCTTTCAATTCTGAGCCAAGAGGAGTGAGGTGACGTCATGCGAGGGCTAGCGACTTCAATCCACCAGTGCATGCTCGTTGTATGCCCCTTAAGTATCGCATGCACATTGTGAGCCTTTCTATCAGTGCTTGTAAGTCGTGTGCACCCTATTTGATGCGTGCATATCGAGTTTCTGAAGTTTGGACTAACGTTAGGAGCTAGCCGGCTGCATGCATGAGCTGTGTTGGGGCACAAATGTGTCGAATCGTCTGTTTGGGCTCGAGTTTGAGGCTACGTCGCAAAGTCAAGTTGACTCCATAGCTAGATGAGTAGAGATTTCTTAATTAACCCCTAAATTAAGTAGATTAGAATTGATTTGATTCTAAATATAGGATTATCAGGTTAAGATTTAACTTCGCCCAATTCTCAGCCATAGAAACCACCGTAAGCGGAGCTCGTCCCAATTGGAGCACGTGGAACTTAGGAACCCCCAATTAGATAGGTGAAATTCTATCCTTTAAGCTTTTCCCGACATCTTAGCTCTATATTTACTTTCGTATATGTTCCGTGTTATGCTTAAAAACTATTTGTGGCTTTTGAATTCATGTTTTATGTGCAATTATAAATGATTTCTAAAGTATGATCAATTCAATCCTACTTCTTTCATGTGACTTATGCTATATTGTTAATGTGTTTAGAATGATGGATATGTGTTAGAATTACCATTTCTGTAGATAATTATGTGATATTGGATTGTAATGATTATGAATTGCTTATGTAGTTAGATCATTACTTTTTATAATTTATGTGTGTGAATTACATTGTCACTTCCATGAATTGTTACGTGGTTTTGACTGCAACTTTAATGAATTATATATGTGGTTTTGGTTGTTGTTTTATAAGTTATTTGTGGCTTTGGCTTTGTCTAATGAATTTCATCTCTCTTTTTGGGAAGAACAATTTTCTTGTCATTTATTTGAATTTTATTGCCATAATGGCTTTTTTTATTTGAACTCTTTTGAGTGTTCGAATTCAAGCTTTTAATGGAAAAGATCTTTGATATATTTATTATTATCAATATGAAAGGACCGCTAATCATAGGAATTGTTTGTAGATTGAATTACTTGTAGATTAAATTATTTCTAGATTGAATTGCTTGTAGATTGAATTGCTTGTAGATTGAATTACTTGACGATTGAATTGCTTGTAGATTGAATTTCTTGTAAATTAGATTGCTTATGAATTTAGTTAATAATGGTTGGGCGTGATACGCGTCCGAGGCATGAGGATTTTTTCAAATGGCTGACTAGTATGGGCATACTTTCATGCATTTTACCGAGACTAATTTACTATTGATGTCCTTTTTTTTTTTTTTTTTTATAAATTTTACCAGGTGGCTAGTCGTATGGGTATGCTTTTCTGTACTTTACTGGCTAACCAGTTCATTACAGGCCATTGTTATGCCAGTTGGATGTGTATCCCCAACTGTAAGAGCATGTAATACTTCCATGTGTTTAGATAAGAACTCCACTTGTGAATTATTTAATATGTCGTTAAACTTTATTTGTGTACAGAATTAACATGTATAATCTGCATGCTGCACCCTAATATTTTTATTAAATTATATAGTTGGCTATTATGTTACACGTACAATCTTGGGGGTATTTTTTCACTATGAAGGCCACTGACGCCTTCCATTTGATATATACAATTAATTTAGGAATATGGTGTGTAATGACACATCCTTTGAGCTTAGCAAGGAGTTGGGAGTCCGGGAGTCCTCGTGCTTTTGACTAGTTTTGCTTCTTGCACATTTATGGATATTGTGGTTGTATGGTTCCTAGCTGAGGGAACTTGGATTTATACTCTTTAGACTTTTTTACTGTCATTTCTGATCTAGTTATTTCTACTTGTCTTTGATGATCACTGCATTCAAGTCTACCACTCTAATAATTTTTCATTACAGGTTAAATGTTAACTGATTATGTGGGCATGTGGGAATTGCCTCCACGTGCGACCATTCCCTATGTGACACTCGGGTTTTCGTTATGGGAGTATTACACTTAAGTAGCGAAAATCGAAGTGCTGTAAGAGTTGATGTAGGAGTGCCCAATCGTTATTAGTTCACACCTTCGAATTTGGGATCTGGGTCTCTATATTCGGGTGACAAGTTTTGATTCATGACACCATTGTTCTAAATAAAATTTGGGCCCACTTTCGAGAAATTAAATGGTGTCCAAATGAGATGATTCTAAAGGCATTTGAAAGCTCATCAAATTATCTTTCTAACAAGTATAAGATCACCGAAATTGGACATGTAACGAGGGAGTTATGATCGTTTTTGTGGGATTGGCGACATAGTGAATATATGTTGTCCATAGTCTTTTATGAACTTTGGGCCCACTTTTGGGCAATCAAATGATGTCTAAATGATATGATTCCAAATCTATTTGAAAGTTCATCAAATTATCTTTTTGACGAGTATAAGATCACCCAAATCAAACATATAACAAGGGAATTATGGTCGTTTTTGTGGGATTTGTGACCCATAGTGAATATCGATGGTCCACAATTTTTAATGAACTTTAGGCTCACTTTTAGGCAATTGAATGGCATCCAATTGATATGATTCCAAAGCAATTTTAAATTTCATTGAATTATCTTTCCAACAAGTACAAAGTCACCCAAAGTAGACATGTAACAAGGGAGTTATGACTCGTTTTCGTTGGATCAATGACCCATAGTGAATATCTGCGGTCCACAATCCTTAATAAAATTTGGATTCACTTTTGGATAATCTAATGGTGTCCAAATGAGATATTCTGAAGCCATTTAAAAGTATTAAATTATTTTTTCAACGAGTATAAGAACACCAAAATTGGACATATAACAAGGGAGTTATGGCCGTTTTTATGGGATTAGTAACCCACCATAATTATCGGCGATCTACATTGAAAATATCAACAATCCATAGTGAATATCAATGATCCACAGTAAAAATACCTGCAATCCACACTGGATATTGGTG
This sequence comes from Liriodendron chinense, assembly GCA_003013855.2. Classification (NCBI taxonomy): domain Eukaryota; kingdom Viridiplantae; phylum Streptophyta; class Magnoliopsida; order Magnoliales; family Magnoliaceae; genus Liriodendron; species Liriodendron chinense. Next base: position 4,303,858 of record ML058487.1, read on the forward strand.
ATCCACTGTGAAAATATCAGCGATCCACACTAAATATCGACGATCCACAATGAATATCGGTGATCTATCATACAACATTCATCCATAACCACATTCATCCATAACAATATTCATCCTTTCCAACATTCATCACATTCGTCTATTACAACATAATTTCCATTATAAAATTCATCCATTATAACATTATTTCGTTGCAAAATTCATCAATTACAACATTCTTCTATTATAAAAATCCATTCATTACAATTCTCCCACACCCTCCTATCTTTCACAAACTCCCACCATTCATACCCAATAAAAAAAAAAAAAAAGTATAAAGAGAACCACCACACCCTCCTCTCTTTTATAAACTCTAACCATTCACATAGAAAAAAAAAAAAAAAAACTGAAAAACAACAATAAATGGAACCAATGAAGGAAGAAGGAAGGGAACAAAAAAGCACCATCCTCCCTTTTACACCCTCCTCCCCTTTAGTAAAAAAAATCAAAGAAGGAAGAAGAAAATGGCCAAATGGCCTTTGTATGGCAAAAGCCCCATGTTTTGAAGCTATCTACATCTTATATAGGGCCCACTCGGTTGCCTTAAAGCAAATTCAACCCATCCACATGTAAGGGGTTTTAATTTCATGTAAAGAGCAAAATTTATCACAGATGGACCACACCGGAGGAAACAGTTCAGAATCAACACACAATTTTAGTGTAGTTGTCCATAAAGAGCTTCAAATAAAAAGATTGAAAAAACCATTCTGTGAATTCACGATTGTCCGATTAAAATGAATGAATTATATTGGCCTAAGGGGTGGGCTAAATTCTTTTTTTGAAAAAAAAAATCTCTTTTCGAAACAAGAGCCCGCCATACAAGGAGCAATGGTGGCCGTGGGCACTTTCATCCTTAGAAACATGAAAAAGTTCCTTAGGGCTAAAAAACACTTAAAAGTTTAGAAAGGATGAGTTAAAGCCACGACCACATCACACTACCAAGCTATTGGCACCAATAACCTAACCAGACTTAACAGCCAAATGAACCTGACCACTGGGCAGGAGCCTGTTTGAAGTGTGGCGCACTTAATTAATGACCTGTATGACCACGTCACACTACGAAGCTATTGGCACCAATAATCCAACCAGACTTAACAGACAAACGAACCTGACCACTGGGCAGGAGCCCGTTTGAAGTGTGGCCCACCTAATTAACGACCTGTATGTCGCGAAGATATGTCTCAATCGAATAAACTCGGCATGAAATTATGTAGCTAGGCAGCCCAAAGGGGCCCATCCATGTACCGTACTTCCGTTAGCCCACGGCCTTTTGGTGCGGACGGGAGCATGCATCCACAGCAGTGGATGAACGGTCGCGATGTTATCATCATATTCCCAGTCATATACTCTGACGAAGTCACTATTCAGTAGCCGAATCGTCCCAAGGGCTGACTACCCAAATGGACAGAACCCTTAGATCGAACGGTCAGGATTATCCAATGGGTGCAACTATTGGTAGAGCTCTTTCAAGGATGCAATTCTCCACCACTCAAAAGCCAGCTTTAGGTTTGAGTTTGGGCCAGCTAACAAGTTGGACGGTCCATCTGGACTCCGTGGTGCCTCACAAGGCTCGTTTCCTTGTCTCATACTCTCATTGCATAGCTAATTTGAAAACTTTAGCCCAAACTATGGGTTGCCGAGTCGTGCCTGACTCATCCGAGTCGACTCGGTCTCCTCTGGGTCTGGTGCAGGTCTGTGGGGAGAGAACAACCATGTACAAATCTTAGGTGGTATGGAATACCCACCGTTTAATTTTAGTGGGGCCCACCGTAATGTTTATTTGCCATCCAACAGAAAAACAAATATCAGATTGATCTAAAACTTATGTACCCCACAAGTTCTAATGGTCAATCACCACTGTTTCGTGAAATATGGTCCAGATGAGACTTAGATCTGCTTCATTTCTTTTCTAATGCTCTAAAATGACATGAAAGAACAGATGGACGGCGTGGATATACCACACATGCATAAAGGTGGGCCCCACGGTCAGGGCCGCACCGTGTTGGGTGAGGCCGGGGAGCACCTAAACCGCTCCCTAGCCCACCAGACTTAACAGATTTAACTAAAACTGACTACTGAGCCAGGGAGGTGTTCAAAGTGGGGCCCACCTAATTTAATGGCCTGTATATCGCATTGATATGTCACAGTCGAATATCCTTGGCATGAAGTTATGTCGGCAGCTCAAAGGGACCCATCCCACCCGTACACGTACCATACATGTCGGCAGCTCAAAGGGACCCGGAAGCAGAGATTGCCTGGTGTGTTGACGTTACCAAGTTCTGTGGGTCCCACCATGATGTATTTGTTATATCAACACCGTACATTCATTTGGAGATATCATTTTAGGGCATCCACCCAAAAATGAAACAGAACGAAAGCTCAAGTGGACCACACCACAGAAAGCAGTGGGACAATGATTCCCACAGTCAAAACCTTCCTGGGCCCACCATGATGTTTATTTGTCATCCAACCTGTTCATGAGTCCACACAGATCTGGATGAAGGGAAAAAAACAATATCAAATTGTTCCAAAACTTCCGTTGCCTCGTGAAGTTTTCAATGGTAGGCACTTAGGGGGTGTTTGTTTTGAGGATTTGCCCGAAAGATTAGGTAAATGAGCATTTATTACCTTCACGGGCAATTCTTGCACTACTCCCACCGCCACAAGTTACTGGTGCTTTTTCGACTTAGATATTCATCAAAATTGAGGGAAAAAATTATGTGGCCCACCATGATGTATGTGACTTATCCACACCGTTCATTTTTTCCACCATCTCATTTTAGGTAACGTCTAAGAAAATGAGGGCGATCTAAATCTCAAGTGGACCACACCATAAGAAACAGTGGGAATTGAATGTCTACCGTCGAAAGCTTCTTGTTGGCCTTAGGAGTTTTGGATGAATCTGATATTTGTTATACCCCCTTTATCCATGTCTATGTAACCTCATGAATGTGTTAGATGACAAATAAACATCAATGTGGGCCCAAGGAATGAGATGGCTTTCAATGGTGGAAGTTATACAGACCACTATTTACTGTAGTGTGGTCCACTTGAGCTTTAGATTTACTTAATTTTTGGGCTAAAGCCATAAAAAAATTTATTAAAACAAATGGACGGCTTGGATAAGTCATAGACATAAAAGTGGGGCCATTATTTTAAGTGAGTCTTTTTAGAACTGGATTTTAAGAAATGGAATTCGCTTGCTTACCAAACGGAAGCAAGAAGTAATGATAACTTATTTTCAGGAATTTACCTCCATTTACAATGAGACAAACAGGCCCTTAATCCTCTACTTTCTATAGTGGGTCCACTTGAGATTCATATCTGCCTCATTTTTTTGGCCATTCCCTAAAATGTTCTTGTTAAATGAATGGATGGTGCGGATATAACACATAAATCATGGCAGGCCCCACAAAACTTGGTGACGTCAATACACCATGGAGGTAAGGGGTGTATGGCACACCACGCAATCCGTTTCCCATGCATCCATGGCCGTAGATGAGCAGTCATATGCTTTTCACCATATTCTCAGCCACGTACTCTCAGGGGACTCGGATTAGGTACTACCCTCACCAGGATGCTGAGGAGATGGGGTGCGTGTGGCACTTCCTCAATGGTAGAGAGCTGGTCAGGCCTACACTGATGTGACAGTGGTGCACTAACAGCCCTATCACATCAATGTGGGCCCCACTGCTCTCCCCCAATGACAAGTGCCACACACACCCCATCTTTCTCCTCAGCGTCGTGGTGAGCATAGTACTTAATTCAAGCCCTCCTAAGAAGTCATTAAGATGATAAATCATGCGTCTCGGTAAGATGGGGCGGGGATTAGGTACTACCCCCACATACTTTGACGGCAGTCCTATCAGGGGCTCTGTTGGGTCCACCTTGATGCATGTGTTTAGTCCACGCAATTTATTTATTTTGAAAAATTATTTTAGTTGATGAGCTCAAAAATGAAGTAGATTGAATGCTTAAGTGGACCACACCATAGGAAAATTGATTGCCTACCATTGAAAACCTGTTGTGGACTATAAAATTTTTGAATCAAGCTGATATTTATGTTTTCCCTTCGTCCAAGTTTACATGACCTTGTGAACAGGTTGGATGGAAAATAAACATCACAGTGGGCCTAAAAAGGTTTCAATAGTGGAGGTCATTGTCACCACCGCTTCCTGTGGTGTGGGCCACTCGGGGCCTTCAATCCTACCCCATTTGGGCTCATTCCCTAAAATAATCTTTTAAAATGGATGGATGGCTTGGATAACACACACATGTGTGTAGGGTAAAGGTATCCCATGAGGTCGAGTTGTGTGGGCCCCACTGTGATGTGTGATGGGCATCCACACCATCAATCAAATGCACCATTATGTGGTGGGCCATAGGCATAAAACTCAGACCAATCCATCATTTGGGTGGGCCACACCATAGACAATAGTTAAGAGTGGATATCCACCCATTGAAACGTTTAAAATCATTTGCAGGATTGACTGAGATGTGTTTGAGAAATCCAGTCCATCCATTGTGCATTTCCCACTTAAACAAGAGATCACACCAAGTTTCAACCGTATCCAAAATTCAGGTGGGCCCCAACAAGTGATTTTAAATGTCGTAGGCATGATTTTACACTCTTTCAGTTGGCATGGCCCACTTGAGTTCCGAATACAACTGATTTTTGGAATATCCCATAACCAACAGGGGACCCACCAAATGGATGGTGTGGATGCGCATCACACATCACAGTGGGGCCCACACAGCAAGACCTCATAGTAACTTCTCATGCTCATGCATTTTTTAGAACTCAAGTGATGCAACACCCAAAGAACCCCCCAGGCCCAACGTTAACCCTGATTCAGAACTTTGGTGGGGCTATGGTAAAAAGAAATAATTTCCTCTCTTTATTTGTCTCTCTATTTGTAGAGATGGCCCACCAAAGTTCTGGACAAGGGTAGAACTTTGATAGGCCATGGTAAAAAGAAACATTTTCCTCCCTTGATTTGCCTCTCTTTGCAGAGATGACCCAACAAAGTTCTGGACTACGGTAAGTTGGGCCCTGTGGTTTTTTGGGGTGCTGCATCATGTGGACGGTTCAGATGTTGGGCTCATGTCATTTGAAATGAGTTCTTGAAAAGTGCTCAGGAGTTCTCGTAAGAACAGGTGCGCCAGTGAGCATATCTCTCTCTATGTATAAATCAAGGTGGGCCCACAGAGCCTATGAGAGGACCGTTTGTCTCTGGTTACTGGCGAGGGTAGTACCCAATCCCCGCCTGTTAAGACGAAGGAAGACACCAAAATTCATGCTGTTTGAAAGATGAGGTGGGCCATACCAAATGAATTTAGAATCATACTCTTAAGGAATGATTTTTCACAATCATGCATTATGGTGTGACGACCTTTGTCTTGTATCTTGCGGATTTTTGGAGGAGATGAACTGCATTTTTATAAAGTCATTCCCCTACATTAACGGCAGGTATGGCCCACTTTGAAGTGGATGGGGTGACACAGCGACCACACATCTCGGCTTTTTCTTCTTTTTTCTTCTTCTTAAAGAAAGATTGAAAAGAGTTGTAGTCGTTGCCAGATTTGGGCCGCTCGTTGTGGTCATGACCAAGTGATTGTAAAATTGGGTCCATTTTTCCATAGAAGGATGCCAAGATACCTGAAACAACTGTTGTATGGAGCCCATACAGCAAAAGGCACTGTGGGGCCATCAGGATGCTTTACTGAAATCGGCTTCCTCTGTCATTTGTGCCCGCTCATGTTCAGCCATGAATCCAAAAATAAGTCCAGTTCAAAACACATGTGGGCCACAACACTTGAAGCAATGGTGTTGGAAACCCTTCCTAGGTCCCACCATGTGTTTATATGCATCTAATGGGTTCATGACATATTAGAAGTTTGTGAGCCCATTGCCTCATCATTAGACTATCTATGCTTTTAAGTTCCAAACAAAATAATCACAACCGCACCAAGCATATCAACACAGTAGACAATCTAATTTTATATAGAAAAACCTTTGTGGGAAAAAACCACAGCACAAAGCGATCAATCCACTATAAAAAAAATATAGAATTACAATAGATGAACTCACTCAGATCAAAAGCCTAAAGAGAAAACCCAAGCTAACTTTTCTCTCACCAAAACCCTCTCAAACCCTAATTTACGTCTTTTGATACCCTAATCCCTATTACACCCTACTTATATAATAAGAGAACCAAATTCAGAAACAAAACAACAAAACTGTGCAAACCTATGCAATTGTTGACACATCGGGTCAACCTATCGAGCATCGTCAACACGTCGTCGACAGGTTGATGGCTTATGTTTGACATGTTGAACACGCCATAATCTGTCCAGTGAGTTTTGTCAATTTTCCTAATGTCGTCGATCAGTCGAGCCTCAATTTCAACATGTTGAAATTGCCTGGAATTGTCTAGTGCCTTTCTATGTTATTTTGGGCACGATCAACAGGTCGACCAGGCTAGTTGAAAGGTCGAGCACCCCTGTTCTTGCACAGATTAAAGGCTCCACCAACAATCTCCACTGAGGCTTCAAACAACGCTTCCATTCGCCTTTACTCCATCCTCCATCTCTAATCTATCTCCATCATAGCTTTAGCATCGCTTCTCGTGCATAATGTGTCTTCACTCCATCTTCGCCAGACCTAGAGAAGCTGCGCAAAACTTGAACTTCTCAGAAGGAGCCACCTTGGTAAGAATCTCAGCCGGATTCATACTTATATGAATCTTCTCAAGAGTCACATCGCCTTCCTCAAGCACTTGTCGAATAAAATAATGATGCACATCAATATGTTTAGTACGAGAGTGATAAACTGAGTTCTTAGTCAAATTGATAGAGCTTGCGCTGTCACAATTAACAGGCACGGCCTCCTACTGAAGCCCCAACTAATTTATCGTGCCCCTTAATTAAACTGCTTCTTTGAATGCTTCTGTCACCGCCATATACTCCACTTCAGTAGTGAAAAGAGCCACCACAAACTAAAAGCTTAGACAACCAACTGATCGCTCCACCCTACTAGTACAAATGAGTACCCGAAAGTCAATCTCCTACTATCCACACTGCCCTCGTAATCAAAATCCACATACCCTGCCAACTTGTCTCTCAATTTTTTGAATTTCAAGACGTACTCCTACATACCTCAAATATACCAAAGTAGTCATTTAATAACCTCCCAATGTTGTTTTCCAGGGTTAAACATGAATCTGCTAACAACATCCACTGCATATGAAATATCTGGTCTCATACAGACTATGGCATATATCAAGCTGTCAACTATGCTCGAATAAAGCAAACGAGACATAACTTGCTCTTATTCTTCTGTTTCAGGACACTGTTAAGAAGAAAGCTTGAAGTACGCCGTATAAGGAATGCTAACCGGCTTCGCCTTGTCTATTCCAAACATCACCAATACCTTCCAAAGGTATTCAACCTAAGATAGATGTAGTTTGCTCATCTCCCTATCTCTACGTATATCAATGCCGAGAGACCTCTTTGTAGCCCCTAGATCCTTCATCTCAAACGTTCCTAATAGTTGAGTCTTCAGTACATTGATCTCAGACATGCGATGACTGGCGATAAGCATGCCATCAACACATAATATCAAGATGATGAATTTCTCATCATTCAGTGTCTTAAGTAGACACAATGATTAATACTCACTCCTAGTAAACCGCTGACTCATCATGAAGGAATCAAACTTCTTATAACACTGCCTAGGCGACTGTTTCAGGCCTTACAATGACCTTCTCTACCTACAAACCTTCTTCTCTGCCCCCTTTCACTTCGAACCCTTCTAATTGTGTCATATAAATTTGTTCTTCCAATTTTCCATGCAGGAAAGCAGTCTTCACATCCATTGTTCCAACTCGAAGTCGTATTGGGCAACCAACTCCAACATGAACCTCATAGATACTTGCTTCACTACTAGCACAGAGATCTCATTGAAGTTAACACCCTCTCTCTAAGCATATCCATTCGCAACTAACCTCGCCTTTCACCCATCCTATTTCTTCCTGAAGATCCACTTGCACACGATCGCTTTTCAGCCGACGGGAAACTCCACCAGCTCTCACATCTTATTCCTGTACAAGGAGTCCATCTCGTCATGCATCACCACCTTCAACTTTTCAGCATCTACATCATTAAGTTTTTCTTAAAAAGTAGACGAATCCCCCTCATTCATAATAAGGGTGAATGCAACATTTGAGTCATATATGTACCTAACCGGTAACTTACATTATCCCTTAGTGGATTCCTTCTTGCAGGCGGCTACTCCTCCTAATCATGTACCTCTGTCTACGTCTCAATCTCGACCCGTATTTCATCTCTGTCTATCTGGACATCAATCACCTTTAATTTTTTCGGCTCCTTCGGTTCATCCTTACAGAACAAGGACCCTTCATCAAACCTAACATCCTAGCTCTATGTGATCTTATGTGTAACCGGGTCATACAACCTGTATCCCTTCACACCATCACCATAGCCCATAAAAATACACTTTTTGGCCCTTTAGTCTAGTTTATCTCTCTCAATTGACAATACATGATAGTAAGACTCACAACTAAATACACACACTCTCGAGCAATTAATCTGCTGACTACTCCATACTTCCTCTATAATTCCACAATTAATCACTGTAAAAGAGGATCGATTCACCAAATAACAAGTCGTGTTAATGGCCTCAGTCCACATCTCCTTGTCCAACCCAGCATTACTTAACATGCATTGGGCCATCTCCAAGAGAGTCTGATTCATCCACTCAGCCACTCCATTCTGCTCTGGTGTGTAGTAAACTATGTTGTGCCTTACGATCCTTTCTTCTTTACAAAATTGATTAAATTCCCCTGAAGTAAATTCTCCACTGTTAACAGTCATTAAAACTTTGACTTTTTGCCTTGAATATTTTTTCACCATTGCTTTCTACTACTTATAAATGGTGAAAACATCGGATTTATTTTTTAAGAAATAAACTCACACCTTCCTATAATAGTTGTTAATGAATTATACAAACCATGACGACCCCGCACCAGAAACTACGGTCGACAGCCCCCATATATTTGAATGCACATACTCCAACACATCCTTACATACATGTTTTCCCAATTTAAATGACAACCTTGATTGTCTACTATGCATACAATGCTCGCATATACTAAAATCAAAGCTTTTAAATGCAAGAATTATACAATGATTAGAAAGTACATTCATGCCCCGCTCGCTCATGTGGCCTAGGTGCGCATGCCATATACGTGTAGACGTGGAATCTGTTATATATGCTACATCTCCACATAATGAAGGGCCTCCTAGTTCAGCAAAGATTGAAAAATACACTCCTTGGAAAGTGACCAAAATTTATGACAAAAGAAGAGTGTGACAAGTTAGATCAAAATACCAATATCTCAATCCAGTTGTGCCTAACGAATGAGGTCCTTTACAATGTCATGAGGGAGAAGACGACGATTGATACGTGGGCGAAGTTAGAGAACATCTATGCGAAGAAGTCTCTTAAGAATCGTTTATATTTGAAGCTGTAGTTATTGAACCTAAATATGGCAGATGAGGCTGATATTGAGAGCTACATCAGTAACTTCAATGGGCTCATTTACAAGTTATTGGACGTAGATGAAGCGATGAATTGGATGAAGATCAAGCATGTATCCTATTGAATTCTCTTCCGAGATTGTATGAGTCATTCAAGGATTCTTTCTGCATCCATAGGACGTCCATTAGCGTTGAGACCTTCATCTTATCCCTATAGTCGAAGGTGATGAGAAAGAAGAGAGGTAATGTGGGTATGTCTTTAAATGCACAAGTTATGAGAGGGAGAAATTCTGAACGACAAGTTGACCCAATGTGTTAATGGTTGTGCAGGTTTGTGCGATTTTGCAGTTTTGTTTTCTAATTTGGTTCTATTGCTATATAAGTAGGGTGTAATTGAGATTAGGGTATTAAAAGATGTAAATTAGGGTTTGAGAGGGTTTTGGTGAGAGAAAAGCTTGAGTTTTCTCTTGGGGCTTTTATTCGAGTGAGTTCATCTCTTGTAATTCTGTTTTTCATAATGTATTGATCGTTTTGTACCGTGGTTTTTTTCACGTAAAATCAAATTGTCTTTTGTGTTGATTTGCTCAGTGCAATTGTGATTACTTTGTTTGATTCAACTTTACAAGTTCTTCACTCCTAACAAGTTCTTCACTTCTTCACTTCTTACCTTTCAGTTTTTTTCTTGTTCTAATTTGGGGTTTTTATTTTTTGCTTCCCAGCTTGGGGTGTGGGCTCCTACTCTGATCCTTATCTAGGGTGTGGGCTCCTTTTCTTTCAATGGTCTGATGTGTGAACTTTTTTTCTTCTTCCTTTTCTTTTACTTCCCTGGCCCAAGGTGTGGTTTTCTTCTCCTACTTTTTCTCTTTGAGATTAATAAATTTTGTTGATCTTAAAAAAAAAAAAAAACTTAATATAGAAACTAAATATCAACGTCATGTGGAAGTTTGATGGGCTTAGAAAAAAGTCTAATTGCCATCGCAACTATATCCCTGTGGTGTGGCCCCAATGGGTTTCAGATCGACCTAATTTCGATTTCTGTAGAACACCTATCAGAGGGAGTTTTTGCAACACAAAGTTACGTGGGGTCTACCAAGATTTCCACTTGAAATACACCATCCATCAGTTTCTCAAGTGCATTTAGGATTAGATTAAAAAAAAAAAGGATAAATATCTAAGACCCAAGTGGGCCATACTATAGGAAATAATGGGGAAGGAAACACCTTCCATTGAAACCTTCCTCGAAATCATAGTGACATTTATAAGCCATCTAACCCTTTAATAAGATTATTCTCAACATATGAAGGGGAAACACAAATATTAAGTTGATCCGAAGTTCTGCGGGCCCCAAAAAGATTCAATGGTGGGTGTTCAATCTCTCTTGTTTCTTGTGGTGTGATCCATTTGAGTCTTGAATTTGCCTCAATTTTTCTTCTTTCTCATCCTGTCATTACCTTGGTAGAGTTCCTTAGCATGTTAACCTGTTGATTTGAAGCGATTTTAGGTTTGAAGGTCAACAAGACTAAATGTGAATTTTTCAATATTCGCCTTGTTGTAGAAGATACTGTAGGATTGACAGATAAATTTGACCGTAAAGTTAGATTATTTCCTACTCTTTATCTTAGATTACCTTTATGTGTAGGTAAGCTCCCACTTTATCTTTGGGATAAAGTAATTTTTTCTCTTATAGAAGCAAACTCCTATACCTAGGGGAAGATTGACTCTCATAAAGGCAATATTGAATTTTCTCATCTATTTTATGTTCCTATTCCAATACTCAAAAACTGTCATTGCTAAAATTGATAAACTTAAAGAGGCTTCCTATGGTAAGGTGGACCTTCTCTTTGAGGAAATTTCCTTAAATTATCTATAACATAATAGTCTTCTATATGAATTTCCTTATTTTTATGATCAATAGAAAGTTTTGAACACTTTTTTAGTATAGTTCACATTACACGATTCTCATGGTTTGAAAGGATTATATAGATTTGTAAATTGGTTAGACTGAGATTTAAGGTGTTGAGGAACCAAGCTGGGGAACTTTATCCATCCTTGTTCATATGAAGTAAGAAAAAGAATGAAAGATATAGATTTCTAAAAATCATATCTATGTTTATAGTGAATAATAGAAAAAAAAATGATTATATTAAATATTTGTTGATAAATTCTGAAAAGGGCTGCCAAACAGGGGAAGGTCTACCTGTAACCTAAGCTGGAACTGAAAGTAGTGTAAAAGCCGTCAAAGGAACTATAAGGAAAATTCATGTCATAGACATGTGTGGTTGATCTTTACACTTTTAGATCTTCAATTTCGCCAGTCTATAAAGAAAGTAATCCTGAAAATTCATGAGATGAACTTTCACCAGTGCACACTAGATCGCACTTGTTCGGATTCTTCTATTTATCAATCAATCGGTGGGGATTCTATGCGAAACATTTATTATGTTTAGGGAATTTAAGATTGTAACTTCTATCACTTGGTTTCTCTGAATTTTGCACTTGTATGACTTGAAGTTTATAAAAGCATAGTTTCCAAGAGAGAGTTGGGTTTTGAAAAGTTGAATTTGTTTCACACATGTTTTCTCGAAACTAGCAAAAAGCTGGTTAGAGGGTGTGTTGAACCATGAATTATACATATTCTAACCCCTTTTCATCACTCATTATGCATATTTTCTATGATAAAAGACCTATGTAATGCATACTTTTGCTATTATAGGAACAAGAGAGAGAGAGAGAGAGAGAGAGAGAGAGAGAGAACACTAATTTGGTGCTAAAAGACCACTCTAATACACTTTGAAGATCTAAGCAAAGGAAGGTGAAAGAGGTTATGACAAGAGGTAAAGAAAAAAGAGAAGGAAAGAAAGTGAAATCAGACCACATAGTGGTTCGACCGGTCAAGACTAGTCGGCCAACACTACAGCCCCTTTCATATTTTACTGGACAACCATCCCTTCTTCCACACTTGGGCCAGCAATTGATGAGTATTCAGCCATCTAAAACATCATGTGGACCCCTTCACTTCAACAATCCACCTATGTGAACATCCGTTCATCTCCAGCAACTAACAAGGGTTGTCTATCGTCCAAGCCTCAATCATCAAACGTGAAAAACTCCCAATCCAACATCTACAACCGTCCATCATACAGCAGTACACATCAACGGCCATCTCCAACAAGCTATAGTAACGGGTTGCTGATTCACAACCATCCTTCATCTTCAATCAGCTTCTAAACAAGAAGGGCTTCAAAATCTCTAACTGTCCATCAACTATTCATCATGCACGTGTGAAAAAAAAGGGACCAAGTGGTCCGACCAGTTAAGATCGGTCGGCCACCACAGCCACCACAGCCACCAAAGGCTAAACTCCCTGGACTAACCCTGGATCAGTCCGATCGGTCATGACTAGTCGGCCATGTACTTTCTATTTTGGGATTTCAAATAGGAAACAAGCTATTCCCATTTTGAAAATTAGCTCGACGTCAAAAAACTCCAAGTGGTTTCGTGTCAATCGGAGCTACGGATTAACCGTGGCGGCCAAACAATATGAACTGTTTAGAAAGTTTCCTGATTCCACTGCTCAACTCTAGAATGGTCCAGGTGGCCCATAATTGATTATATGAAAAATCTAATCTGAAGATCTTCTAGACCACATCTATATATGGATAACCACAAAGTTTCAGGTCAAGAGGATGTGTGGTCTGATCGTACCGGTTGAAGAAAAATTGACCATCTAGAAATATTCCAACTGCGCAGATTTTATAAAAAGCTTTAAGTGTTCTAATTTTCGCACCCAATTCTAAAATTGATTTAGACAATCTAAACCGTCTATCATCTAGAGGAGGAAGGTTTCTACTAATGTCCAAAATTTGAGACTAATCTGACTTTTGTAAACTCTGTAGCGTTGAAAGTAGAATAACTGGTTATGGAGGTACATGAATTGTGCAATTATGAGAGGTGGTCACTGATCTGATTGGTGGGCCCATTCAGAAGATAATATTGAAAATCTAAACCATCTATAAGAAGTATCATGTTCTAAAGAAGCTATAAATCAAATTTAAAGGCAATCCGATTATTGGTTAAGCCGTACCAAGCGAAACAAAATCTGTTATGTTGCTGTTCTCTTACTGCATTATAAATATGAGAGCTCTCTCCTCTTCTAAGGCAGTCAAGGACGTGGAGAGCAAGGAGTTCAAGTTCTATGAGGCTTCCTAGCCTCATACAACTAGTTTTTCTTCATTTTCCTTAATTTTAGTTCTAGTTTTAATATGTTTTTTTTAGTTAACATTTTAACTAGAGCTAGATATGAAATTTGTAGTTTGTTTCAATGCTTAATTCATTAGTTCAAGTACTCATTCTTTAACTTTGGATTTTGAACTTCTAGTTTGAACAAAGTATGAATTTTTAGATGAATTATAAGAGTTTGTGTACTCCGGACATGAGTTCCTTGCAATTCTCTGAGATTGCCATGATGGATTTGTTTGGATTCGAATTTTAGTAACCCTGGAGCATGGCATAGTCTCTTAGCATGGCTGTTACTTTGAAGGCTACAAGTTCAAGTTCGATGTGCTTCATTAGAACTAGAAATCTGATTTCCAAATTTTAGTGGGATTGTTTGTGCTTGAATGTTATATCCTCCAATTAGATGAGAGATAAAACTTTGATTCTAATTGTGTTGCGCTTCGATGAATGGATGGCATTGGACTACTACAAGTGGATCCTTGATGCTCTAGTTCTTCTCAATTCTCAGACTTTTCCTGTTCTATGTTTAAAACTCATTTCATAAATCCTTTTGGATTCTAGTTATTAAGATAGTTCGAATTGTTTACCTCTTTTCCTGTGGATCGACTTCGGTCTTACCGAGAATTATTACTACATCGCAGCCTTGCACTTGAGGCGAGCAAAGATTTGCAAGTTAACAAGCATAGAGGTGAAGATCAATGAAGAAGATAAATACTTAACTTTGTTGACGTCTCTCCCAGAATATTACGAGTATCTGATTAATACACTTTGCTTTGGTAGAGATACCTTGGATGTCGAGACCTTTATCTCAGTCCTTCAATCGAAGTAATTGAGAAGGAAGAATGAAGGCAAATGTGCTTTTATGGATGCATTATTTGTTCGAGAAAGACAATCTGAGCGATAGAAGGGAAAGTCGCGATCTACATCCAAGTCAAAGGGAAAAGGTAAGTTGAAGTGTTAGAATTATAACAGGGTGGAATATATGAAGAAGGACTATTAAAATCCCAAAATCTAGAAGGAGGAGATATCAGATGATTCACCGAAGAAAGCCAATTAAGTGGAATCAAGTCAAGGATCAAATGGTTGTGACGTGTTGCCAGTGTCCAAGACCAGTTGCTTCTATTAGGAGTGAATTTTGGATACAAGGTTATCATACCTATAGACACTGTACTCTAGGGGGAGGAGACTAGCCGTCAGCCAAAGGACACTTGGCGCCACAAATTTGTAATGAAAACCCCTTGGGATTTTTAACAGATCCTGCATGTGAAATTCTTGACACGCATTCATTGGCTGATGGTCAGCTAACAGTCTCAAATGTCTATATAAATAGCATTCCTCCTCCTACCTGGCAGAGGCAAAAGTTCGCAGAGAAAATAGTTTACAAAGTTTTCAATTTTTTTGAGTTTTCGCTCCTACAGCGAGGTCCTACCACCTGGGATACCCTACAAAAATTGTACTTCCTCCTTAGGATTCTGCCTCAACCAAATTCAGAAACTCAACCCATAAAAACTGGCCAGTCATTTCAAGAGTAGGGTTAGGATTAGGGACGTCCGACTATCCTTTTTCTGACTAAAAAAGGGTGTTTGACTTCCCTTTTCTCTTTCTCACATCTCAATTAAGTTCAGAACATGGTTCATTTGACACATTTCCTCCTAAGAAAAATATTGATACATTTTCTTTTCTTTTTCTTTATTTATACTTACTGCCATTTATATCTATTTTGTTTGCCTGCCCGAGGTTTCGACCCTATGAAGCAAGGCTAGGGTTGTTTACATTTCTTGTATTTTGTTAATTTATCTTGTTTTCCTGCCCTTTGACTTTTAGCATTGCGAAGCAATGCTAGAATTGCTTTATTCCCTTTCTTTTGCCTACTCGACTCCCTCGTAGAGTTATGTGCAATATGGCCAGATGACTAACCTCATTGCATATATATGATTTTCCTAAAAATTGCGAGCCCTTTAAAGTAGAGATCTATGCAAGTACAAGCGATAGAGGGTGCCTAACCCCTTTTTCTCTCGTAACTGAGACCCTTACCTTAATCCCTAGGATCGCGGGCCAACCACAGGAGTCATTCAGGCTGAAGGATCTTCACGGTTCTTTAGCCTTACCAAGCAGGTTTACAACTCTGGCTGACCATGAACTAATATTGCCAAATCATCTAGTGGCGACTCCAGTCATTTCAAACATACTATTTCGGTCATCTTAGAAAGATATTACACAACCAAGGGAGCCCAAACTAGGAAAACAAACCATATACATCAGGCCAACTACTCCAAACAAATTAGTCCGCACACGTACAATGAAAACACCAATCCAGTGAAAACCAGTTTGCCGCAACGCGTCGTATTTTAGCCACGCAGGCGTGTCGAGGGGAAGGGTGTTCAGAGTATCATATGTTTTCTTATCAGAGTGGTTCACCACATACAATGAGTATGATGGTGGTCTGGTTCTTATGGGCAATGATCATGCCTGTAAGATGATCGGAATTGGTTCAGGTTCGTATCAAAATGTTTAATGGGATGAAGCGTACTCTGGGCAATGTGAGACATGTTCCAAATTTGAAGAATAGTCTGATCTCTCTGGGAGCTCTAGAGGCAATTTGGTGCAAGTTCGCCGATTATAATGGTGTCATGAAGGTTTTAAAGGGGGCACTCATAGTTATGAAAGAACAATGGAGTGTTAATCAGATGATTGGAAATACTATATCGGGTGGAGCTATAACATTTATAGCGGAGTCTACGTCGGCACGTTTGTGGCATGCGAGCCTAGCCCACATGAGCAAGCGAGGTATGTATATACTTCTTTATCATTGTTTGATTCCTAGTTTTAAAATTTTTGATTTTGATATATGTGAGAATTACATATACTAGAAACAATCAAGGTTATCATTTAAAATTGAGAAACATAATAGTAAAGGTCGGCTAGATTATGTGCATTCAGATGTGTAGGAGATCGTCATTTGTTATTTCTGGAGGAGGGTCATCATACTTTGTTACATTCATTGAGGACTTCTCTAGAAAGGTTTAAGTTTATTTTATAAAATATAAATCCAATGTTTTCGTCACTTTCAGAACTTGGGAGGAAATGGTTGAATATCAGATGTGGCAAAAACTGAAATTTTTGAGGAGGGATAACAATAGAGAATTTACTTCAAGGGAGTTTAATCAGTACTGTAAGTGTGAGGAGATAGTGAGGCACACACCAAAGCAGAATTGTATGGCTGAATGTATGAATTAGATTATTTTAGAAAGGACCTGGAGTGTGTTAAATAATTCTAGGTTGGGCAAGGAGCTATGGTTTGAGGTCGTCTCTATGGCTTACTATTTAGTAAATCAATCTCCATCTATAGCCATTAATTGTAAAATTTCAGAAGAAGTATGGAGTAGTCAAGTAGTTGATTACTCGGAGCTGCAGATATTTGGTTGTGATGCTTAGTATCATGTATCGTCAGTTGAGAGATATAAGCTAAACCAAATGGTTAAAAGTGTACTTTTGTCGGTTATGGTGAGGAGGTGAAAGGATACATATTGTATGACTAGGTTTCATAGAAAATCATACTTATCCGGGACATCAATTTTGATTAAGGTTCCTTGTTTCGTAAGGATGAGCACAAGAAAGTAAAAAAAATTAGTTGTTGATATGGAAACAGACAAAGGAAAAACACCTGAAGAACCTAAGTTGTAAGTAGAGATACAGGAAGAGGTAGAGCGGCCACCTATAAAGAAAAATCTGCAAAGGGATCGCAGGTTACCGTTAAAATACAGGGATACTCAAATGTTGCATTTGCTCTGTTAGTGCACTTTTCTGTGGCATACTAGTGCCTCTTGTTTGTCAATCACTTACGTCAGTGAGTCTAGTGTTGGTTGAGCCTAAGGAAGACGAAGACCGAAGACACAAGTGGCCCTGCTGCATCGAAGAAGAAACAGGTAAAAGTGATGCCTTGATGTGCCTTAACCTTGACCAAAACCCAACCCTTTAACCTCTTTGATGAACTTGACCATGTTAGGAAAACTATAGTCATCATAGATTGGCCTTAAGTTCACCAAAAGACCATCCAAAACCTTGGCCATTATAGAGGGTTGTAAACTAAGTAGGTCAGTTAGCAAACAGGCTAAACCTAGGCCTATCCGACCGGTCACGCCCGATCGTGGACTCCTGGCCGACCGGTCAAGACCGGTCGAACAGACAGTCCAGATCAAACAGCAACCCGCTGTGTGCAGGCCATTGGGGTTGACCGGTCTTGACCGGTCGGCTGGGCTGGTCCGACCAGTCACGACTGGTCGGACAGTCTCTTCTACAGACAGCAAACTTCTGTCTTGTGGCCGACCGGTCTTGGACCCTGGACGACCGGTCGTGGACCCCTGGCCGACCGATCACGACCGGTTGAGACAGGTCGGCAACTAGCCGTTTTACCCTTTTTATGACCGTTGGAGCTCATTTTCTTTATATATGGAGCTCGGTTTTTGGGCATTGGAGAGAGGGTTTTGAGAGCCTATTACCCACACACTTTGTACATCATTTGGGGCCTCAAAGAGGAGGAGTTTCAAGTCATATCCCTTGTGTTTTATCACAAGTGAGGGCATTCAAATGTAAACATAGAGATGACTTGATTCCTCTCTTAATTCTAGAGGTGAGACACTATACCACATAGTTATATCTCTTGTTCCAGACCTCTAGAAGACCCTCTAGGTGAATCTCCTAGTTAGAACAAGCTACACACCTCATGTAGGAGATTCAACTATCCTCCTATCACCTTGGGCATCTCAAAGGCATCACAAGCGAGGTGATTGATCAAGTGTAATTGAGGCATTGGCGACGCATCGGCAACACAATCGTGGGAGCAAGGGAAGCTAATTGAAGCACAGGAGAGCGGAAATCAAGCAACTCAAACCGGCGCTAAATAAGGGGCTCATCCGACAAGTAAGGTTGTCTTTATTGAGAGTCCATCCACTCAATTTCCTAACGGGTCAAAGAATGGCTAACGTCCCTAGATCGAGTTTGACTCACAAACTCTACACTCAATTCCCTTTGGGAGTTGAGTGTAGAGTTTGTGAGTCAAACTCGATCTAGGGACGTTAGCCATTCCTTGACCCGTTAGCCGGGCCTAAACAAAGTCTCCAAGGGGGAGCCTTTGACACGGGAGTAAACGTGCGTCAGGTTGAGAGTTAGCCTATGTCCAAAACTCCGTTTGGGTTGAGAGTTAGCCCTTTGTCCAAAACTTTGGTTATGGTTGAGAGATGAACCGGTAAAACCTCCGTGTAAAGGTTGAGAGGTGAACCTTATTTAAAACCTCCGATAGTGAATGCCGGTGTGCTCAAAGGAGTTGAGTACTTGAACCGAGAGTGGAGTAGACCCAAAGTCGAACCACTATACATGCTTGTGTTTGTGATTGAATTGAGCACATTGATATCTTAGCATTGGATGTTTAATTATTTAATTATGAATGCTTGATAGGAATGTATGCTAGGCACTAGGTAGACACATCCACACATAAGATGTATTTTCACTAGTAGACTTGAGCTAATTGATTCATTCTTATAAGTCTAAATAGGTTGCATAGATTGGAATCTTGATTAGTTAGATCATTTGATTATCTATGCATGCTTAAAACTAGGATGTTTATTGCTTAAAACCATATGCTGGTCTTGTGATTGGACCCACTTAGGCTTGGAAGCCGAAGTGTTCTTGCTTAGTTTAATTAGTTCAATTGTGTAAGTAGGAAAAAGAATTTCAAATAGGTCCTAATCACCCCCTCCTATAGGTTTAGCCATAATTCTAGTTGCTCCTTAAGCTTCTGCACATACGAAGGTGTCGTGTTAGACTACTGACGTACTTTCATGCTCCTATAATTATAGATGAGAGGGATTCATTTACTTTTTAGGAATCATTAGAAGATAGAGATACAGAGAAGTTGATAACAGCGATGCATGATGAGATGAACTCTCTACACAAAAATCAAACGTGAGAGCTGGTGGAGTTGCCCGTTGGGCGGAAAGTGATCGATTGCAAGTAGATTTACTAGAAGAAACAGAATCAATACAAGGCCAGATTGGTAGTAAAGGGTTATGCTTAGAAGGAGAGTGTTGAGTTTAGTCAGATTTCATACCAGTAATAAAGCAAGTATCTATCATATTTGTATTGGCTTTGGTTGCCCAATACAATCTGAAACTGGAACAGTTAGACATGAAGACCGCGTTGCTACATGGGGACTAGAAGCAACCTGAAGGGTTCGGGGTGAAAGAAAATGAGAATTTAGCTTGCAAGTTAAAGAGGTCATTGTATGGCCTGAAATAGTCGCATAAGTAGTGGTATAAGAAATTTGATTCTTCATGTTGAGCCAGCATTTTATCAAAAGTGAACTTGATTATTGTGTTTATTTTAGAGCACTGAGTGATAATGAATTCATTATTCTGGTGTTGTATGTTGATAATATGCTTATCGTTAGTCATAGCACATTTGAGATCAACATATTAAAGGCTCAGTTATCCAAAATATTTAAAATGAAAGATCCGGGGGCTGCAAAGAAAATTCTTGGCATCGATATACACATAGACATGAAAAGGAGCAGGCTGTTGTCTTAGGAAGAGTATCTTGAGAAGATATTGGTCAAGTTTGGACTTGAAAATACAAAATCAATTAATACTCCCCACGCTCCTCACTTTTGGCTTTCTTTGAAGTTATGTCCTACGTGAAATGAAGAAAATCGGTATATGTCCCGTGTGCCCTACTTGGGCACGATTGACAGTCTTATCTATGAAATGGCCTATATTAGATTGGACATTTCACATGTGATTAGTGTTGTGAGCAGATACATGTCAAACCCCGATAAATAACATTGGGAAGCAATGAAATAGTTACTTCGGTATATATGAGGTGCAACGAACTACATCTTGATTTTCAAAAATTTTGAAGAGAAACTTGTAGGGTATGTGTATGCAAATTACGCAAGGAACGTGGATAATAAAAAGTTGACTTCCGATTACTCGTTTGTGTTAGCAGCTGGAGCTATTATTTGAATTTCAAAGCTTTATTCTGTGGTTGCACTTTCTATAATTGAAGTTGAATACATAGCAGTGACAAAGGCATTCAAGGAAGATGCTTCATTGAAAGCGATGATTAATGAGTTAGAACTTCAACAGGAATCCGTGCCTATGCATTGTGATAGCGAGAGCACTATCAATTTAATAAAGAACTTGGTGTACCACTCCCAAACTAAACACATTGATGTTCATCATCACTCTATCCGGCAGATGCTAAAGGAAGAAGATGTTGCTCTTGAGAAGATTCATACACTAGCGTTAATCCGATGGACATGCTTACGAAGGTTGCTCCTATAGAGAAGTTCAAGTTTTGTTCAACTTCTCTAGGCTTGACCAAAAAAGAAATAAAGATGGAGTGTGCATAAAGCGATGATGATGTTATATTGAAGATGATTAAAGATAGTGATACAGCTTGGAGCAGTGGAACTAAAAGATTAAAGCCACGGTGGAGATTGTTGATTGAGTGCCTTTAATCTTATACCAAATAAGGCAATTTTTTGTTCGACTAGTGCCTCTATCGGTTCGACCAAAAATTCTTGGATTAGATCCTTTGCTCACTGTGATGTTTTGGGCATTTTCGGGTTGACTTTCGGTGTGACAGAAAAATGTTTGTTCGACTCAATTCGACCGAAGGTCCGGTCGGTTCGACCAACGGAAACGCATAAATTTTACAAAGTGCAGATTTTGTAACCTACTTTTGTGTAGAAGTATATAAGTATTCTTCTAAACACGATTATGATAGATAGCAGAATGTAAAAAGGAGAGCCTAATACGATTTCTAGGGTTTTGAAGGAGGAAGTTAAGGTTTCTACTATAAGTTGTTCCATCTCTTGTAACTTTTATTATTCATAATGGATTGATCGTTATTTTATGCCATGATTTTTCCCCGCAAAGATTTTCCACATAAAATCTTATGTTCTTTGTGTTTGCTTAAATTTTTCATTATCTATTTTGATTTGATCTAAGGTTGCTTTCACGCCCAATAGTTTCTATAACAAGAGCACATCAATGGTGGGAGTCTTTTGTAGGGTCCTTTTTTCAGGGATTGAATCCGACCGTTTTCTTTATTTTTCTTTCTCTTTGGCATGGCCCAGTTTTAGTGCTAGCTGTGTTGTCGTATGTTTATTTTTGTTTTTCTTTATCAATTTCTAATTTTTCTGGGGTGGGGGGTTTAATTTTTCAGGCTTTTTTTAGTCCCTTTTATTTTTCTTTGGCTTTGGCTCAATAAAATATTCACCTTTCAAAAAAATAAAAATTCACGCGGACATCAAGGTGGGGCCCACGGAGCTTTATCTTGTAAGAACTCCCGATAGCAGGGTTGCATCATCAATCTCGTGGCCGATTTCTGAGCTCATTTACCAACATGAGCTGGCGAAATGATGGCTGACGTGGATTTTACATGCACATTGCATGCTGAAAAATGTTGTTTTGAAAATATTTTTAAAAGAAAAAAGGCGTTTGGTTTTTTGTCCCATATCGGATGGGAGAAAAGTTTTTTACCTCTTTATTAAGTAGGGTGTTGTGCACCTTACTTATTTATGGTGGAAGAGAGGGAGAATGGTGGCTTGCGTGTTCCAGTGCGAAGCACTGGAACACCGCGCACGCGCACGCGCACGCGCTCGGTCTCGGTCTTGGGCACGGGCACGGGCACGGGCACGGGCAGACTAGGTGCGAGGGCGTGGGCACGTGAGGCAGTGTGGCTGTAGAGGCGCTAGTGGCGCACTTGGCACTTCGCACGTGCGCATCGTGTCGCAGATGGGTCGCGACCTCGCGGACCGGAGCGAGACTGGTGCGACAGAGGCTAGGTAGTAGGTCAGGTGGCTGCGTTCGGAACAGAGGAGGTGCTGTGGGTGGGAGGTCTGACAGAAAGACCTCTCTGCCTTTTATAAAGAGCTGCAGGGCCAATTAGAGGGACCTGTGTAACTGCTCATGCAGTAACGGTCCAGACCATGCAGTAACAACTGCATGTGGCTAGCCCAACAATCAGAAACGGCTAGCCATTGAGTCTAAACGGTCAGCATGCAGGTGCATAACTCCCACATGCACAACAGTCAGAAACTGCCATAAACGGCTAGTTTCTCACAACAGCCAGAAAACGGCTATTGCCATTATGGCTCTGGACCAAAACTGCCAGCCACCCTTGCCTATATAAACCGGACAGGTCTGGTTCATTCCAACACAACGACAGCAATCACAATCTCGGATACTGAACCAGCACTCATTTTAGTCTCTTAGCCTCTCGGTTTGGTTGAAATAAACCAAGCCACTTAGACCAGTGTAGTGGTCTGCTGCTGCCAGAAGAAGACTTACATTCTTTCTCTCTTTCTTCTATTTATCTGCCAGAGTGTGTTACTGAGTTCCATAGTGATTCTTTCGTTTTTGCTGAACGCAAAACCACATAAGGCTCGTCGTATCTTGGAAGCAATCCGCCTGCAACCTATCAGCATACTCAAAATAATTTGAGTAGGGGCGAATTACGCTTTAAGGACAGCGTGTTTTTCACGTGCTTCAGCCTGTCCTTATTCTTGGATTTTTCAATTTATTTATTTTTTAAAGATCAGAAATTTATCAACATTGCACTAGGCCCACATAACTTTTTTGTTGCATGATAGTCTCCGTATTACATCTGACGATGTTATGTGATAAAAAAATCTTAGATAACCTTTGGTTAATTCAACCAATTCAAACAGTCTGGGGATCGTTTATGGAACATCAATTCACCGTAAGCTCGCTCTATGAACGTTTTGATTCGCCGAGTTATGGGTCCCTCTCATACTAAAATGGTCTAATGTGTGTGAGATCCAGGCCGTTCATTAGGTGGACCACTCTCTAAGATTAAGGTTGGTAAGATCATCGTGTAGAAAGATAGATGGGGAACCTGGGAAAGAGAATGCTGCGGGGCCCACATCTGAAAAATGGCTGAAATAACGTACATGTGTCGGAAGTGAGCATGGGTGCGGCCAATCATCCTCAATTTCTCGTAAAATGACATGGTCATCATTAAAGGGATGAAGCAGTTTCTATGCTTTTGAGGAAGCCAACGAAATGATGTTACCTTTGAAAGGCCCAGTTGCATGAGATGCGTATGGTTTAATTCATTGAATGACAGATATGCCCTCGTATCTGGAAAGAAAGACGATTTGGTCCCTCTTTTTTTTCTTTTCTTTTTTCCTGGGGTCTAAAAATATATTTTGCCCTTAATTTTTTCGGACATTATAAGGCCCACCAGATAGAGGTGGAGGTGGGCCAATCTGGGTGTGGGCCAAGCACATGTACGACTCAGGGGTGGGCTTGGATAGGCGTTTAAAGCCCAAGAACTAGGGCACGTGCTAATGTTACTAAGCTTGATTTATGAAGTTGAAATGTGGGCATTGACTCAGTGACTCAGACGGACTCGTTCTGTCCTAAGTTGAGTTGTGTTATGGATAACTCAGCTGAGTCTGGTTGAGTCACCTTCTATTCTCGAATCTCGATCCCAATGTGCAGATCTGAACTGGACAGACTCAACCAAGTCCGCCGACCAATTGATGAATCACAGCCAACTTAGATGAGCCATCAATCCCTACCTAGGCAATGCATGAACAACCCTAGCCCATGGCTCAATAAACGTATCTTGGCACATTGTGGCGATGCTGAATCTTGATAGTCTATTTATTCGAACTTATTGTAGATTGCTCACCTTATGAAGGAGAACATACGTAGAGGGTAAGTGCATCTTATAGGGTTTTTTGAGTAAGAGATTTCTTGTAAAAGATAAAGAGTAGAAATGAGAGATAAGTCTTGTATTTCTTAATTTAATTTTATTTTTTAGTGAAGAAAAAGTTGTAGTATTACTCATTGATTTAGGCATATTATTGAATCACGTCAGTTTTCATCTCTTACTTTTGGTTTGGCATTATGGGTTTTGTTTTGAATCTTTCTTTTTGTAGTTTTATGTTGTGTGCATCAACCTTATGCAAGCGCAGTGGAGCAACATGCCCTCCTTCCATACTTGAAAGACCAAAGAGGGTTGAAAATTGACACTAGGGAATGGGGATAGTTTATTAATGCTAGGGAGTATGCCAAGTGCAACACATGTGAAAAGAGCAAGGGAGAAAACACCCAGGGCCATAGCTCAAGATTGAGTGAAGATAGCCTCGTTTCAACACTGAGGTCATGGTAACGATTCCCACCATAGTGGGAGTGGCTAACATTGTGATGCGACTAACATGGGTTGGTGGGTGTACTAACCAATAAAAAAAAAAAAAGATAAAGGGAAAGGGTTAGGCTACACGTAGGTGTGTGCTCCAATGGTTTCAATAGTGGATGATTCCTCTTCACTTTTCCCAGTGGTGTGGGCTGTTCAACCTTCAGATCTAGTGGTGTGGGAGCATGCTGCGCTTGACTGAAAGATGTAAAAGGATAAAAGTGCCCTCGGTTGAAAGGCATGACCAAATACTAGTCATAGTATATACTTAAGAGATGGTGTCAGGAAATCTTCACTTTAAAGTGGTCTTTACCTTATGTGCCATCCCTAGAATTGTTACAAGATACATGGTCAAGATTCATTGATAGTTAAACATTGAAGTGCAGTGCAGACTAGAGAGGCAACTAGCAAATACTAGTTCATGTAATGAACTTCAGTACTCTAATTAATGAAGTTCACTTCTGTCTCCATGCATTTCTACCTATAATATTGCTGGATTGGACCCATATGTAACCATGTCGGACAATCGGAAGCAGCCATCTGCTAGACAGTTCTATTGACAAGCCATGATCCAAAGTCACAATGGCTAGATAATCTGGGCATCATCCAATAAAAGTAGACTTTCTCACATTGAATGTGGACCATTGAGGACCATTGACTATGTCATTTCAACCATCTGTTGAGCGCCCCAAATCTAATTGATTGAATCATTCTCTCTCTCTCTCTCTCTCTCTCTCTCTCTCTCTCTCTCTCTCTCTCTCTCTCTCTCTCTCTCTATATATATATATATATATATATATATATATATATGGTACTATGCACTCGACTGTGTAGGAACCACTGTGATGTGTGATGGGCATCCACACCATGCATTTGGTGGGTCCCCTATTGGTTATGGGATATGCAAAAAATCAGTTGTATAAAGAACTCAAGTGGGCCATACCAATTGAAAGAGTATATAATCATAATCATGCCTACAACATCTAAAAGCACTTCCTGAGGCACACCTGAGTTTTGGATACAATTGAAGCTTGGTGTGACCTCTGGTTTAAGTGGGACACGCATAATGGATGGGCTAGATTTCTCAACCACATCTCACTTGATCCTGTAAACAATCATAAATGTTTCAATGGGTGGATATCCATACTTAACTGTTATCTATGGTGTGGCCCACCCACATTGATTGGCTTGAGTTTTAGGTCCATTGCCTACTACAAAATACTGCATCTTATGTGGATGCCCATCAGGCATCATAGTGGAGATATTTCAACGGGCTTATTACAACCATTGTGTCAAACATTATATATATACATTAATTAGAAATATTAAAGTTAATTTAGTAATTAAATTTAAAACCTTATAAATATGCAATGCATAATTACTTTTGAATGACAGGGGATTCCAAATTCAGGCCGCCAAATCCAACTAGAGTATTTCAAATCCACCGGGTTCCAAATCCACGCTCCAAACGAACCCTTAGTGTTGAAACTCTTGCGGGTCTACCACTAGGTGAGGTGATCTCATGAAAGTCCATGGACGTTTCTCTTTGCTTTAGGTACCTTCGAGGCTCATGAGTGTGTACTCTCAACCATCCACTCAGTGAATGACTTCCAAGATTTCATATCCGTAGAACATCCAACCGGTTCAAGAGGCTGTCAACATCATGAAGATCACTATACAAAAATCAGCCACATCTGGTCATCGAGTGGAGCACACTAGTATATTATTATTTACTAATGGTTGTGAATAGTTTTCCATGGCATGGCCCCACTTTATGAGTGGATGGGGCTGATTTTTGCACAAGGTAATCCTTGTGGTGGGCCCTACCTATTAGAAGGATTGGATGTCACCTGCAAATGATAGGGTTCAAAATATATATGAAAAAGGTAATATGAGGTGATTGAGGTCCACCTCATGGGAAGCCAAGTTGAGCTCTGTAGACCTCACCGTGATGTGTGTTGAACATCCACACCATTAATTATTACCTAGCAAGCCTTTATATAATATTAACAAAAAGTGTGACCAGGGCCATAATTACATAGACGCAGCACGGGCACTGATTGGGTACTGCCCCTACCAGGACCTATCACCAAGACCTAGCTAGAGATGAACGGTCCTGTGACGGTCTCTGTGGGGCCCACTGTGATGTATATGTTTTATCTACACCATCCATCTATTTTGACACGTCATTTTATGGCATGAACACTAAATGGAGGCAGATTGAAGTCTTAAGTGGACCACAACACAAGATGCATAGGGAATTGAACTCCTACCATTGAAAATTCCTAGGCCCATCGTGATGTTTATTTGTCATCCAGCCTATATGAAGGGAAAACATAAATGTCAGCTTGATCCAAAACTTTTGTAGCCCCGAGAAGTTTTCAACAGCATGCTTCCAATCTTCTTTGCTTCCTGTGGTGTGGTCCACTTGAGCCTTCAATCTACCTCTTTTTAGGCTCATGCCATTAAATGATCAGTCAAAATGGAGGGACAGCCGTGGATAAAACATATACATCAGCTGGGTCCCACAGAGCCCCTGATGACTGTCCATCTGTCCTGGTGGGGGTAGTATCCAATCAGCGCCAACGCTGCACATGTTCATGTCTCCTGGCAATACAAGGCCGGAAGCGGATTGGCTAGTGACCCTGCCACTAGCCAATGGCTAGTGGTCAGTGCTCTGTGGGACCCACCATGATGTATGTGTTTCATCCATGCGATCCACCCATTTTTGTAGATCATTTTATGGTATGAGCTCAAGAATGAGCTAGATCCGAATCTCAAGTGGACCACATCATAAGAAACAATGTTGATTGAACACTCACCATTAAAAACTTCTTGAGGGCCACAAAAGTTTTAGATCAAGCTAATATTTATTTTTTCACTTCATCCAGGTTTGTATGACCTAATCAACAGATTGATGTCACATACACATTTCAGTGCATCTTAGGAGGCTTTTAATGTTTAACATTCAATCACTACTGTTTTCCCCGGTATTTTAGCCTACCTGATATTTATGTCTGCCACATTTTTGGGGATCAAGCCCTAAAATATTCAAGAAAAAATGAATGGACTGCATGGATAAAACATATACATCAGGGTGGGGCCCAAAGAGCACCGACTACTAGCCACTGGGTAGTGGCAGCCTCGTTAGCCAAACCGCGTCCTACAAAGCCACCCCCTTAGATGGGCCACGTCTTAAAAGTAGAGGGTGGCAATAGGCCGGTTAAGCTGAGGTTGGCTCTAGTCCTCTGGGCCTACTTCTACTCAGCCATTCACGGCGGGTCTCATCATATAAATAATTTTTATAATTGAAACATAACCAATAAGTCCATGAGTGCCTTGACCCTACTTCAATCCATTCATTCCTTTTGTATTCTACAAAGGCTTACGTTGCTGGCTAGGACATGCATCATTAGCTGCAGAGGGGATTATGTGCACCCGAACCTCACCCAATAATGATGTTAAGGTCCACCTTAATGTATGCATTGCATATCCACACTGTCCATCTATTTTACCAGCTCATGTTAGGGCATGAGCTCAAAAATGAAACAAATTCAAATATCAGGTAGACCATACCATAGGAAACCGTGGTGATTGAACTCTCACCATTATAAACTTCCTTGGGCCCACCGTAGTGCCCATCAAAATATTTACTTGCCATCCAACCTGTTGATTAGGTTTACACAAACCTTGATGAAGGTAGGAAAAAACAAATACCAAAACATTTATGGCCCACAATAAATTTTTAATGGTCAATCACCACTGTGTGGTCCACGTGAGATTTGGATCTGCTTCATTTTTTAGTTCATGCCCTACAAAGAGCTGGAAAAACAGATGGATAGCATAGACATATAATTCATACGTCAAGGTGGCTCTTTAACAGTCTACATATAATCCCAATGACGAACAATTGACAGCAATGGTCCACATCCGACTAGCAACATGACATTCCAATGGCGTACGGTGATGATCACATTGGATCGATGGCCCATCAAGAAATGGAAAAATAACACAAAAAAAAAAAGGCCCCTAGAGGTGGTAGGGGAGGCATGGAGACGTTGAAACTTCCCATACAAGGGGGAGACAAGGTGGTAGGGACGTATGATTGGGAACACTGCTGAAATGAGCCACTTTGGGAAAACCGACAGGACCCAACATCAGGGATTTCACCTTTTGACAGTCGACCCATACAAACTCCAATAAAATAAGACCAAAAACTATCACAGAATGGGTGTGCACCTGACCATGTGCTTCTGCACCCTTTTTTTAGCTAAGTGCTGAAAAAAGTAATAAGGATGCAATGCAAGTGCTAACACGCGTGCGTGCCTCGGTTTCATATCTACATGAGAAAAAAGAGGAAATAATTACATTAATATCTAACGTACAAAATACTGGGCCCCATCTTATGTGCCACATGTAGTCATAGATTTCTTTACACGAAATCTTTTATGATCTGGTGGAGTGTGATGGTTCATACGCAGGTGGTGGGAAACCGTCCGAATGGGAGAAGGTATATTCTGCTACAACGTGTGATCCATGGACGTGGATTGCGTGGTTGCAGCTGGGAATGGTTAAGGGCTCTGTGGGACCACTGTGATGTATTGGTTTTATCCACACCGTTCTTTTTTCTTTTTTTTTCATGTTAATTTAGGGTATTAAGCAAAAAACGATGCAGTTACAAGGCTTAAGTGGACCACACCATAGGAAGCAGTGATGATAATGATACTCATCATTGAAACCTTTGTAGGGCCCACCGTGATAGTTAATTTCCATCCAACCCGTTCATAAGGTCAGATAGACCTAGATGAAGGGAAAACACAAATATCAGCTTGATCCAAAACTTACGTGGTACTTAAAAAGTTTTCAACGGTGAGTATTTAATCCCTGCTGTGTGGTCCATTTCAGCCTTGAAACTTCTTCATTTCTGGGCTCATACTTTAAAATGATATGGAAAAATGGATGGACGGTGTGGATGAAACACATACATCATGATGTTCCCTCAGAGCCCTGTCCATTCCTAGCTAGTTCCAGTGGCACCAGTGGGGCCCACCTGTATACCCAACAAAAGCAGGGCCCACGTGATGTATTCACTACATCTGACCCGTTCATTGTATGTATTGACCTACAATCAACTCTAATGGAAATTCTAGTGGGTACAACAAGGGTTGAGGACCGTAGTGGGCCCTTACTCATGCCTCAGTGGTAGATCATGGGTTCAAGTACCCACCATGGTATTAAAAAAGGCACAATGTCCATTAATCAGATGTTAAGATCATTCAATGGATTTGATTCTATAATGCTGACCTGTTAATAATGGTCCTGCAATTTGGGCCGTCTAATTTGATGTTCTCCGGATTTGCAGTTTTTGGGTGCCTGTGCATCAACCATCATGCTCTGCCAGAGCATAAATCAATCCCCCATTGTCTGCTAAAATATAGCCGGTTGATTGAAAATATCCCCGAGTAATGCATGTTAGACTCTAGATAAGTTTAGACCGGCTCGGTGGATCAAATTTGAAAAATTAATCAACTGATGATATTCGAAAATATGTGGAAAATTTTTCGGATGTTTTTTGGCACGTGGTTATCAGGTGACCAAGGGCTGGTCCGGCGATATCGACCAAGCGACCAATAGTGAAGTTTTACGTAAGTTGTTTTTAATTTTAGTTATATGTTGTATATAAGCGAGTGTAATGGGGATTAGAGTAAGGCTAAGATGTGTATTAGAGTTTAAGAGGGTTTTAGAGAGAGAAGATCTAGGAATTTCTCTTGGGAACTTTGATCTAAATAAATTTATCTCTTGTAACTTTGCTTTTATAGTGCATTGATATTTTTGTGTCGTGGTTGTGCTATGATTTTTCCCTGTAATGATTTTTTTAAGTAAAATGGAAATGTTCTTTTATACTGATTTGCTTGTACCATTGTGAGTAATTTAATTAATTTTTCTTTATGTGTTTCCACGAGTACCAATAATTATGATTATTAAATTAATTTTATTTTAAATTCTATCTTTAACAGCAGCAGGTAGCCCAATCAAATTCACCTCGAGCCGCCATGGACATGCATAAGATAGTGCGCCATGACCTAGTTTAAAGGATAATGTGGCCCACACCGACAGGAACAATGTCAAATTACTACCAAGATCGCTAGGTTCAAAACTGTGTGGCCCACCTGAGTTTTGTATCATGCTAATTTTTGTATGTTATCCTTATCTTGATGAGCTACGTCTAATCAGCAGGTTTGATAAAAAGGTATAGCAAAGACACAAACCCCACACCCTTTGTTCTATGGTGTGGCCCATGTGAGTTGTGGATACATAGCATTAGGGCTAACATCGAGGATAGAACCTGATAGACATTTACAACATGGTGGGCCTCACAACAGACCTGGGTGTTTTAAGCACGGATGTTGTCGAGGATTCCAGTCCACAATGCTGGGCCCTATGTTTGTACACACTTTCATTTTGTACCAGTGGAGCCCAGGTGAGCGATCCAGAGCGTTGATATGATACACCTTATATGGACGGTCCATATAGTAAAAGTGACCCAGATTGGAAGGTTCTAGCCCTTGAAATGCTTGGTTGAGTGTGAACGGTTGTATCCTCTCATTCGTAACCGTCAATTTCTAGTCGTGGGAGTTTCAAACACGGCCATCAATGGAGAGCGGTTTAGCTCTTTCCAGGGGCACAGCTTTGTGGGTTTTACGCTAACCGTTTGGGGCCCATCTTGATGTATTTTTTATATATCCCTGCCGTCCATCTATTTTTCCATCTCATTTTAGACCGTGATCTCAAATCCTAAGAAGATCCAAATCTCAGGTGGACCATACCACTAGAAACAGTGATGACTGACCATTAAAAACATTTTGTGGGCCACAAAGTCGTTGATCAAGCTTATCTGTATATATTCCCTTCATCTAGATCTTCTCTACATTATCAACAGGTTGGATTTGCAAATAAACATTACTAAAACCTTACTATGGGCTCGTTGGAATCTTTAATGGTGGGGCACTCAATCACCAATGTTTCCAGTGGTATGGTCCACCTGACATTTGGATCTGCATAATGTTTGGAATCCCATCCTTAAATGGGCTAGAGAAACGGATGGACGGCGTGGATATACAAAATATAATCCATGTGGGCCACACGGCAGGGGTAACACCCACTAAGCTTCCCATCAATGAGGGTTAGCCCATCACGTCAATGGCGGGATATTTATGCAATAGCCCTGAATTGTGCCTATTTTACTAAAAGTTCAATTTCTCGTCCGGCTTATCTTTTTTAGCCTTTTGACGAGAAATTGAAATTTTATGGTTGAACACGTAGGGCTTTCAATGGAGCGGGTCATATCCGAGATTCGATTCGCTCCAAATCCGTATAACATGGATTTGGATCTTAAAATAGGTCTAATTAGTTAAATGGTTTAGATTTGGAACTTACAATATGTCCAGTTACTTAAATGGACTGAATATGGATTCACAGGAACATATCCGAGTTCGATCCGAATTCAATTAAGATTCGACTCATTGTCACCTTACTGTATATGTTATATTCATGCTGACCATCCGATTTTACAAATTATTTTAGGCCATGGGGACCATATGTGGACCCTTGCCGTTCCGCGCTCCCACGACGTCCTCCCTTTCCTTTCGGAAAAAGAAGAAGGGGTGCGTGTGCGCGAATCGCCGTTTGTGCCACTGGCTTGCCTCGTTCTCGAGGGCTTTGTTCGGTAGTCGTGTTAGACTGGATGTGTTTAGATGAGTTTATGTAAGACCAGAGTCGCCACTAGCCAGTTACTTTGAATCTACAGTCGGCTAGACCCCGTAGAAACGTTAGAGAAGGAGATCCGAAGATTCCTTCCTCTAAAATGACTCCTTTTGATCTGCGGCCAGAGATTCAAGGTAAGGGATCACGGTTACGAGTTGGGAAGAGGTTAAGCACCCCACACACTGCCCGTACCGAAGTACGGTCTCTACTTCACAGAATCGAACTAACACTTGAAAGTCTGTTTTAATCCTCGTATATTCTCATAGATGACATGATGCATGAATGCAGGTCTGAACAGTAAGAGTTTCTGATGGGCAGGTTTCCATTAACAGGCAAGCCCAGAGCATAAGCTCGAACTGACAGGTGCTTTATGCGAGATGCATGCTGTGTGTTTGAATAATCAAAGTGCTCGTAGTGACTAATGTATGAATGCAGGTCTGAACAGTAAGAGTTTCTGATGGGCAAGGTTTCCATTAACAGGCAAGCCCAGAGCATACGCTCGAACTGACAGGTGCTTTATGCGAGATGCATGTTGTGTGCTTGAATGATCAAAGTGCTTGTAGTGAAGCAGGGGGGTTGGAAGAAAAGTAAATGTTGCACTTATGCTAGATGCGAATGAGATGATGCTAGTAAAGAACAGCTAGATGGACGGAGGTGTCGCAAGGGTTGGCTTCGAGTGGCTGGATCAAGACTTGGATGGCTTGAGAGACTTGGACCAGTGGTCAGACTGGGCTGGACCAAGGCTAGGCTCTTCTCACTCGGGCTCTCCTTGGTGGAAAAGTGGGCTAAAAGGGTGGAGAAGAACTCGGAACAGACGGGCTCTCCCTGGGTTGAAGGCCTGTTGAAACGAGAAGGGGAGGGGGGTATTTATAGCAGCGGGCAGTGGCAGTTCCCATAAATATGTTTGGACGCTCTCGGGATCTCGCGGGCAGTATGGACGTGTCTCGGGGCTGCTGCTTGGGACTTAGTGAGTTAACTCGATAGGTCGACTCAGCGGGTTGACTCGGCGATTTGACTCAGTGGGTTGACTCGGTGATTTGACTCCGCGTTTTAATTCGGCGGTTTGACTCGGTGATTTGACTTAGCGGGTTGACTCAGTGAGTTTGACTTTTTTTAGGATTTTTTGACTGGTCTTTCTTATAGGGGATTTTTCAGGTTGATGTTTGGGGGTGAGTTGGGCTATGATTGGGGCTTACAAGAGTGAGTATGACTGAGTTTAGGACATGGGATTTGGGAGTATGGTCTTCCATTCATCCAGCTATCTCCACCAACAGTGTAGCCAAAGGTGGGGTGTCTACACCATACCATAGTAAATAGTGGAATTTACATCATTTTTCTACTAAATTAAATATATTATATTATATATTTTATATCATATATTTTTTTAGATTTGTAATGGGGTGGATTTAAACCCGAATTTGACCTAAATCCGATGGTTATATGAATTTTGGATTGGAAATGGATCTAACAATTTATAAATGGATTGGATATGGATATCACCTTTTGGATCCGAGTTGGATCCGAATTCGATCCGAATCCGTCTACAAATATACAGACTTAGAGCCAAATCCAATTGGACCCGATCCATATTCGACCCATTGAGAGCCCTACGAAAATGCCCCTCTAACCACCATGTGCTCAGGGGGAATCTACCGTCCCCAAGAGGAATCCATAGTGCCTAGGGGAATCGGTTGGAGGGGCATTTTCAACCATAAATTTTCAAAGGCTAAAAAAGATGAACCAAATGAGAAATTGGACTTTTAGTAAAACTAACCACACCGCAAGGCTATTGCAATAAAAATCCCGTCAATGGCTCCGGATAACTAAACCATTGGCGTGCTTGAATGCTAACTAAAAACCAGCCCTGCAGCCTAGTACAATGAATATACACTGAAGCTCAATGTCTATTTGCTCTCTTTGCTGTCCACATGGTTCACATGCCTCATTGATCCAACCGTCAATAGGCTGTCCAATCAATGGAATCTTGACAATAAGATTAATGGGCAATGAGAATCCATGGTTTAAATCACTAAATCGTTCCAACATTGAGTTATGGCCAATAAAGGAATTGGCTTTTAATGATTGGACGGTGTGGATCGACGGGCATATATGCATTTGGCATGCAGGCGGATAGCTATACACCAGAATTTGGTGTATAAATTCTTCCAGGTCCAAAACAGATGGGTGAATATGTCAATTCAAGAAAAGAAAGAGGCTTTTTTGAAAAGAACCTTTATATCCACTTCATCTTTATACATTCAAAAGCGAGCAGCCCCAGGCTTTGAACGGAGATGGAATCATCAGAGGTGGGTCCCAGTCCAAGCACTATCCACACTTCGAGAGAGTGACCAACACCCCACCACCACCACCCACCTTTGAACGTAGATGGAATCATCAGAGGT
This sequence comes from Liriodendron chinense, assembly GCA_003013855.2. Lineage (NCBI taxonomy): Eukaryota > Viridiplantae > Streptophyta > Magnoliopsida > Magnoliales > Magnoliaceae > Liriodendron > Liriodendron chinense. Next base: position 4,339,086 of record ML058487.1, read on the forward strand.
GGGTCCCACTCCCTCCAATATCCTTCTCCCTTGTCCATCATTGCAAACTGTCTCAAGTAAAAACAAAACAAGCCATGAGCCATTGATCATTACCACGTGCGCTGAGTGAACGGAAGATATGGTGTTTCACCTTGTCCATAACTACTGTTTCTACACACCCATTTCTCCGTTCATCGCCAATATCATGAGTTGGCAATGAATCCTAACCGTCGACTAGTGGGCCACCTCTTTGATGATCCATTTTCCCAAACTCGGGCTGATGGGAAGTTTATTTAATCATAAAATTATCCCTGACCTTTCAACGGTCAGAAATAAAAGTCTATAAAATGAATGTTGCAGGTGGGGTTGTTCCGTGCAAATTTTGTCATTTGCAACAGCTGGGTGGCCTGTCAATTGGTCGGTCCTGATTGATTCGTACAGTGTCCGTACTCACGAGCGACTGGGTCCTTCCCAGTAGATTAGGTGTTACCCGGTAACACCTCAGTGGGCGTTACCCTTACCGTGTGGGGCCCACCTTGAACAATATTTTGTGTATCCACGCCGTCCATCGGTTTTTAAAGCTTAATTTAGGAACTTATGCCAAAAATTGATGAGATTAAATTCTCCAGTGGACTACACCACTAGAAAATGTGGTGAATGACCATTAAAAACTTTTCGTAGGCCACAAAGTGTTTTTTATCAAGTTGATCTTTGTATTTTTTTTCTCTTCATCCAGGTCTTTTTGACCTTATTGACGGTTTGGATGGCAAATAAACAATACATATCTGCTTATGGTGGGGCCTGGGAAGTTTTTAATGGTGAGCACTCAATCATCACTGTTTCCTGAGGTGTGGTCCACTTTAGATTTGGATCTGCTTAATTTTTTGAATCATAACGTAAAATGGGCTGTAAAAATAGATGGACGGCGTGGATATACAATACATCATCAAGTTGGGCCCCACGGTAAAGGTATTGCCCGGGTAACACCTAATAGTTACTCTGACAGTGGGTGATGGATGATACGCGTGCAAATAGAAATTAGTTAGAAATTGCTTATGCAGGGTCAGGTAATTTGAATTAAACTATCTAAATGGTAGGTCGCATCTTGAATGCACCACCGACTAAAAAAAAATATGATGATGACTATTGAATTAGTGGATATTTATTGGACGACTAAAAATGAAAAATTCAATAGATTTTTCAACACGCAAGTGTCCACCAATCAAAAGTTAGAATTCTCATTCAACTTAATTTAGGATAGTGGTTCTCCCAATTTAGTCCGTTTTAATTTGAGTCAGTGCATGCCAAGTGTATACTGGTCAATTAACATCGGATCACCTGAGTATCAAGCTTCATACGCGGCCAGAGTATCAAATAACGAAAGAGGAATGACTCGATATGCGGACCTAGTACGACGCACTCAGCCGGTAGCGTGGAACATACGCGAATTGCCGTGCCCCGCGGCCACAGGAAGTTACTGTGGTCGGAAGCTATGTGGGGCCCAGAAAGATTCCTATGAGAATCCAATCTGTCCATCGGTTTATCAAGCTCTCAATAGTAAAGGAATCCAAAAATAAGGAAGATCCAAAACTAGTGTGGGCCACACGATAGGAAACAGTGAAAACGGAAATGTCCACCGCGGAAACCTTTTTGGAGCGGACCATGATGCTTTTATGCAATCCAAACCGTTCATAAGGTTATTAAAAGTGGGATAAATCGTAATCATAAATATCATCCTGATCTAAAACTTCTGTTTCCCCTTCCCCACGAAGTTTCCAATGGTGGGCGTTGAATCCTCGCTGTTTCCTGTCATGTGGCCCACCTGAGTTTTGGATCTGCCTCATATTTTGATCACAATCCTACTGTGAGCTTGAGAAACTGATGCACGGGGTGAATTTCTCACGAGCATCTATGTGAGCCCCACACAGCTTCTTACCACAGAAACTTCCTGAAGCCGGGGGCACAGGCAATTCTAGGGCATAATACAACAAATGAAGTATATCAAAATCTCAGGTGGACCACATAAAAAGAACTGTTTGCTGTGGTGTGGTCCACCTGAGATTTGGACCTGCTTAGTTTTTGGAACCATGCAATAAAATGATCTGTCAAAAGCGGATGGACGGCGTGGATGTAAGACAGATACATCACACTGCACCCATATGCGACTGATTTCCGTGGGCCCACTGTAATTACTTAGACATCTTTTCATTTAATCTTGACCAGCAATATCTAGCCACGGTTCAAGCAACCAGGACCATATGTCCATTGAAATTTTTGGGTTTTTGCCCATCTATATAGACTCAACAAATCGACGGTTTAATTTGAGCCACGTGTAGAGATACGAGATGGATCTTCTAAATAGTGCAAGAAGCATGAGAACAATGTAAATGATACAAAGGCAAAAGAGAAATCCGGAAAATCCTAAGGAGATCACAAAATGACTATAGTCCAAAATCCATCCTACCTTAAGGAAAACAACATATACATAAATAGCTATCCCCACATATGGATTTCTCTCGACCGTTGAGCGAGTCTAGATGGCCCACACATGAGATTTTGGACAGAGAAAGAGAGAGAGAGAGAGAGAGAGAGAGAGAAGAGTCCAAAGGACCATAAGGATTCAAAAGCAATCATACACCGAAGAAGAATAATTCGAACTTGCAGTCCTTCTTTGCAGAGATTTCAATACCACCTTCCCTCTCTCCCCTCCTTTTTTAAAGATTATCATCTCATAAAGCATCTGTATCATAAGCTATGCTACGACCATTTTTTCCCGCCAATTTTTCACATACATAAGAGCATCTTATCCATGCAAAATGTGGGCCACACCATGATTTATCGTCCAATATTGAAACAGGACTATCCACTTATACAGTGGAGATGGAGAGCCAATGGTAAGGGTTGGTGTACTCATGTGGCTAAAGATATGAATGGATTGGCTTGATTTTTTGTAGGACGTGATCATCATGGTGGGGATCCACCTTATGTACGGATAGGATTTACTAGATGAGAGGAAAGTTGGGGGGAAAGATTTGGATGTATCCGGGAGATTTGTATGATGGTTTGTCTTGTTTTAATGATATTCTTGTTTTCTACTATAATAAATGTTATGTGTCCGAGGCTGAGGGGGTCAGGGGAAGGAGAGCAGAATACGACCCATATCTTTGATGCTCCTGTTTAAAAAGGGACTGAAGGTATGTACCTCGGGAGCATTTTCTATGTTATTGGCGCCTACTTCCCACGCGTGTACAAGTATCACGCGTGCGATAAATCTAAGCTGCTCATTAGGTTGATCTAATCGTATTAACACATGTATGTTGAGTTTGGGCTGTTTCTCTGTTTTTTATTAATTTACTGTTTGTTTTGTAGGCCTCAGTTTTTAGGCCATGGATTTAGGACCTGGATTGCTTGAAGTTTTTGTGCTAAAATTTTTTGGTGGGCCACCTCTTTACACCCATTTTTGGTATGGGCTAACTGAGATATCGTGACATGTCAGCATCACATCACACCCTTCATGATGGACGTAATTCTCTTTACTGTAGGATGATATCTCTTCATCTGTACAAAGCCGAGTAGTGCAAAACCGTACACATGCTTATAGATAAGACACAACGAATAGATGACAAATAGTTCAATACGTGTGGCACGTGTGATTGAGGCAGCGTGCTCAATATTTATAAAAAGACCAGCAAAGAAAATGATATCATCACAATTTTGTATATGCCGGCAAAGGCATCTTACATCATCAATCTAAAATGAGAAAGATGATCAAGCCTTTTGGACAATTAGGAAGATTCAAGAAGTAGATTATTATCCAAGTGGACGGGAAATAATGAGTCTGTGATCGATTCAGGTGTAGCGACATTGATCTTGCAAGATTCACAGAGATCTCTTTTAGCTAGAGGGATGATTAGAGAATAACTGAGCGTCATGGCTGTCAAAGATCCTAGACCAGTAAGGAACTTTGCCCCCTCTCAAAGTTATAAAAGCAACATGTGATAAAAAACTTTGCGTACATGCCAAGCACAATATATCCATATAGCACAAACGCTGCCCATTTTATCTTAGTTTTTAGTTCCTTCACTTTCATCTAGTCATGTTGCAAAACGTTTAAGGTTTAAGTTAGTTAAGATTATTATTGTCCTGCGCTATTGTTGTATACTCAGAAATAGTATAAAAATTCACAACCTTTCACCGTTGGATCCCGATCAACCAAGTCCTCACTTAAAAGGTCTGACTATCAGTCACATTTCGCTGACCAACCTACCTCGATTGTTTGTCTACACAGGCAATTATATGTATTTATCTTTCATTTATTTCTCTATTTTAGTTTATTTCTTTGTTTATTATACTTAGTTTCATATACATGCTAATAAAATCGACTAATTTTTATCCTTTGGTTTTTAAATCTCTAATTTATATTTATTCTATTGTGAAATACTGAGTTAATTGTCACTAGTGAAAGAAAAAGTTATTAAACGCAAGGTAAACAGAACTTATTTAGAATGACTAACCCCTGCCTTTTTAAAATTGTCTGATCGTTGTGATCGTCGATGGTTAAGAGGGTGGTCAATCCCACGAGTTCAATTTTAATCGGTATATTTTAGTGCGGGGGCACCAACGTTCAATCCAACTCGAGTCGAGTACAACTTTAACATGCCCACAATATTCTAATCATGCATGTTAAGGGAAAACAATCTCTAGCTAAATTGTGGCTGTATTTTGATTGAATTGCTCAAATATCACCATGCTATTTGTGAGAAACCCACCCCTTCATAACGGGAGGGGAAAAACTAGGGGAAGTTTATTTAAGAGGGAATAGAATTATGAATGGTTTGAGCATATGCATATCTAAGTTGGATAGGGTGGCATATAAATATAAGTTGAACGTAGGAAGGTTACAATGGTAGGCATTTACTCTCCACTTTTCATCATATGTTGCCCACTTGAGTTTGGAATCCATTTCATTTTTTGGGTTTGACATCTTAAAATGAGCTGGAAAAATGGATGGACGGGTGAATTTCTCACCAACATCATAGAGGAGCACGGATTAGGTGCTACCTGAGCCTGTTCGGAGCTCCGGTCAGGCTAGTACATGGCGTGTGGGCATTGTTGGGGTAGCCTATAAACGTGGTGCACGTTTTTGGGTGCTCTAACGGACGTGGCCCAGATGCACAGTTTTGGCTATAACAGTTTTTGTGGTGCCCTTGACCGGTCGAGCGACCAGTCGAGAAGGAGCTTCGACCGGTCGGTGGTAAGGCAGCGTGGTGAATCAGTTTCATTGTTGGAGACAGATCTCTTGTGCGGTTTTGCGCAAGAGGTTTCTAATTCGGGTTTTTTCCTTATTTAAGGGATGTAATGCGGGATTAGAGTCACTGCCATTGGGGACTGTGTTTCCTAAATAGATTATAGGGTAAGAGAAAGAGTTAGAAAAACTTGGGGGTTCTCTGGGATGAAGAAAATGACTGTTCTTGTCCGTTTCATGTGAGAACAATCTTTGGGTTGCTCGGGATTTCTCTTGTAAGCGTTTTTGTTTTTTAAATATTTGTTATCTTTTGATATTTATAGTGGATCGCTTTGTGTCGTGGTTTTTTTACTCGTTGAGTGATTTTTTCATGTAAATTTGAAATTTCTTGTGGTGAATGCTTGCGTGTGATTGATTTTATTTTGTTTACTTATTTGATCTTGCATTACTCTTCGCGTTTCGACTTCTGCTTCCTTCCGCTTGACATGATTGTGCAGGCATGTTGGTGTGGCATGTCTCTTCTGACAATGTGCCCTTCACCAATACAAATGTCACAAATGTGACACGTAAGTGACAGTCCTGAGCTCGCGACTGGCTCGGTATTACCTAATCCGAGCTTATCATAGCGTACGCTACCTGGCTTCCTAGTGCAGGAACTCAGCATGTCGCAGGCAATCCGTGTCCATGAATTCATACACTGTGGTCATATCAATCAGACTCGTGCCGTGTTGCAACGTGTTGGAGTGAGTGCAATGTTCATTCCGCTTCTCACGCACACAGTCATCAAAGCAGGTCAGCAGACAGGGCCCACCATGGATAAACCATGGTCCACTTCACCCATTCAATGATCACAAATGGACAGTCAAAGCCCAAAATTCAAAAAACGCCTGTTCAATTAACCAGCAATGGAACTCTCATGTATTAGTGGGCCCCACAACTCAACGGGTTTCCGTTAGCCAGTTACAAGCAATAGTAACCATTCTGCAAATAGACCACTAAAAACCAAAGTGGCCAACGGTTCACATTCAACAACAAAAAAAACCCAACTATTAACGGTTGTGATCATTCGACCCAGATCCTGAGAAGCACTATTCAGGGTGCTCCCGAAGTGCACCCATCTTTTCCCCGTTAAAAAGCAAGACTCCTCCAAAGCCTTTTACACGTGATAAAGAAACCACCAAAAGCAATGCTGCATGCGTGTATGCGGTTCATCAGCTGCAGCGCCTCTCTCTCTCTCTTTCAGACTCTTTGGCTGCCTCCCTTTTAGCTTCTTTGCCTGAAGGGCATTGGCTTTGGTGAAAGGAAAAGGTTGCTTCTTTTCTCTCTTTTGGGTTTCATGGTCTTTGAGTTGGTGAGTGGATATATGGTGGGGAATTTGGATTCTTGATTTTCTTTCTGTCTTTCTTTCGAATCTTCTCCTTATCTCCCTCCCTCTATATATCTATCTATCTATGTTTTGGTTCTGGGTATTGGGTTCTTTCGGTTTTCTGTTTTTTCTGCTTTTTAAGGGTGAAGTGAGGTGAGTGTTTGGAGTTTTCTTGTGTTTCTGTTTCCATGTTTTCTTTTGGTTTGTGAGCTCAAAAGCCTCAAGTTTTCTATAAAGATTGCATTTTGAGTATTGGGGTTTTGAAGTTTTGTTTCATTTTGTTGTTTTCGTTTGTTGCATAGCTAAATTTCATTTTTGAAATAAATTTTCAGAGTTCAAATTTCGAAATTTTGATACTTGGGGTTGTTGGAATCTCTCTCTGTTTGTGTGTGTGTGTGTGTGTGTGTGTGTGTGTGTGTGTGTGTTTGAGTTGTTGAGAAGATAGCTAGATTGTTATTTGGGATATTTTGAGTTTTGATTCTTCAACTTCGCTTTTCATGGTTGTTGAGTTGTTGAGCTGAAATTCTGAAGGAAAGATACTTTATTGTAAGATTTGGGTTTTGAGCTTTATAACTAAGAGTTTGGATTTTGAGTATTGGGCTTTTCTTGAGTTTCTGAGCTAAAACTATCTTGAAAAGGTTCGCATTTTACGCCGTGGTTTTTTAATGCGAAGGAATAGTAATACTTTGTAATCTGCATTAAAGGTTGTTTTTTTTATTCCTCATATACCTCTGTTTGAAAGCTACTTATCCTATTATTACCATTATTAATTAATAAAAATAATGCTATTCCATCATTTATTGTGGTTTTCTTAATTGTGATTGTATTGAAGTACTATTTCATTGCAGATATCATGCTGACAAGGTTTTTCTTCTTCATGTGTTTGGTTTTTCAGGATAGGTAGGCTGAAACATTTGAGAAGAGATAAAAGAGGAGTTCGTATGTGGTGTGGTTCTCTTTTGGGTCTGAACAAGGTTGTATTTTGAATAGATTTGAATCATCATTAAAATGCCTATCAGACATATGAAAGAGAGCTCAGAGCAGCACATTGTGATCAAAACCCAAGTGCAAAGCTCAATGAACCCACCTCAGAAACCATCGAAAACTGTCCAAAATGGCAAAGGGCCACCTCCTCAAGACCCCCAAAATGCTAAATTCGAACCCCACGATCCATCTCCTGGGAAGAGTAGAGGGAGAAGACGGGGAAGAAAGGGGCAGAAATCCACTAGTTCTGTGGTCTGCACGGTTTCCGGGCGTTGTCTGGATGGAGCAGTCGGGGCGGAAAATGGAAGTGGGTCTTTGGAGAATGGAGGTCATGTGTGTGACATGGAGATGGGCTTTCCTTCTTCAAGCAAATCTCTGAGGTTTCCCATTAGGCCAGGGCAGGGACAAGCAGGGGTGAAATGTATAGTAAAAGCCAACCATTTTTTCGCAGAATTACCAGACAAGGACTTAAACCAATATGATGTAAGCTATTTTTTTTTTTAATATAAGAATTTTCTTTTAATTGAAGGATTGTCATTGCTGAAAATTGAATTTTTTTTTTTTAAATTTTTTATTGAAGGTTACTATAACACCTGAAGTGGTGTCGAAAACTGTCAATAGAGCTATAATGGCAGAGCTTGTGAGACTGTATAAGGAGTCTGATTTGGGAAGGAGATTGCCTGCCTATGATGGGAGGAAGAGTCTCTACACAGCTGGTGAGCTTCCTTTCACCTCCAAGGAGTTCAAAATCAAGCTTGTGGATGAAGATGATGGAATCAATGGCCCAAAGTAACGATCCTTTATCTTACCTGTTCCTCTTCCTATTCGTTTTTTTTTTTCCTTTTTTTTTTTTTTTTTTTAATTACTTGCTTTTGGGTTTCAAAAAACGTCACTTTTTGTTGGAATCATGTGATGCATACAGAGTAATGCTAATATGGTGGGCTTCATGGAAGCTGTATCAAGTAATGTCCCCACTGCATGTGGAAAACATGTAAGGTGATTGGACCGTTGGCCACTATGTGGATGGGCTATACCCCAAAACTCTATGATTGGAACATCTGATTGTTGTGATTTTTGTGTTGAATATGTACAATTTTTCTCAGTGTGGTAACCTTGCGGTTTTGACTTCAATGTGATGTCCCACTAAATCAATGATCCTGATCACTAAGAAGAAGTGCTTTAAGCTTCTGTAGAACTGTTTTGGGTTCTTCTATGCACAGCAAGCATCATTTACGCTGGATTAAAAGAACTCGTATTCAATTTCAGATTGACATATTCTTTTATTAGTTTTCTTGACTGCTAAAGCATCTAAATATTACTGTTGTTATATATTTCTCAGACGAGAGAGAGAATATAATGTGGCAATCAAGTTCGTTGCCCGAGCAGACTTGCACCATTTGGGCCAATTTCTAGCTGGTAGACGCGCAGATGTGCCTCAAGAAGCTCTTCAGATTCTTGACATTGTCTTAAGGGAACTTTCCACCAAAAGGTTTTGCTTCTTGGAAATGCTTCTCATTTTTCTCAATTTTATAAATGTTGGATGGAGACTTGATTTCTTAATTATCCTGAAATGGATGTATTTGAAGGTATTGTCCTGTTGGGAGATCCTTCTTTTCGCCTGATATTAGAATGCCGCAGCGTCTTGGTGATGGTCTTGAGTCATGGTGTGGATTTTATCAAAGTATAAGGCCTACACAGATGGGCTTGTCTCTAAATATTGGTATGTGAACCACAGATGAATTGGGTAATGAATTGCTGATATTTCTTGCTAGAATGTTATAATGATAAAAGGAACAGGCACCAAGTGCTTGTATCTAAGTCAGTTGTCAAGGACTCATACAAAATTTCTACAAAAGATTGATTAGGCATGGCCAAGTGGTCTGCAGGCCCAGCCAGATCAATTAAAATACTACAGCCCATTGACAGCCCTATTTGTACATCTGTTGTGCCGTATGTGTATTGGTAATGCCAGTCACATGATTGTTTCCACCAATTGGAGGATTTTTGGCAAATGCACATTGATGGTGAGTTGGATCTTTTCTTTTAGCATCTGCTTGTAATCATCAGGACTCCAATCAGTGGCTATGATCATCCAACATATGTGATTTTAGGGCACGACCCACCTATGGACCAGCAAATAAGGATTCAGATATCATAATATTTTTGCCTCATACATGGAGAGAGGGGCTTGATAACTTGCTTGGCTAGAAGTCAAGCACCTGATCTTTTCTCTGTTCAAGTATTTTGACTTTTCCCCCTCTTTTGTAGACATGTCTTCGGCAGCCTTTATTGAGCCTCTTCCCGTCATTGAGTTTGTAGCTCAACTCCTGGGCAAGGATATATTGTTGAGGCCGTTGTCTGATTCTGACCGCATTAAGGTATTATGTCACTTCTCCAATTTGATCAAGCATTTAACTCTTATTTTGGTGATAATTGTCATTTACTTTTCATAGGATTTAAGTAAAATCACTTTACAACATTGAAAATGTCTACCAGATCAAAAAGGCTCTCAGGGGAGTGAAGGTTGAAGTGACTCATCGAGGAAATGTTCGGCGAAAATATCGGATTTCGGGATTGACATCGCAACCCACAAGAGAACTTGTGTATGATTTTCAAGTTGTCATTGCTCATTAATTCCTCACTAGTTTAGTGCCTTTGCAAACTTAGATGCACATTCTTTACAATTTGACTGACATACTCTAGTTGCGACATGCCTGTGGGAGTTTTGTGCTCTCATTGTCAGTCCCAAACCAGATAAAGGATGGCTGCATTAAGAAATGAAATAAGCTCCACATTGATATTTTTCATGATTCTATTTCATCCCACAGGTTTCCAGTCGATGACCACTCAACTATGAAATCAGTTGTTGAATACTTTCAAGAGATGTATGGTTTCACCATCCAACACACACATCTTCCATGCCTTCAAGTGGGGAATCAAAAGAAAGCTAGCTATCTTCCAATGGAGGTATGGGTTTTGACATTGATGTCCTTCCTAGAGATTGATTTACTAGATGGCCCATGAACCTTTGTGCCATATCCAAGAAGGCATGTGATGATTGTGATTTGCTAGGCCTGCAAAATTGTTGGGGGACAACGTTATACTAAAAGATTGAATGAGAGGCAAATCACCGCTCTACTGAAAGTTACTTGCCAAAGGCCAAAGGATATGGAGAATGACATTTTGCAGGTATGAAATCAATGTATACAATCCATACCATAAAATCATCAACCTTGTGCCAGATGAAGTTAGTTTTTCCATTTATATAGATTAGCAATCAGTATTATATACTTTGCATCCTTATCATAAGCATCCCTTGTATTGGTTCCTTTTTATGTTTTGAAGGGATAATTTGATCTGTTGTGTGTTTACTTCCACTTGAGGCTTGATCTTATTAGATTTATTGATAAGAATTATTTTTAATGTTCACCATTAGTTTGTTGAGCATCATGCTATTGTTCAGTGGAGCTAGCTAAATGGACAAGTGGGTTAATGTTGAGTTCTCATTTTCTCATTGTTGTGATTTTTTTTCTCCCTTCATTCTTATAGCTAAAACATATTTGCGATCTCAACTACTTCCCAAGTTTTTTGTGTTAACTTTCATGGAATCCCATATCGATTATGATTTCCAATACAAGACCGTGAAATGCATACATACACGATATTATCAAACTAGAAAAACCACATAATCGGAAGAAGGATCAAGCAAATACTGTGAGCCATTGCGAACTGGTGATGTACGACACTCCTCTATGGATTTGGGTTTGGTGATGGGCTGCTCCGGTTGTCACTCCACGCTTTCTAGGGTGTAGACACCTTTGGCTCACCTTTCCCCCAATTCTCTCCTTTAGATGTGTGCTATAGATGGGTAGCCTCATGCATTTTTGAGCTTGGTATGGGGAAGGTCAAAGGTCTATCTTATTTATAGGCTTTGGTTCCCCTCTTACATCATAGAAATGGAGTCCTACTAAGATTCTCTTTTATTGCACTGTGTTAGTCTCTTAGATGTAGGGTTTCCTAATATGATTAGGCTTTGAAGACTTGGAGGTCCAAATTTTCCATAACCCTAAGAAGCGATGCACATGCATGTGCTCCATAATGCACATGGGCTACGCTAACAACATGGCTAACAACATGGAGATTTTATATTAATCATTCTGGTTTGAGAGTTTTATTTCTTTCATTTATGAGTTGTGTTTGTGCTGCTGGTGTTGGCATTGTTTCTTTGCTTCCTACCTCTTTAAGATTCCTTTTCTCATGTTTACAACCATTCGTCTTCCAAAGAAATCTTGAAGCAGTAAAAGGCCTTTTCTATGACACAATTTGAATCATTTGTGCAGACAGTTCAGCATAATGCTTATGACCAAGACCCGTATGCAAAAGAGTTTGGGATCAAAATCAGTGAAAAGCTAGCTTCCGTAGAGGCTCGGATACTTCCTGCTCCTTGGGTAGTCTATAGCTTGTACAATCAATGTTTGATTTCTGAAGACAATATTGCACCTTTTCATTCATCCAGTCTAATTTTGTGTTCTTTGCATGCTGTTTTCTAGTTGAAATATCATGATACTGGGAAGGAAAAGGATTGTTTGCCTCAAGTTGGCCAGTGGAATATGAGGAACAAGGTATGTATTTCTGAGCGTCATATAAAGTTGCATTGGAAGTCTTGCCTAAGTCAGTGGTTGCGTGCTCCACTTCTCTGTTGGTTGCAAGCTGAGTTGCACTGTCTTTTTCAGATCATTTACTTCATATTAATACTCAAGTTGCAACCAACTTCATTTTATACTGGGTGGATGCACGGTTTTAAGACTTGGATGAGTTAGATATGACTTGTCCGAGTTGACTCAGATTCGATACTACCTGATCTGGTTCGATACCATGACTCCCCCGCCCCGACTCGGGTGAGTCATGACTTGAATCAAGGCCAAACTAGTTGATCCAGGTTGCTGAGTCTAAAAACTATGGGTGGGTGCATCATTTCCATTGTTCTAAACAACAGAAAAAATGAGTTGAAACTGTTTGGCTTCAAACATTTCAATCCTGTCGTTATTCTCTTCATTTTAATATTGTAAGTTCAGTTTTCCACTTTTATTCATATAGCCTGAGCCTATTTTGAAGCTGGGTACTTGATTGGAATGCCCAAGGAATGTGGACGAGAGTGTGGATCCACTGCCCTGAATGAGAATGGAATTATACTGGGCCTGACCAGCTATCTTCCTGTTCTCATTTTGGTATGCATCTTGTGGACAGTGGTGTTTAGCATGTCTCACCATCCACATGCGCCAAATGACTCCGGCTTCTGTTCATTGTCATGAGATGGGCCCAAGACAGGCCGGCTAAACTTTACTTCATTTGTGATCTCGATCTCCCAGTGCGCTTTCTGTAGCTTCATACGATATTTTGTGATTAACTCTTGGTTTCTTGCCCCATTGTTAAATTAGAAAATGATCAACGGGAGCATTGTTAGCCGGTGGGCCTGTATCAACTTCTCACGGAGCGTTCAAGAGAATGTAGCACGTGGGTTTTGTAGTGAGCTGGCTCAAATGTGTCAAGTGTCTGGCATGGTAATTTTCTTGGTTCTCAAACCTTGGTCTTGCACAAGATGTGTTTTGGTGCACTGTTTGATTGAATTGCAATAATTAGTTCGATAAAAAGCAAATTATCATCAAGAGTTGGTACGTATTATATCCTACAATTTAAAGACAGTTGGTGTAATCCATAAGCATTTCAAAGTTTGATTTTTCAAAAGTCCATTTTGAGAAGTGTGTAAAGATTCCCACCCACCATTGTTGGATGGTGGGAGATATGCACTCACTGATTGGAACTGAGTTAGCACTAACTACTCTTCTGTAGGAATTCAATCCAGAACCTGTAATTCCAATCTACACAGCAAAGCCCGAACATGTAGAGAAGGCTCTAAAGCATGTCTACCATGTATCGATGAACAAACTCAAGGGGAAAGAATTGGAGCTGCTCTTAGCTATTCTACCTGACAATAATGGCTCGTTGTATGGTATGCAGATTATACACTCTTATGTTTATTACCTTCTGCTCATAAGCCAAGGTATTTGGTGACGGTAATGGCCAGCCTTACGACCGTTACGATACGGGCTGTAACAGCCATTACGGCCCCCTTAACGGTTGAAATTGTCTTTAAAGGAGAAATTTAACAGCCTTCTATGTCCTGTTACGAGTCCTTTTTTCCCCAGATCTGGTGTTTACAGGCCTGTTCGTGTAATGGGTCCCACTGTTATTGTGATCCAATGGCTGTTATGGCCTTTACATGACTATTTTTCAATACGTTGTCATAACCTCATGGATAACGAACTTCCTTGTTTATTACATTTGAAATCCTTTTTTTGTTTTCTTTATTTATTTTCTCAGGTGATCTCAAGCGAATATGCGAAACTGACCTGGGTTTAATATCACAATGCTGTCTCACGAAGCACGTCTTCAAGATTAGCAAACAGTACCTGGCTAATGTCTCTCTAAAAATCAATGTGAAGGTGAACAAAGCAAATGAATTCAAAGCACTCTTTTTTATTCATGCGTTTGTGTTACATAAAGTTCATGCTACACAAAGAGGGATGGTATGGCATGTTTACAGGTGCTAATTTTGTAATTGTTGAAGCTCCTAAAACCTTGATGCGATGTCTCCTTGTACTGCAAGACTGGTATGTGACTGTGAGAAATTATAGGGCGCTGGGACTCAGCAAATGTACAGTTTTCTGAGGTGGATGATTTCTTATACGTGGGACTTTTGGTCCATGGTTCAGTGATCTATACTGCTGATATGAATATCATGGGCCTCAACATGGATGCTAGATGCCCAAAAAATTCTCCCAGGTTGGAATATCTTAACCTTTTGAGTCTGACTGTTTACATGACGATACATGTTGGCAAAATAAATATAGTGATGGGCGGTGGAAATAGTTTAAATGTTGAATGGTTGTGATCTTTCATTCTGAGAGATTTTTTGGAAAGCCCCTATCTGTGTTGAGGCCTATTGATCTCTGAATCATGAGCCCATCAGAACAGCGATTTAGATCTCTGAATCATGGTCCCACAGTACAGATCCTCTCTGCCTCAGCAATCAATGCATCATTTCCTCGTGCAGTCACACTGGTTTGCAACAATCAGGAATCTATATAATTATCCATTCATCCACTTGTCAAAAACATGCTTTCTTTTCTTCAGTCCCATGGCTGGCTTGCCTTGTAAGTTCATACAGGCAGACATTAAATGACACCAGAATGCTCTTGCTGCAGATGGGAGGAAGAAACACTGTTCTTTTGGATGCTATCAGTTGGAGGATACCATTGGTTAGTGATATACCAACTATAATATTTGGAGCTGATGTGACCCACCCAGAGAATGGAGAAGATTCCAGCCCTTCAATTGCTGCTGTACTGATAAAAACATTTCTCCTTTTTTTGAGCTCCTTAATTCCCATGCGAAGTATCGAATATCTGAAATGCTGATAGATGTTGTTTCTGTTGTAGGTAGTAGCCTCTCAGGACTGGCCAGAGGTTACGAAATATGCTGGATTGGTTTGTGCTCAGGCCCACAGGCAGGAACTCATACAGGACTTGTACAAGACATGGCAAGATCCTGTCCGGGGCCCTGTTAGTGGTGGCATGATTCGGTACAATGTCCTTTCAACTGTTTGTTGTGGTAATATTTTTTAGGGAATTGATATCTTCACTCATCCCAATTAATTTGCTTACAGCCTTACACCCATTTTCCATTTTGGGATTTGAAACATTACCTTTTCGTGTGTGAGCAAATCAATCAGGGTGGGCTGAAATGGTAGTTCCCTTTCTTGAACTCCTTCATTCTTATTTCCTTTTTATTGCAGGGATCTATTGGTTTCGTTTCGGAAGGCAACGGGGCAAAAACCATTGAGAATTATATTCTACAGGTCAATATACCTATCAAGAATGGTGTCTACCTGCATGATACATGCATATGTCATGCCCACAACTATATATATGATGAATCAAACATAGCTGTTCATATATCACGTGCATCCATGAATGAATTATATGCATGGGTGCATGCATGAAATGTAAGGACACATGTACATAGGCACGAGGATTGCTAATTCCACGATTTTTTTGGAGCTGTACATATCCACACACATGAATGTGTGTCACACTCTTGAGGTCTGAGCCTTCCGTCAGGTGAGATACACTGTTTAGATCGTTTGCAACAAAATTCAGGCCAATTAACAACTCAGGTGGTCTGCAGCATGTCAAAGGAAATGAATGGCTAGAAAGAAGTTCATCCATCAATTTACTTTGTATGTCGTGGCCCACTTAAATGGTGAAATTGTCTGATATTTTAGGCAGAAGACCTAGTTATCATCTCCAACCTTATAGAAAGCTCACATCTCGCACACGTGTTTCATATTTTCACTTGTGTCCACATTGGAGGCATATACACGTGTGTGGAATTAGCAAACCTCACACATATATTTTTTCAACTGAAGTGGGGAGAATCTTGTGGGCAGGGATGGTGTGAGTGAAGGGCAGTTCTATCAAGTCCTTCTCTACGAATTAGATGCAATCCGGAAGGTGTGTGATGGCTTTTCATTTTTTTAATAATTGAAGTTTTCAATTAATGAAAATGAGGATGCTAGGGTAATGGGAACTTAGAAATTTATTTATTTTTTCTTTACAGGCTTGTGCCTCTCTGGAACCCAATTACCAACCACCAGTGACATTTGTTGTGGTCCAGAAACGACATCACACGAGACTGTTTGCCAACAATCACAATAATCGAAGCAGCACTGACAAGAGTGGAAACATTTTACCTGGTAAAGACAATGGTATCTTAAAATATCGAATCATATTATAAACCTCACTTCGAGTTTATGTTTATCTAAGAAAAGAATTCTTGTTTCCCAGGCACGGTGGTTGATTCTAAAATCTGCCATCCGACAGAGTTTGATTTCTATCTCTGCAGCCATGCCGGAATTCAGGTGATTTAAATACACTTGTGAGTTCTATGAGATTCATCACTAACTATAACACTCACTTGAGGGGTCGGGAACTTGGGATGGTGAAGTGTGGTGGTTCCTGCCAAGGATTAAAAATGGTTTTGGCGTATCATATCATTGACCGCCGATATAGAGTTGTATTGCCCCACATAGCTCCCTCTTGGACCTGCATCAGGATGATACACCCATATCGTCTATGGCTGATAGCAGTTTGTATCGGGTAATATGTACTGGTTTCAGACGATACTTTCAACCTTGGTTCCTCCATTTACTGCTAGCTGAGCCTACAATTGCTAAATTTCCATCGACTCTTGCTCCACTGTGTCCTGATCTTGAACCCAAGGTCGCCACAACAGGAAATTGCCACGGCATCTTACCAGTCACCATCCCTTCAAATTCTATTTATTTATTCTAAAATGTTTATTTATTTATAGTAGGTAGGCTAAAACTTGTATTAAAAAGCTAGTAGAAAAGTGTCACATAAAAAAACTTAGGCATTGCCATGACAACTGCCAAATTCATTTGAAAAGAATGTGGATGGAAACACAATAAACTAAGAGCTCGACTGACTAAAATTAGTTATGAGGGAGGGTTTCGAAGTTACCATCGTCAGTCTCTTCATCAATACTCAAGTAAAAAAGGCAGTGTTTTCCTAGTCCTTTCACATATTTGCCATGTTCTGTTCATCATTGTCATTGTCATCAGCCAACATCCATTACATGACAGCATCAATCAGATAGGTGGATCTCGTTAAATTGATAGATTGCAGTGACAAATCGAGAAGCAGAAAAGGAAATATTTTGCACAGAATAATATAAATATTTATGTGGTTTGTTGCTCAAATGGGATTTCCTGATTTTCATCCATGTGGATGAGATATCTGATGGCATATGCGGATATTACAGTGATTTACAGGTGAAATATCCACGCCATCCAAGGTTACTACTGTGAAGATTCTATATCCCAAGAACTAGTTTGGTCCACTAGTCAGGTGGGACTCATTTAACTGGGAGAAAAATTTATGGTTGTGAAAAATAGTTTGAAGTTTTGTAACCTGTTTGCTTGTTTCTAACATCATGGCATACCGAGTGGAGCACCTTTATCTTTTGGCAGGAGCATGATTAGCATCTAAACTTGAGATCCACATAATAGATGGCTTGGATATTTCCATGTTGGCATATTTGGTGGCGTGTGCACTAGCTGACTTGTACGCACGTGTGGGCTTAGCAAAGTTCTCATTAAATAACCTGGACAGACATTTTTCAGTGTAGTTTTCTTAAATAACTTGCATGGGATTGGGACATACGGTGCTAATAATTTTTTCTTTCTCTGTCTTGCAACAGGGTACAAGCCGACCAGCTCATTACCATGTTTTATGGGATGAGAACAATTTCACTGCAGATGGGATTCAATCTTTGACAAACAACCTTTGTTATACGTAAGTATAAGGTGCATATAAGGTTTGAAATATCTTCTGAAACCAGTACGTAGTGGTACTGTCAATGAACGGTGCGGGTGTATCGGCCTAAAACAGCCAAATACAGGGGCGATACAGGGCCGTTTTGGTGGTGAATGATAAGATACCTGATATAAACGGTCGGTGTATCTCTCCAAGTCTTTGCTACTTACACATTAGTTTATTAGAAGGAAATTGTTATTGGAACTAATTCTCGTTGATAAATACACCCATCTGTTCTTCTTTCGGTTATTCATACAAACTTTTTAGTATTGTTACAACCATTAGTAGAAAGGATGGGTGCATTGGTCGGTCGAAGTGGGTGTAAATTGCGGGTCCCGTATGGATATCCTTCTTTGTTGTTTTATATGTTTGGTTTCTGTGTTGTTGACTCCTTAGTTTGCAGGTACGCAAGGTGCACACGCTCCGTCTCTGTTGGTAAGTCCATGTTCCCTTTTTCTAATTGGGCTGTTGAAATTTTCTTAATGTTGCTTCTGGTAGAGGATTTTGCTCTTCTTTAAATGACTATGGGGAGAATGTTAATGTTAGAGGCCAGTTGTTTCTTACATGAAGCACACTCATACAGAATCTGAGCTGCTTATCAGGTGCGTCGCACCATTGTACTGGTCCAAAAAATAAGGCTGGTTCGACAGAAGCAACTTCTAGGTGTTAGAAAGTGAACTGATGGTCCACATTAAATCCTCAAATTTAGCAGTTACAGTTGTCCAACCAGCCTTTTTTCTGAGCCCCAATTCAAATCCATTGCGCGGGGAACCTGATGAGCAGCTGGGGATCTTTGTAGGCATGGCCTTTTTGCCTCTGCTGTGTGTAGCATTGACGTGTGGAGATGAAAGTGAATGTTCAGCATTCAACTAGCTTGTCAAGTGTTTTGGACACCTACCCACATACACACCCACTCCATAGTTTATGCGTGCGTGCGTGCGTGCAATATTGACCATTATGCCACTGAATTTTAAAGAGTTGACTGACATATCCCTGAGACCTTATACTTCGTTGATGTTAGAGTCCCTTGATATACATTGATACGCCACCCTCTTAACAGCTTGAGCTTTTAGATCAAGTGGTTGTTTGACATGGTATCAAAGTGGAAGGTCCCGTGTTTGAATCCCGGAAGTAGCAATATATGCCACCAGCAATATATTCTCCGATGGGGGGCCATTTATTGTGTGAGTTGTGAGTGTCCCTCCACCGGCAATATCTTCTCCTATTTGGATCATTGAGCCATGGGATATTCATGTACATACTCCAGGCCGAGAATCCTCTGCATGTCCTTGGATAGTTCATATGGTTGCTCCCATAAGAGAAAAGGTATGCTGAAATTACGCAGTAGAGACTTCCTCTCCTTTGTGACTAGTGAATCATCATTGATGTTAGCACAAAGTCAATATCAACTCAGGACGTTTGGTCATGCTATCAAATTCATCGTTGTCATCATCATCATCATCATCATCATTTGGGTCAGTTTTACAAATAATTTTTCGCCAATCTATCATATCTAAGGCCTTATCCTCAATAAGTGAATAAGCTCTTCAAAAATTTTGTAGACAATGTCATGTAAGAGGAGTCAAGGTACCCGTTGGAGTGTTGTGTTATTGTCGCATTATCATCACCATCTAAGCCTTTTTCCCAATTAATTGGGGTTGGCTACATGAATCTTGTTTTGCCATTCTGATGCGGGGGCATCTTGGTGCGACTCCAAGGATGCCATGTGTCTCCACACTAGAGTGGGGTGGCCCACGAGGTGGGGTCTATGAGATGTAGAATGGCCATGAGGTTAGGCCCACTGTAGGACCGTGTGACTCGGGGACCCGCGCGATGCGGGGGTTGCCCACGGGGAGGTCTTGCTTTGGTTTGCTTGGGAGGGCCTGCATATAGGGATAAACTGGTCCTTCCTCATCATCTCGGGGGCATCTTGGTCCTCTTCCAATGATGCCACGTGTCCTCTTCCAATGATGCCACGTGTCTCCACACCAGTGTGGGAGGGCCTGCATATAGGGATAAACCGGTCCTTCCCTATTAACTCTGAAGCTTTTGGTCTGTTCGCTATCACTTCCCAATCTATCAAGGGCTAGACCTTCAATTAGACCACAGGCCATCATGTCTTTTTCTTACTACCTTCATCCACGTTCTTTTGGGCCTTTCCCTTGCCTTTCTAGATTTCAATTTGTACCACCAAGTCACTCCTAACCAGCATGGTTCTTGGTCTTTGTTGCACATCATTATTCATGAGCAAACATTAAGTGTTGTGTGGAAAGCTAGGAATGTAAATAAGAATGAGGCCATCCAAAGCAGCCTAGTAGTAGTTTGTGTAAGAGATAAGAATGTTGAAGAGCATATCGGGATGATTCGTTCATGTGTGATAGTCTAGTGACGGCTTTGAAAGGAGGGGAACACTGATTAGATTTGGAGGAGCCCAAAAAATGGATGACAGGAATACTTGTTCACTTATTGATGATAGGGCCTCGTGATAGTTCACTCCAAAGCAATATTACCTAAAACATGAAAACTTGCACATTTTCCTTTCTGGGTTGAATTAGATCATGGGTCATTTGCTATGCAGATAGCTATTTTTAATGACCTGAAATCATCAAGGTGTTCCATAACGGTAATGGTGGCTGTTATGGCCACCACACAATACGGGCCACAAAGGCCGTTACATAACGAAATGTGAGGGCTACTTCTTCATTACGACCACCACACGATATGGGCCACAATGGCCGTTATATAACTGAAATGTGAGGGGTACTTTCTCATTACGACCACCACACGATACAGGCCACAATGGCCGTTACATAACTGAAATGTGAGGGCTACTTCCTCATTACGAACTCTACGGAGGGTAATTACAAATTGGTAATTTCCTCATCAAACTAATTATCTCAATTCAAATCAAAATAGTGCCTCCAAATGCAGCATCTTATATAATCTGCCTCTTGAAATGTGTGATTTAATGATTACTGTCAGTAGTGATGAACTGGGACACTATTTTTCAACATGTCTGCAGTTCCTCCTGCATATTATGCTCATTTAGCTGCATTTCGAGCTCGGTTTTACATGGAGCCTGACATGCAAGAGAACCCATCTTGTGGCGGTGTTAGACGAGCATCATCGCGGGCCACACGGTCAGCAGGGGAGAGCGTGAGGCCGTTGCCGGCCCTCAAGGAAAATGTGAAGAAAGTGATGTTTTATTGTTAGGGAGAGAAGTGGGAGGTTTGTGGCCATCATCTCCATCCATCCCCTGCTTACCATGTATGATGTATCTGTGGTGGATGGGCCTTCATGGTGGGCCCACCCATTTTCAATCATTGATAATCTAGGTCTTGTAGCATGTTCTTGTGTAGCATATTACTTTTTCTTGGCAGGAGTATAGGGTCTTGTGATGCATCCATTCTGTCGAAGTGGGTTCATACATTGGTGATCCAGATTGATGATCTGATGGGCCTCGCCGTGGATGGGGCATTCCCCCAAAAATCTCATCCATTGGAAAGTCCTACCCTCTTGATCAGAGACCTTCACATGGACAGTTAAGAAGAAAGATACAGCATAAATGCCAAGGGTTGGATGCGTAGGGTATTCTATTCTTGAATGGCACCCCCATTCAAAGTGGGCCCCATCAGATCAATGGTCTGGATCAACCAAACCATGTGCCCACCAGGACCCTATAATTTTTTTTTTTACCCATGTTGTGCTTCTTGCATTAAGATATCTTCCCAGTAGTAGTGATGAATCGTCATTGGCGGTAATTCATAACCACAGGCAAGAATATAATCGAGAATTAGTAGTTGCGTTTGGGTATGTGGGCAAACAAAACAATCCATCTGGTCCGTTCATTTTATATGATTCAGTCTTGGTAGGCCACTCAACAAAAATCATACTATTGGGGATCATATGATCCGTGCCGCATGTTCTTAATTCAGGCAAGTGGGACCCATGACTCGGTAATTCAGACCATGCGTGTGCCAGCATGGAACCAGAGGTCCGAGATCCAGTCCATCTATAAGAATGGCGGTGCTATATTGGTGCCCTAGGCCAAGAATCAGGTTGATCCAATGGTCAGGTGGGCCATACGTGTGATCGAGGGCTTGTATTAAGATATCATGTATGATTATGATGTGTGGGTGTGCCAAAGTGAACGCCATGTTTGATTGAACGCTAGTGTCCCTCGTGTCAAAATAAATGTGTAGGACCCCTCGTATCAAAATAAATGCAGACTGGACTAGCCCCTCATGTCAAAATAAATGTGTAGGACCCCTCGTAACAAAATAAATGCAGAGGACTGGATTCGAAAATTCGCTATTGAGTGAGCCATTGTTTGCGATCAACGTGTTTTGCGAAATGATAGGGGTTAGTCCTCTTTGATGGATTCAGTTTGCTTTACAGCTTTAGAAATTTTCTTTTACTAGTAATTAAGATTTAATTTTTCAAAAGAATAATAGTGGACAACTCAATAAAAAGATGGCTAAACAATATTTTTTTTTAATTATTAATATTGGAATATATGGCTTATTACAATTGATAAAATATTAGAAAAATAAGAAAAATAAACAAACGAGGGATAAATACCTAATTCATTCGTAAGAATAGATGAAAGAGGCAAATGTCCAACAAGATGTGATCAGAGATGTGTGATTGCTTAAGTAAGAACTTAATTGATTGAGATCTAGCAACTTAGGGTTGTGGACATTTAATTTAATCTTACAGTATTGTAGCGGTGGTACTGGACAATAGTAATCTATGCTAAGATTATGCTATGCTATGCTAGAATAAGCGAAAAAATAAATTTAAAGAAGATAGATTTGTGTTTGGCATAAGGCCTCGAGCTCTTCATTGTGTTAAGGTGGCAAAACCCTCACTAGGTTTCTTTGTTGATCTCGGATCCTTCACATTTTCTATGGCATGCATTCCGAATAGGGAGGTCTCCATCGATGGTCCCCTTAAGGAAACAACTACACCTAAATTTGAGATCAATTAGGGAAACCTCCATCGCTGATCCCGAACCTCAAATTGATCATGGTCATGCATCTAAATGACCCAATTAAACCACCTCCTACATGACTTTGAAGTCTTTCTCCCTTCTGACAATGGTCCTGGAGATGTTGGATTAGTCATCACGCTCTCCTATTTTCTTAATTCCATTTGACGTACAGACAAGATTTCGATCTGCTTGGTGTCCATCCTCTCTTGATTTGGGTTTAATTTGCAACAAGATTTGCTCGAATATCGGTTTAATCTTCGGATATTTGGGATCTTTAGAAACTCTCTGAATATATCTGGGAAGATCTTTCATTTTAGGACAATGAGAGATGACTTTATCGAGTGCATCATAACCTGATCTATGATAAGATTCTATCTCTCGATGAGTCTTTATAGACGTGCTACGCACGCTGCCTCATTAATTGAATAGCTAATTTCGGCCATGTGGCATTTGTCAGTTTGTTCCTCTAAATGCATGCGTATGGCTCTGTGCTATTGCATTAATAATGAAATGTATATCGCTGAAGGAAAATCAACAAAATATATCTTCGGGTATGAATATTATTTTTGTGAGTACCAAATCCGTAATGTTGACACGTGACATCTTTTCATTGGTTTATGTCATAACATCGAAAATAGGTGTAAACATATAGGACAAGATTTTATCAAGGAGAAAGCATGTAAAAGGGCATACTAATATGATGGATGGATTAGATCTCATACATTCCATGCTGCATTTGTTAAGCTCTCCCTTAAACCCATTTGGGTCAAAATCGAATCAACCTAGGATCACGTTCTGCGGTGACTCATATCAAAATCTTAGCATGTTGAGTCGGCCCAAGTTCGAGTTTTTAGTCAACTCAACAAGTTTCAAAACTATGGAAGAAATTCGTCTAGAAACCAGACTCTTTGCATGCATGTATAAGTGCTGTGCGTAGGGGCCATCAATGTGTCTACGTGGAATCCAACTTACATATCAGAGTTAGCCTACGACGCCTTAAAAATCTGGCCAACCCAGCCATCATATGGACCGCCATATGGATTTAGAGATTGTAGGATGGTTTTCCATAATTTTCTATTCTAGGGCCACCATGTCATTTCTATAGCATCCAAGAGGTACATTGTGTGATCTCCACTATGATAATGCCCCAAAAATCAGGCCTACACTATCATTAAGTGGGCCTAACTTTGAAAGCAATGGATAACCATCATAAAACATCCAAATTCAAGTGGTGGCCCACATGATGGCTAGATGGGCTGGGCGTCCAACTTTCATAGACAACCACAATGGATGGGTTGGATGGTATAAACATACATGCGGGCATTACATGTAGGGCTGCACATCTGCCCGGTTAACCCACCTGACCCGACTGAGTAGAAATCCGATCCGTCCTGACTCTGCAGAGAAAATGGTTCGGTCCCGGGTGGATGCGGCTGGACCATTTTTAATTTAGGTACGGTTTAGGGTACATGCCAGACCCACCCGACCTGACCCGTGTATACCCGACCCGTTTCGCTCCGCCCGAACCGCCTTGAAAATTGGAACTTTGGATGATAACTTCCAAGAAACGAATAGACATGGTGGATTTCTCACAAACATCATGGTGGGCCCCACAATCCTCGTCCCACGAGAGAGTAACTTTGGTGAGATCCCGGATCTAGCGATGCGGGCGAGACCCCATATGGACCCACCTCAATGTATGAATTATAGATCCACGCCGTCCATCTTCTTTTACAGATTATTTTGGGCCATGGTACCAAAAACGAAGCATATACAAATATCATGTGGACCACGCCACAGGAAACCGTGGTTAATTTCCAATTAAAACCTTTTGTGGGCCAAAAATGTTTTAGATCTAACCCAACCTGACCCGATTTAGCATATAGGGTAGGGTAAGGTTAGGGTAGACCCTTTTGCAAGTAGGGTAGGGTAGGGTAGGGTAGGCAGGGTTAGGATTAGGTCAGCCCAACCTGATCACAACTCGGACCAAAACCCGAACCTTTAAAATATGTTTAGGTTCGGTCCAGGATTGGGCCCAACCTGACCATAACCCGACCCGTGTGCAGGCCTAATTACATGCAACAGTTGTAGAATATTCTTATTTTACAAGACTTGCCCAAGAACCAACCTCAATACCACAAGAAACAGCCATAGACGAGAGCCGTGTGGGTGAAACTTTCATGAGATCCACCCCGTCCATCAGGTATGCTGCCTCATTTTAACCATTGAACCCAAAATTCACGACCATCCAAAAATCAGGTAGGCAACACTACAGGAAACAGTTAAAATAGAAGACCCACCATTAGTTTTTTTTTGTAGGACCCACCGTGGTGTTTATATGCCATCCAATCCATTCATCTGATGTGTCTCCACAGGATGAAAGACTTGCGAAAAGATCACAGCATTCTAAAAATCAGGTGGGCCAAACCACATGAGTGTAGGAGCATGTACCTCCTGCGAGAAGAGAAGTGCTAGGCCGTGTAAGATGGGCCTGGCCCAGCCGTAAAAATGAGTAGCTACTTGAGGTGGATCCGACGGTAGAAAATGGCCCAGCAGATAAATCCAGTTCCACTCATACGATGGATGGTCCATATTCAACTAGTCTTTGTGGCCCTCCTGATGAATCAACCAAACCTGATTTTGCACGACGGTGGACCCTTGAATAGATTTCCTCTATGGATTGCGCTTGAGCCTAATCAAGCCTGTTTGGATGATCACAGCCATCCGATTAAGGGCATGTAAAATGGACGACTAGACCATTTTCCTCTTTTTGTTCATTTTTCGTGCCCTGAATCGTATAGCTTCAGTCATATGATCATGGTGATTTTGGGGCCATGTTCTATGGACAGTGTTCCTTTCCCAATCATATATGGGCCCACCTTGGGTCATAGTGGATTTTGAAACAGGATAATGCAAGAAGACATGGGACCCACATCCTCAGAGTGAGAGGGAGTGGCCATGAAACTCAAATGAAATTGCAGTCCACAAAATAAGTAAAAAAATTCCTGAAAACAAATAAAAAAAGGAAAAAGAAAAAGAAAAAAGAAAGTCTTCGCTGATATATGTGGGTCACACATGTACATTAGCAGGCATAGACATCTTTTTTTCTGGAAGCTGATTGTGTAGTAAATTCTTTGGGCCCACCGTGATTTATGTATTTTATCCACTCCATCCATCCATTTTACCACATAATTTTAGGTGTTGAATTCAAAATTGAAGGATATCTAAAGCTCAAGTGGACCACACCACAGGGAAGAATGTGCATTGAATGTTTACCGTTGAAAAATTCTTGGGGGCCATTGAAGTTTTGGATCAAGCTGATATTTGTTTTTTTCCCTTCATCCATATCTGTTTGATCTTATGAACAGGTTGAATGACAAATAAACATCACTGCAGCCCTAGGAAGGTTTCAGTGGTGGAAATCATTATTCATTATTCCCATTGTTTCCTGCGGTGTGGTCCACTTAAGCTTTGGATGTGCTTAAATTTGGGTTCAACCATTCAAATGAGATGAAAAATGTATGGACAGAGTGGATAAATCACATACATTCATGGTGGGCCCAACACAGTTTACTCAGTACGCAATCCAATTTCTCTTTTTCTAGCCATCCATTTATCTCCTGCAAATGGACCAATTAGATGAAAGCAGTAGCCGAGATGTTTGTTCCTTCCCATGTTTAATGAAGT
Source organism: Liriodendron chinense (assembly GCA_003013855.2). Taxonomy (NCBI): domain Eukaryota; kingdom Viridiplantae; phylum Streptophyta; class Magnoliopsida; order Magnoliales; family Magnoliaceae; genus Liriodendron; species Liriodendron chinense. The sequence continues at coordinate 4,365,797 of ML058487.1, forward strand.
ACGTAGCCAAATTTTTGGTTGCTCGAATGTTTGGACTAGTACATTTGTGGTGAAGCAAAAAGATAGTTATAGCTGCCTACCCCTCTTTGCCCTCACAATCCAGGCCCATGGACACATGAATGCACCGGTTGTAGCTCTGCAGGCCCTTCCTTTCGAGTTGATACATGGCCATGGCCATGGTATGGTTTTGGCAAAAATTTCCTCATTCCCTTTCTTTAATAAACTTAGTGGACTTGCCAAATCCAAAGACAGATGTAAAATGCTGTGTTGGTAACACCATTAGGAGTTATTTTTAGTAGATTCTCTTTTTAAATAGTAGTTATTCGAAAGTATAAAGGTGTTTAGGAATATAAAAACTTTTCTTAAGATGTAATAAGCTGGAGGTGCTTCCCACGAGAAGTAAGAGGGTGCCTAATCATATGTAGCTATATTTACAAGATGTTTGCTAAAATTGGGGCTGCTAATCTTAACAAGATCTTTTTAAGTTGATGTCTACTCATCGTTCAAGGACGGAATGGCTTAGCAAATGAAATGGTTTTGGGAATAGACCCTAAAGTTAGGGGATACATGTGATCTTGAAGCTAGATATGGAAAAAGCTTACAGTGGGATGTAGTGGAGTTCATTGAGCAAGTGGTGAGTAAATTTGGCTTTACATATACATAGATTGACACAATAGAAAGGTGTTGGAAAAATTGTTGGTTCTCGGGTTTGGTAAATAACAACCTAATTTCTTTTAAATTTTTAGAGGGGCTGCGTAAAGGATAACCTCTCTTGTTGATTTATTTATTATTATTATTATTTTTGTCTTGGCAGTTGGAGTTCTTAGTAGGGACTTCAAAATTCTTTTAGCCTATGGGGTTGGGCTCTATTTTCAACTTTCTAGAAATTGTCCTCCTATATCTCATTTATCATATATGTTGATGCAAAGATTATGTTGTGAGTAGGTGCGTGCTTGTTTGTTAGAAAATTGTGTCAAGGGCATTTTGATAGTGTGTTAGTTGTGTTGGAGTCTATATTGATTGAAAAGGGGTAGTATCCTGACCTATAAAATTGTGCGGGATAATCTCACACGACACTTTGTCACGCTATGTACTTTGTGGAAGCTTGGCGTAACTACTGGATAAGTCATTTGGGGGGGGGGGGGGGGGGACTTCGGCTTCCAGGCTTTAGTGGGTCCAATCACATAGACTAGTAAAGATATAACAATTAAGCAACTAGTCTAAATGCATAGATTACTAATGATTTAATTAATCAAACAACTAATCTATGCAATCTATGTAAACTATATGAGATGCAATCATATAATATCAAGTCTACACAACTAGTGAAAATACATCTTGTGTGTGAATATGCCTATTTAGTGCCTAGCATACATTTCAATTAAGCATTCATAATTAAAAAGTTAAACATACAATGTATAGGTAGAAATGTACTCAAATACATCACAAATACAAGCATGTATAGTGGTTCAACTACTTGTCTACTCCACTCCTGATTGCTGTACTCACCCCTTGAGTACACTGGATTTCACTATGAGGGTTTTAAATCAAGTTTACCTTATAACTTAGGAGTGTTAAATAAGTTCCTCCTAACCATACAATCCTACTCAAGGATCGGGACCTACTAAAGAACCTCACGTACGCACTTGTGTTGGTGGACCATGTACACACCTGTGTCGGTGGCTCTCCTTAGAAACTTGACAATTTAGGCTCTACTTAAGAGCCAATGTCCTACAATCGAACCTCAATTTAAGCTTCATACATAAGCCAAGGTCCTACAACTGAACCTCAATGGTTTTAGGCTCTACAATCGAACCAAGGTCCTACAACCAAACCAAGGTCCTACAACTGAACCAAGGTCTTACAACCGAACCTAGCGTATACTCCCACCAGAGGCTCCCCACGAAGACTTGGTTCGGTCGTATAACTGGGCCTAGGTCCTATAACCGAACTTATCAAGTTTGACAATTCAAACTCTACACTCAATCCCCACGGGAAGAGAGTGTTGGACTCTACAATTTGATAACCTTACCCGTCGGATTTGAGCCCCGTTGGTGCGCCGATTGAGTTACTTAATTTCTGCTTTCTTGTGCTTCAATCAGATCCCCTTTGCTCCCTCGATCAATACTTCAGCTCCAAGATTAGCCATGTTGCATTTAATGCTCCGATGGAGATGTCAAGGTGCTAGGAGGTAGGTTTGAAATCTCTACACCTAATAAACAATGGTTACCTAAAAAAATTTCACCTACAAGGATCTCTTTATAGAGTTTAGACAATGATTTAACTATTGGTTTTAGGGTCCAAACTCTAGAGATCAAGATGGACAAGTTCATCTTTTAATGAGCTTTGAATGCTTCAATCTTGTGATGAATCACATGAAAGATGGCTTGTATGAATTAAGATTAGAGCCTAAGAGTGTTGGTAATGATGATGGCTTCTAAATCTCTAAAATTCATCTCTTAAGCCCAAAAACTAAATTCTCGTCTTTTATATATAAAGCTCTAACGGTAAAAAATGGGCAGATTTATGATCCTTCGATGGATCGAAATACCTTTCGTGTAACGCCCCAGATTTTCGAGATTTATTTGAAAATTTTTGAAAATTCATTTTTAATTTATTTTTTATTAATTATCGTACATTTACTGTTGATTTGCGAATAGCGGGACATCCCTAGGAAATCTGATAGGGGACCCTTTACAAAAGTTGCTTAAAATGATCCCATAAACATAGTAGAAAGATCAGATTTCAAAAATCACGTACTTTTCAGATAATTACGAAAATGCCATTAGTTAAACTTAAGTTAAGATGCCATTTTTAAGTATTATAGTTTCTGACGATCACTTTCACGCAAAACCCAGGATTTAAGCTTTTGGACACATATTAACCATACACGTCAAATTTCAGCCCTTAAATCATAGTAGAAGTGGTCCAATTGTTAACTTAGCCCCTTAACCCTTGATTTTTATGTCCATCGAGTGAGGAAAGTAGATGGTTAGTCGTAGTCAAATATTTCTCTTCATATGAGTGACTTGAATCGTCTTTATCATGGACCAATAGTATGATTTGAGTGCCATACCTTGATAAGCATCTTTCTTATGCGCGAAGTTATCCCGTTTTAGAAATTAATGAGTTGGCAACTCTTTTTAAATCTAAACCTTTCAATTTACCCACTTCTCACCATCAATCGCTTCTCAAATTTGGATCACTTATTATACTCATATGACTACGAGTTTACACAAAATTTGGACCCTGATCTATAATCCTACACCGTTGAACCACAAACCAGCCCCTTCCTTTTCCGCAAAAAGTTGAAATTTCAGATCTAGGCATTTCTCACCATCAATCAACCACTAAACTTTGTACAATTGTTTGCCTATTATGACTACATATTTTCTCAAAATTTGGGCCCTGATCATCAAGCATAGACCGTTAATTGAGATCTAGCCCATTTTAGCACCCGTTAGGCCATTTTTAAGGATCGACCAATCTAGAATGTGAATTATCAAGAAATTTACGTATTCTGACTCTACTCTTTGAGCTTAATAAGATGAATGGATTGGAATTGATCAAAGATCACCCGAATATTGAGATTTGAGAAACCCACCTCAAGAGGTTGTTACACAAGACCTCGCGTGCACATCCCTCTCCATCTTTCTACTACGCACCTCCAAATCCTTCTCCTAACCCTAGCCTCCATGCCTTAGAGAGAGAGAGAGAGGAGAGAGAGAAAGAGAGAGAGAGAGAGAAGAGAGTTCTTTCTCATATTATTCAAGCGGCTAGGATCTTCTACAACCCTCTTCTTCTAAGTCCATCCTAAGGTGAGGATTTTCCTTCAAGCCTTTCATTAATAATATCACGATTATCATAAATTTCTTTTGTGGCATATGAAGTTATTTTGTTTTGAATTACTTATCCATATAACATGAAGTTTGATGTGAGATTTATAATGAATATTATTATATGGTGATGTGATTCCTTTTTTAGATTTTTGACTAAGAAGCATGTGTATTTGTGTTATTTATTTTTGTGAAATCTATGCCCTTATTTTCTTAGTCCATGTATTACAAGTAACATTAGTTTTCATATTGTGATATGAAATATGTGTATAAGATCATCATATGGACATCCCATTATTGTATACTCTTTGTCCCTAAGTTGGTAAAATTATTCGATGTAGAGAGATGGAACCCGTGAGAGGTGTCCATGATGGAAGAATATATCTTGACTTAACTGAGAGAATGAAGTGATTGTTTGTTAATAGATCCTTACATGTACATGATGCTTGATTTGATCCATTTACAGTATATGGGTATTTTAATGAATTTGGTCATGATGTCCAACATTGGCTTTTTGGGACATGATGAAATCATAAAATGGGACAATGAGTGGACACTAATGGTATACAAATTCTCATGAGCCGGGGTTGGTGCTATGGACACTAATCCCGTGCTGTCGGCCTATGATGGGTTGCTTGCGACTCCCCATAGTGACCATTGAGTTTTATTTAAATTGGTTGTATGCGAAAACACTTAAATAAATGTGAAACTAAAGTCATGCATTCACTTGGCTCAATGTGGGTGTACGGAATTGAGAATAGGCTAGAGCGTCTTACTTCTCCCGTACACTGTTACGTGTAGATTTGGGCTATGAGCGTCCCGTTTCTCACGTGGTCGGGCAAAACTATGGGCTTGTGCGTCCCAGGAACCTCTGGTGACTAGTGGCTAGCATGAAGTCGTAACAGGGAGTCTCCCACTTCATGGATTATGATTCTAGCCAGGGTGCCTTAGCCAGAGTATGCATTCCATGCATCGCATTAACAAAGATTTTTAGTTGGTTGTTTTGATTTGATTAAATGATAATATACTGCTTGCGTATACTCTGTACCGTTATTATTATTCATGATTGTCTAGGAGGAAATATTCTCCACTATGATAGCGTTTAACGCTATCCCAAACACAATTTAGATGATGCAGGTGAAGATCCAGGTATTGAACCCGATTTTTAATGAAAAGAGTTCGATGGTTCGTACGATCACATGGCGGATGACGATGTTAGATAAACTTAATTGATGTTATCATTTATTAAATATTTCTTTTGAGTAGTTAATACATTTATGAAATTGTAATAAGTCTTCAAGAGAAGACATGGTTTTGTATTTTAATTAATCAGTATGGATATTGGTTGGTTCCCTTATTTAAACATTGATGATGACGTAGTAAGTTTGATAGAATAAGATGATAATTGTTTCCGCCATTGTGCTTGAATGCTATATTTTATTATTTGAAAAATTAGTTATTCCATAAATTACTTGGGAATTCGGCCGTCGTGTTATACATGAGAGTTGAAAATCTCGAGTCGTTACATTTCTATGGATCAAAATACCTTTCAATGGATCGAAAAACTTTTTAAAGAGTTTTTAAAGTAGCTGGACATCCGGTTCGATGGATCGAAACATAGTTCGTTGGTATCGAATAATTCGATGGGATCGAAAAACTGTTAAGAGAGTTCACAAATGTTGCTGGACATATGTTCGATGGATTAAACTGGTAATCAATGACCCATCGAAATAAACTTCAATGGATCGAAGTCCAATCGAAAACTGCTGTCTGAGTTGATTTGTTCACAACAGTTTTCACCTCTTTTATTAGCCTAACTTATCATGTTTTTCTAAGTGTTCTAAGGCCAATGAAGATGACTAAGGGTTTTACTATATGGACCAAGTCATCTAAAAGTTATGGTTGTTTGGGTTCTAAGGGTTAGGGTCACCAAGGCATCTCATTTACCTGTTTCTTCTTCCTTGATGCTTCTTGTCCACTTGAATCTTCTTGTCCACTTGAATGAGATCATCAGTGTCTGTGCCTAGCTATATGCATGGTTGTGCAAGAGGCTTTCTCATGGCCTGTTTGCACCCATAGCTATTTTTATGGCTAGTGGAGAACTTTCTGACTAGGCATAGGAGGTGTTGGAAGTCCTACACTGTCACACCTCCAACTTCAAAACTGTAGTTAATGCTAACTCTAGCATCGGGTTAAGAGATGTGGCTTATATTAATGTATTAATTTTACACATTCAATAATACATTCCACATTCATCCATACAAAACGAGAAGAAAACCAATAAATTTTATTGAAGACTTAAATAATAATAATAATGTCAACCATTAACTATTGAAACTTAAATTCGCCTCATGAAATAAAAACATAAACCGTTCAAGTACCATTCCATCAAATTCAAATAATAACTAAAGTAAATCATCAATATTATAAGCATTGTCGGGCTAACTTTGGATAATTTTGACTTACTCAGTTTGCATTTTTTTTTTTTAGTAATTGAATGGTATGAGATAAAATTGTCCAATGAATAGTTCTAAATACAAGAATAATTAAAGAATTTTCAAATATAGCATTTAAGAAAATAAGTATGAAAATACTTACAAAATGAAATCAACATGTATAAATATCACACATCTCAAGGTACGATTTTCGTTATAACACCATGACCAATTCTTTTCCTATTGGTCTACAATTCTCATCACTTAAAATTACTTTTCTCCAGTTAAATATATAAGTGCCTAAACTTTCAGTAATCCTGAATTCCACAAATGAGTCATTCTTCACAATCATGAGGACCCACAGTCCCCTCATTATTTTTATTCAATCATCATCACTCATAGATAAACCCCACTTCCATTCATAGCATCACTCATGATAATGCCTTACTTTCACTCATAGTATCATTCATAATAAAGTTTCACTTTCACTTATATCAGTCATAATAGAGCTTCACTTTCACTCATACCATCACTCATGATAAAGCCTCACATTCACTTATATCATCACTCATAAATAAGTCTCATTGTCACTCATAAATAAGCCTCGCAGTCACTCATATCATCACTCAAAATCAACCTCACTATCACTTGTATCAACCTCATTATCTCTCACGCTGATGTCTTGAACATGTAAGAATTCATAGCTTTTCAAAAATAACTTTTCTCGTAACTTTCTAAAATTAGAACTTTCCATAAATAGAATTTTTAAAAATAAAATTTCACAAGAATAAAACTTTCCAAATAAAATCTTGCTAAGTAAACACAATTAGAAAATGCAGGTATCTTGAATTTAGAACCACTCACTAATATATTTTCACACATGTATAAGGCATGTCCATCAATGTCCTTGGAGTATACTTATTGTTCTATTTCTTTTTTATCATTTTCTTTTCTACAGGTCGATTTATGATTCTTTTTTGAATGTCCTTCCATTTTAATGTAAGAAACTTACTGGAAATAAACTTTCTTAATTGGGATTTCTCTCTTAAAATATCCTTATAAGAAATGATGCTATTTGAGTCACAAAAAAGTACTATAACCTTACCTAAACTTGCTTGGGTGTACTAATAATCTATTAGTGTGACATTTGAGTAGTTTTATCTTTCCTTAAGTTGGTTGTATTTAGATTCATCACTCATAACATCTAATTAGTTGAAGTTATTGGTGGTCGGGTCTATAAGATAGCTTATATAGGTCAAGTCTATCATACTACTTAACACAAGTGGTCCACCTCTCATGATAGTTACAAGTTATGAAAACACATACACTTGGTCTCAGGTTGGTATATCGAGCCGCCATTAATGAACTTTGCTAGAAAAATAGTTTAAGGCTATATTAACCTTGATTTACCAGTTTTTCTCTTATGTAGAATTTCAAGTGGGCCTGCACACATGATCTATGTCCCCCTTGTCAAATATTTCACTTCGGTGGGAAATTCCTTATGGTTCTAATAAAAGCCCAATATCCCACCACTAAGGCAAAAAATGATAGTTTTATACTTAACGATTCAATTTCAATGTGGTAAATGATTTTTCTTAAATCATGCACTCAAGTATACCAAAATTCACAATTATGATTATTGGAATACTAGTGAGTCTCTTTCATGTGTATACAGTCATTTGGGCCCATTTTCAAGGTTAGGCCCAAAGTGGCCCAAAACGTGTCTTTTATAAGATAGTTAGCGGGCTTAACTTGGGCCCCTTGGATAGTGGCATGGGATTTCACTTGCTGATCTATATTGACTCATATATTTTTAAATACATCCTTCAAAATGGGCCCCACTTTAGTACCCAATAATCTCAACAAAACATAGTGGAAGAAAAATTTCTCTTAAATAACTATTTTGGGCTAATTTTTCCACAAAGCCCAATAAGAAGGGAAATTAAAATTTTGGCCCAAAATTGAATTTTATGGACTTTTTAGGACTATTTGTAGGACCCACATTGGGCCATACAACAAGTTCTCTTGATTTGACCTAAAAAATCGCTTCTATCGAGCCAATGCCCGTTTTACCAATTCCTTTTATAGCGACAGCGAATAGATTTCGTCTATACATCTAAATCCATGATTCCATAGTCAATTTTCTGACCAAATCTTGTGGTTATCATGATGAGATTTATTATGATCAAGTGGGTCCCATTTTAATTCTATATATGCCTAAAAACCCGATTTTACAAAGATGATAATTCCTTGCTTCACACATTAACAAAACTAATTGAAAAGCTCAAAATACGAGGGGGGGGGGGGGGGGGGGGGGGGGGGGAGGATATGCCACTGAATTTATGAGATAAGAAGGGTTCTCTTATGGTCCCCACATTGCATCTACACCATTGCCATTAGGGCCTTTGACGCCTTACTAAGAGGGGACCTAAACCGGGATAAAATCGGTGCCATAGTGGGATCGGTCTTGGGGATCATATGCTGTCCATAATGGGCACCGTGGTCCCCACTCACGATCTACCTTGGGACTGTGGTCCCTACCCATTTTCTATATGAAGGTGGGCCACTTCAGCCTCCGTGCCATCCATTTATCCGATACACGCGATTTTGCATTTTTTTCATCTTAACAATCCAAACAAGAGAGTTTTCTCCAATGGTTGGTCCCTTCAGTAAGGACTCTCATCCAAGCATATTTAAAGGCTTAGATCAAGCCTTAGATAATAAAAAAAATTCTAATTTTCACAAATCAACTTATAAACCATTCGTTGAAAAAAGAGAAAAGAAAATAATGACGTATAGTTACTACTGGAAATGATAAAAGGAAGAAAGAAATTAATTACTTGGAGGGTTGAGATGGATCGAGAGTTCCAGGCCTCACATGATCAAGAGAGTGGATGAACTCCATTCTCTCTCTCTCTCTCTCTCTCTCTCTCTCTCTCCATGCTTGGGGGTTTCATGTTCCATTCATAAGGATGTGAGTTTTTTTTATAAGGATTCCCCCTCACGCAATGCCCCTCTCCTTTCATGCAATCTCCCTCTTCTCCTTGTAAGAATGAGTTGCACTTCTATTTTTAGAGGAGAATATAGATTTTTAACATTTCGAGAGAGTGAGGTTTGGTAAAATATTCTTTTAATGGTGAGGGCCGTTGAATCCTAGACTTCTCTTTCCTTGTCAAATTCTTCTAAACACTTGAGCTATTATGTGCTTTTAAGAGTGAAAAAGAAATCAATTAGGTTATTATCTTGATTTTATGGTATTATAGTAGGTAAGATTTGAAAGCCTAACCTCTTACACACTCATTCAAGTATTTAATTAAGCAACCAAAGGGATATTTTGTGCTAATATCTTGACAAATAAAATATTTAACTAAGGCATAACATGATATCTTTCTACATAAGGCAATTATTATTTTTCTATACAAAAAACACTATTGATCACAAAATTCTATCTACTCTCAAATCAGTGGGTCGCAAGCATGAGCGGTCCATAGACAATTTGAGAAACAATTTGATGGGCTTACCTTAAATAGGTGATTTTCACTATAGTTTTACCAAGGATATCATACTTACTATATGTAGAATGAAAGAGTAATGATTTGTGACTTTTTTTTACGATTCATGATTGTGTGACCTACATGCACACAAGGGTAGATGAAGGTCTTAAGTACATAAACTCATGAGTGAAATATCAATTTTGTTTTTCTGAGATGAAAGTCATCTAACTAGGTCTTAGATTTAACTATGGTAGACAAACTAAGTTACACAAGTTATATAGTTGACAATTTTAAAAAATAGTAGATTCTTCATCACAGGTATGATTTAAACGCTTTATGTTTAGATTCTTTTAAAAATATGATGTACGTGTCATTGAAAGGTCTTAGATCATGAAATTCTTATGTTTTATTTGGATAGAAATTATAATTTTACTTCATTCTTCGTTGAATCTTATCATGTGTGTCTACCTCAGCTCCTATCAGAGAATTTGTTGTAAGGCAATTCGACTCTTAGCAGTAGGATAATCAGGGAGAGACCTATTAAGCAGGCGGATTAAACTAGCATTGGATTGTTCTCTACATTATCGGATTGTTGATACAGGTATAATATGAATCATTCAAGATTATATTTAATTAGAAATTTGATATGATTGTCAGTGGGAGGACTTGGGAGATTGGGTTTGCTTTCATAATTCAGAGAAAAGATTTATTGTGCTATGTTCTCTAATAAAAACCTAACACAACCTTAATTTTGGATCCACTTTATGGATGGACGACTTCTCATGGTGATATATAAGGCATAAGATCACTTTGTCACTCTTGTAGTAACATTGTTGGTTTAATATGAGACATACGGTAAGTTGTGTGATGATCCAAGTGTGCGAGATGCATAGCTTTACTCTTTTAGTGGATCGTAAAGTTCTTAAGTAAATAAGAGTTTTAGGTGATTGTTGGAACTGAAAATGGAACATAGGGACATTTTCTTTAAAATGGTGTTTATTGTGTATTATTGCTCTGGGGTTCCGAGTAATAGAAACATTCATAGACAATTACAAGCATTCACAAAAGGTACACATGAAGAGATATCGCAAGGCAAATTTTATTCCAGAGATCTTGAGATCTTGTACATTCTAGGCCGTGATCTGGCACGAGCCCTTAATTACATTGAATGATCGATAACCCTTAATTAAAAGGCAAAAGACTAGTCAGCAGGGACTATGATCTTTGAATTTGTGGTCGGAGAGACCTGTATTTGTTTTGTTATGGACTGAACCATCTTTGTATTAGTCAGATGTCTATGTCTCATGTTGTGACCGGAGATCCGGGCTGAGACTATCAGGGTTTATGATTGAGAAGGACGACTCTGGGCCCGCGCCTGTCATGTATGGATAGGTGACCTCGGGAAGTCCAGTCTGCAGTTGTATGTACCTGAGTAGGCCGACCGACGGATGCCGTTTGAATGGGTAGGGCATCGACTGTTGTGTTGTGGCAGTTCATAATAATTGCTTTGTAGTGAATTGAAACTCTTCGACATGGTTTATCGTGATAACCATAGTTCCATTGGTCTAGCTTTTGACCTCAATCGGATCACATCTTTACAGTAGATATAAATGAGGACATATTTACATAGTTCTGGATGCTGGCGGCTCTTTTCGAGAAGTCATTTCATTCATTGCGTCGAATCAAGTCGAACCTCGAAGATGTGTGATTTTGCTTGTTTAGAGATCCTGGAACATCTATTTGACTATTTCATTGCGTTCGGAACGCTCGAAATACCCAAATTAGGCTCAAACGGAACTTGAAAACACTTAAAATTGAGTCCGGTGCACCCGTAAACATGTTCTGTAGTTGGCTGATTTTTTAGGTGCGTGGGAGTTAATTTACGGGTGCGTGAGCTCCAACGCACCCTTAAATTAAAGTACCGAATTTTTGATGAATTTATGGATGCGTGGGGCATTTTAAGGGTGCGTGGGACCGAATTTGCAAATCTGTATTTCGTCGAATTTATGGACGCGTGGGACCTGAATTTATGGACGCGTGGGCCGTTTTTCAGGTGCGTGGGACACCAATATGCAAGTCTGAATTACATCAAATTTTTGGATACGTGGGACCGAATTTATGGACGCGTGGGCCATTTTTCGGGTGCTTGGGAGTCCGATGCACTCGTCTAATTTATATCGAATTAATAGACGCGTGTGACCGAATTTATGGATGCGTGTGCCATTTTTCGGATGCGTGGGACCATTTTATGGGTGCGTGCCCACACTTAGTGATTTTCAGGATTCAGACCTGCGGGGGAAATGCTGGCGGTCAGAAGGAATTTCGACGACCGGGAAGGGTTTTCGGCGATCGGAAAAGTGCTCCGGTGAGGGTTTCCGGCGGGGATTTTGAATTCCCAGAGGATGTTAGCTCTCTCTCTCTCTCTCTCTCTCTCTCTCTCTCTCTCTGAAAACGTCCAAATGAATCGATGGACGAAGTATTTATAGCCGAAGACGTCGGATTTCCTCTAATGAGGGGCTGCCATGTGCCCTGCACCCTTAAAATACCCTTTACGCACCTCAAAATTGGCGTGTGGAGGTCCGACGCACCCAAAAATGATTTCTAAAAATATCTGATTTTTTGGGTGCGTGGGACTTAATTTACGGGTGCGTGGGACTCAAGGCACCTTAAAATTAAGTCCTTAATTTTTAGTCAAATTTATGGATGCGTGGGGCATTTTTCGGGTGAGTGGGACTCCGAAATGCCTCTGAATGAGAATCATAAAATGTGTCGAATTTAAGGGTGCGTGGACCCATTTTTGGGGTGCGTGGGGCACCAAAATACCTTTAAATGACAATCCTAAAATTTGTTGAATTTAAGGGTGTGTGGACCCATTTTTGGGGTGCGTGGGACTTCACGCAACCCTTAAATTAATTTCTGTATTTGCTGATTTTTTCGGGTGCGTGAGTACCCGAATTTATGGGTGCATGGCACGTAAATGTAAACACCAACATTTGGATTTTGAATTTTGACGCGTTTGTGGGGCCCGTTTGATCGTGAGATCGCATGCACTGTTCACCATAAATGATAATGAAGTTATGGGCCCGATTCCGGACGGTTCCGATCACGGTGATCTGATGCAGGATGCCCTAATTGTGATGCATGTTCATGAACATAATTAAATCAGTGGACTTAAACAGCAATAACAATACAAAATCTAGCAATCATCATCATGAACTAAGAAGATCACAAGGAACATGCAATGGTACGGGCCATTCATCACAACCATGAAGTATGAGATTTAAGTATCACTATGGCTGGATCCGACGAGGGATGGAACCTCCCGATCTTGCATGGCTATAACCCAATCAATTAAGGAAAATCTCTAATCTAGAAAATCAGGGGATTTTGGATTAGGGATTTGAAATTATGAAACTTTGGGTTTGTAGGATCAAAATCAGAATTTGGGGATTGTGGGAATTGAACAAATAAGTTAGAAGGGATTGATTTACCTGGAAGAAGGTTAGAGGGGCATAAGAAGCAGTTAGAAGAAAAAAGATTCAGGGAAGAGGAAGAAGCATCACCATGAGAGAGAGAGAGAGAGAAGAAGAAGAAAGCTCCAAGAGGCTTTTCATTAATCAAATCAATAGCTAATTTTCGTGTTTAGGGCCTAGCCCACTTAAATAAATAAATAAAACAAGTAAAAAGTCCAAATTACCCCTAAAACTAAGCAAAACGCTTAAAATAACATAAGTGCGGGAAAGTTCGGGCGCCCCATCGGGCGCCTGAAGACGTCCAAAAACGTGCAGAGAGTTTCAGGCGCTCGAGAGGCCAAGTTCGGGTGCCTGATAGGGCGCCCGAAGACAGTGGTCGGGCGCCCGAAGTCTTTAGCTCTTCAGTCTTGTTTCTCCCTTCTTCCTTCACACGTGTCCTCCTTGGATGGGGTCTTCTATGTGTCTGATCACATGTGAAGGGTCGTCAGCTCCTCAATAGTCGCCTATCCACAAGGATGGTACGTGTGGTTGGCGCTTTCTTCGTTGGTACACTTGAAATGGTCTTGTGTCCTCATCAACTCTCCTTGGATGAGAAAAACTCGACTCTGACGAGTTAAAACTCTTGTAGCGCTCTAGTAAGTCTGGATCAACACGCTGCACTTCCGCTTTAGTCAACCACGTAGATTCAGAAGGTGGTTTGTTCCTCTATTTGACAAGATACATCTGGAAACCTCCATCTCTCGTAGATACTATCTCATCATCCAAAATCTCCTCAATTTCTTCTTTATGGGTAATGGGTAAAGGAAGGGCTGGAAGGGGTTGGGAAGCAAAGTCAGAGTGAGGCCATGAAAGCGACGATGGATCGACAATAGGAGCATGGGAACGGACTAGATCTTCCACATTAAAAGTTGGATTAATGTTCATGTCAGGTGGAAGGTCAATCCAATACGCATTGGACCCAACCTTTCGTAATATCTTAAATGGTCCAGTACTGCGCACTTGTAACTTCTTAGCGATTCCTTGAGAGAATCGCCCTGGCCTTACTCGCACCATTACGTAGTCTCCTTCCTGAAATTCTTGCGCTCTACGATGAGAATCAGCAGAAATTTTATAGTCATCATTGCTCTTATTTATCCGTTGTCTAACATGTGTATGCAAATCATGAATATGGCGTGTAAATGCATAGGCTGATTCAGAAGACATTTAGGTAACAGACATAGGTAAGAGATTTATGGGCATTCTAGGTTTGTAACCACTTACAATTTGAAAAGGACTCAACCATGTAGACCTATTAACTAACCCATTGTAAGCAAGTTCAACAGTTGGTAAAATTAGGTCCCACGTCTTAACATGTTCACCCACTAGACAACGTAGAAGATTTCCAAGACTACGGTTTACCACTTCAGTTTGACCGTCTGTTTGTGGGTGGTAAGCAGTAGAGAATTGTAAACGAGTTCCCATAATGTGTCACAGTGTCTTCTAAAAATAACTAGTAAATCGAACATCACGATCAGACACTATGGTTTTAGGTAACCCATGGAGACGCACCACACCATCAAAAAAGATACGAGCTATATGAGACACATCCGATGTTTTCGCACATGGGAGGAAATGAGCCAATTTAGAAAAACGGTCCACCACGACAAAAATGAAATCGTGGTTTTTGATTGTCTTGGGAAGCCCAAGCACGAAGTCCATACTAATATCCTGCCACGGTGCATGTGGCACTGGCAATGGCGTATACAGCCCCGTATTTTGCTTTCTTTGCTTTGCCAGCTGACATGTACGATACTGCCCTAAAACTTTGGCTACGTCTCGCTTGAGACTTGGCCAATAGAAGCGATCTTCCACGAAGGCAATGGTCTTATCACGACCAAAATAGCCAGCTATTCCTCCTAAATGAAGCTCCCAGATGAGGAATTCATGAAGGGACATACGGGGAATACAAAGTCTGTCTCCCTTGAAAAGAAAGTTATCTTTAAGAACATATTCACCCATATTACGCTGGTCACTAGAGAGCGACGCGTAAGTACCCCCAAAATCAAGACATGTGGGGTATTCATCTTTCGGTTGCTCAAACTCGACTACCTCTACACTCAAGGAGTTGAGCAACGCCACTCTTCTACTAAGGGCATCCGCTGGTTTGTTTTCAACCCTCGCCTTGTGTTTCAAAACAAACGAACATTCCTGAAGAAACGCTACCCACTTGGCATGCCTTGGGTTGAGTTTCTTCTGAGAATGCAAATATCTCAAAGCCTCATGGTCAGAAAACAAAATGAATTCTTGCGGTAGGAGATAGTGTCGCCAATGTCTCAGGGATTGCACTACTGCATAAAATTCTTTGTCGTAAGTGGAGTATTTTTGTTTTGCCTCATTCAGTTTCTCACTGAAATAGGCCACTGGGTGTCCTTCTTGACTCAACACTCCACCTATACCGACACCAAACGCATCACACGTTACTTCAAAGACTTTAGAAAAGTCAGGTAGACGCATGACAGGAGCTTCTACCATTTTGCCCTTAATTTCTTTGAAAGCCTTGACTGTGGCTTTAGACCACACGAATTCTCCCTTTTTCATGTATTCTGTAATGGGAGTCATGATCGTGCTAAAACCCCTAATGAACCGATGATAAAAATTTGCTAAGCCGTGAAAGCTTCGCACCTCATGAATGTTTCTCGGTTCAGGCCATTCAACTATGGCCCTGACCTTTTCAAGGTCTGCGCGCATTCCTTCTGATGACACAATAAATCCTAAGAACACAACTTGACTAGACATGAATGCACATTTCTTAAGATTAGCGTACAACTTTTCCTTCCTAAGGACACTACAGACCTTCTTTAAATGTTCAAGGTGTGATTCCTTAGTGGTAATATAAATAAGAATGTCATCAAATACACCACTAGGAACTTTTCCATGAATGGCCTCAAAGCTTGTGTCATCACCCGCATGAAGGTACTGGGTGAGTTAGTCAAGCCGAAGGGCATGACCAACCACTCATATAGCCCATCTTTCGTTTTAAACACAGTCTTCCACTCATCTCCTAGGCGTTTACGGATTTGGTGATATCCACTCTTGAGGTCTATCTTAGAGAATATAGTGGACCTGGCCATCATGTCAAGCATAACATCAAGCCTAGGTATAGGAAACCTGTACTTGACAGTAATTTTGTTTATGGCACGGCTATCCACACACATGCGCCACGTGCCGTCTTTCTTTGGCGTCAACAATGCTGGCATGGCACACGGGCTCATACTCTCTTGGATGAAACCCTTTTGCAGAAGCTCATCTACTTGCTTCTTCAACTCTGTATGCTCTGCAGGGTTCATCCTGTAGTGAGGAAGGTTCAGTAGAGTACACCCTGGGACAAGATCAATGGCATGCTGGATGTCCCTCATAGGTGGCAACTCATTCGGTAAGTCTTCAGGAAATACATCACTGTATTCCTTCAGGACTGAGGTTACCTCACGGGGCAACTCTGATGGAACCTCAGGTGTAATCTCTCTAGCCACAAGGGCATGCACCATAGAATCTTCCTTAGCCTCTTTTTCAAACTCTCTTGCGCTGATTATATGTAGAGACTTAGGCTTGGATTTTCACACTCTTTTAGGCTCACTTGCCTTCTCATCCTTCTTTTTCCCTAGTGTGCTCTCAGGTGGCATAGGGTTAAGTTTGATCTTTTTACCGTTATGCATGAAAGTACACGCATTGGAACGACCAAAGATCATGACATCATTATCGAATAGCCACGGTCTACCTAGGATAACATCACATCCATAGGTAAAACATCACACCATAGGGACTCTTTGTATGACCCAAACTCGATGGGGACTAGACATTGATGGGTGACGGGTAGGGATGTCTTGTCAACCCAAGAAACTTTATATGGGTTTGGATGAGGTGTGGGTTTCAGTTTCAAGCGCTCTAAGGTGTCAGTAGAAATCACATTCTGACAACTTCCACTGTCCACTATCACCTTACAATTCTTTTCGCCACACTTGGAATAGTGTAGAAGATAGTGCTTCGACGCCAGTCAGCACTACTTCTAGACTGAGCTAGCACACGCCTGACTATTGCAAGCGTTGCTTCTCCATCTAACTCTTCATCATCAGTAAGTCCTCCTTCAGGGTGATACTCTTCAACTTCATAATCACCCTGGTCATCTCCACTCTCGTGGGACTCGCCTATAACTAAGGCTTTCCCACGGCTCTTCGTAGGACACTGATTAGACATGTGGCCCAGATTGCCACACTCATAACACCTCACTTGGCTCAGGTTGCCAGGACCGGCACCAAGAACCCCCTTGCCCTTGTCTTCCCTAGGTCTAGGCGGAATGGTCGCCTGTGCCCTAGGTTGACTACCAACATTAGGTCTAGTCCCCTGGGAACTAGATCTAGCACTGGAGTCTCGAGACTCGAAACGACGGACTACAGGAGTCTTTAGATATTGCCACTACAAAAAATTCCATTTTTACCGACGAATGATTTCGTCGGTAATCAGTAAACTTTCGTCGGGAAATGTTTTTCCCGACAAAATTTTTCGCGGCTAACATCGTCGCAGAAAGGCCGTCGGTAAAGGTTTTTACCGACGAAATAATTTTTTCGTAGGTAATAATTGAACCATTACCGACAAAATTATTCGTCGGCCAAACATATGAATTTTGTCGGGATTGAAAATGATACGTCGGTGAAAAAAATTTTACCGACGAAATAATGCGTAGGTAAAAACACGTTAAAACTTTTACCGACGAAATATTTCGTCGGTAAAAGAAAGAAAAAACTTTTTACCGACGAAATAATGCGTAGGTAAAAACATGATAAAACTTTTACCGACGGAATATTTCGTCGGTAAAAGCACCTAAGAACTTTTTACCGACGAAATATTTCGTCGGTAAAAAGTTTTTTCTTTCTTTTACCGACGAAATATTTCGTCGGTAAAAGTTTTCCCTGTCTCGGTTTTATTTGTTTTCAAAAATTCAGGAAAATTCCTGATATACACCTGTAAAAAAACCTATACATTTTGAATCCTACTCACATCCACAAACATACAAACAAACAAAAAGTACATCATCCATACACAAATAATCCATTCCACATCCACAAACAAACAATATTCATCCACACACAAATATATACAAGTTAAAAGTCGTATATTAAAAAAAATAATCAGGAAGATGAAGGCGGAGGTGGGGGAGGTGGCGGGGCATCGGCGCCAAGGCGTGCAGCGAGAGCCTGAAACATCTCCTGCATCCGTCGCTCATGCTCCTGCCGCAACTCCTCGATCCTCCTCTCCTGCTCCTCCCGTCGCCTCTCCTCCTCCTCCCTCTGCCTCTCCAGCTGCTCCCGAATCCCATCGACGACGACCCGTAGCTGCTGAACCTCTCTCTCTGCGATGTCAGCTCGGCGTTGAGCGCTCTCACCAGCTACGGATCGGCTGGAGCCAGCTCTAGTTTGTGCCATGAGCTTAGCACCATGGCCAAGCCCACGCACATATCCAGAACGGGTGCCAAGCACCTCGCTCAGGATTTCTGGCTCACTCCGCTGACTACCATCGGGAGTGGGCTGACTGCGTATGGTGTGTCCATCGCCGCCTGTAATGAAAAGATATGAAATTTCATAAAAAATGACATGAATGACATTATTATCAATCAATGCGCAATTAAATTTAACAAAGTAAAGCTTTTTACCCAATGCTCACTGGCTCTAGGATGAACCCAAGATCCCGTCGCCTGCCGACAGTGAGTCCCTCTGTAGAGGTCTACTGGTCCAGGCTCCTGGCCGGTGACGGAATCCCGCTGCGCAATCGAAAGGAAAAAAGACTTATAATAAATGCCAATCAAAATAATATATTAACTTAATAATCATCAATAATTTCTTACCATGTCGTAACGATGTTGTACAAATGACTTTGAACCAGCTACGTGGTTCACTTGTAACTTTTCCCTGTTCGCAGAATTTATTCTGCTCCTCTTCTGAACACATTATACAAAATACATTTCTATTAATTGCGAAATTAATTGCGAATTTAATTGTTACCGTAAGATATCGTACATGTAAATATTACCTGAAAAGCCTCCGACGAAAATCTCTCGCAGAGTATCCGCCAGTCGTCTGTACTAACGTGTGGCGGTGCGGACTGTACGGCCTCATCGTGTGTCCTGTACCGCTTGTACCGCTGGTGCAACTCTCCGCGGTACTCCTTGAACCGCTCCCTAATCATGTCGTCGACGGCATGAGAAATGTAGGGAACATTCAAATCGAATTCAAATTTATCCTGCAGTTTCGTAAATAATAAATTAAGGGAATAAACTTATTAACAATAGGACTTAACCGTAAATGAACTTTCACAAAAGAAAATTTCAATTTACTAAACTTTACCTGAAGGCGCTGACGGATGAGCTGTCGCACATCATCTGTCACGTCAGTCCAACGGGGGGTGGTGGCGGGGATCAGAGATCGGCATAGGACACCGACCTCAGACGTAAACAATCTGGCACTGTCCCCAACAGGTCTAAGGCAGTCCTGTGGGAACTCTACTGCCACCCTACCCTCACGCGTAAGTCGCTCTAAAACTAACCCACGCGTGGGTCCACGTCCTCGTCGGCTGGTAGAAGATGCTGCTGCGAAAAGATATATGTAAGTAACAATATAAACAGAAATCACTAAATAAATGTCTAGACTTACATGCAGTGCCCGGTGTATGCTGAACCGAAGGATCAGATGACTGTGATGCACCGTGCGACGTCGATGCTGTCTGCGTCGCATCACGGGTGGAAGGGGTAGATCCAGTGCGCGAACGACCTGATCTCCCACCTGGTGCCATGACTGAATATATCTGAAATACAAACTTATAAATTTAAACAATGTCAATGCAAGTTTATGAACATCATTGCAGAGTGAATTTGTGCTTATGCTTAGAGAAATGATAAAAATATGATTAGACCATTACACTATAATGCAAGCAGAATATAAAAGTTGAAAAATCCATTACACATTGTCATTCTATATTAAATACATATATCTCATTGTAATACAAATCAACTTCGGATCAACTATCCGAAATACTCCCTGCGTAAGTTATCGTACGCTGCAGATGTATATTCGATGCTGTGTGAAGCACTCGACATTGTTATAGCCAACATGCCAGTCACAATAGGAGAAATCTGATCTCTCGGGACTCCATTCAGATGTGCAAGTGATAATGTCGCATCTTCCATACGAAGTTTTCCGCGATTATATTCCTCAATCAGGTCCGGAATTTCTTTGAGATTGTATAATCTTTCATCTGAGTTATCGTCTTCCTCCCTACATTTCTCGACCAGACCGGGTATCTCTTTGGCCCTACCAGAAGAATATAGGGCCGGAAAGTCCATCCGCAACAGCTGATGAAGTATGCTGCGTGCTTCCGCTACACTCCAGTTTGTGGAGGACATGATCAGAAAGTGACTTAACTATAAATGTAGATTATTAACAAGTCAATTCAGGAAAAAAATCATGACTTGTAAAACATATATACATGTAATAATCAAATTAATCGAATTGAAAAATTACATGTAAATCTTGTATACATTTAATAATCGTCGTCTGAATCATTATCGCTTAGGACTCTTTCTTCTTCACCATCACTATCGCTGATCAGAATTTCCTCTTCATCGTCTGCAACGTTGTCATCGATGAAAGCGCTATCATCTCTAACAATGTCATTTATGATTGAGGCATCAACATGATCAGGTGGCACATTATCTCTATTCAATTGCACCACATCAATATCAACATTTGGATCATTCCCTCTATCCCAAGATGGCATGTCTTCTTGGTATGCTTGTTCAACTGACGACGTTCTATTACTCCCTTCATCATTATCTTCAACGTCTACTTCGGGAACGTCAAATATGTTCCTGGGCTTTATTTTCTGCACCACGTGCCAAGAGCCGCCTAACTTGGTGTCAGCGAGGTAGAATACTTGTTCGGCTTGGCCGGCTATGATAAATGGGTCATCTTTAAACCACTTCCGAGATAAATTTACGCTCGTGAAGTAATTATCAGTCTATATTCCCAACTTTTTATTTCCAATGTCCCACCAATCGCATTTAAATAAGTACACCCGCTTTCTCATACAATAACTCAGCTCAATAATATCCGTCAAAACGCCATAAAAATCAATTTCGACCTCCTCATGTGTTCCCTTCACAACCACACCACTATTTTGTGTGGTCCTATATTTCTCACGCTCCTCAGTGTGGAACCGAATCCCGTTTACAATACAACCTGTATATCTAGATACACGTCTATCAGGGCCACATGCCAGTGAGTAGAGCGCATCAGATGCATCCGCAGAGTTGCTAGCGCGCAACATCTTCATCTATCATCACGTACAGAATATAAATGTACGTTTAGGCATTTAAAATTACGTGTAAATATTGTGCAATACAACAATATTGTAAGTGTGGGAGATAGAAGGTAAATTAAGCTTACACGTTTTGCAAACCATTCTGGAAACAAATCCTGATGCATTCGATCATAATTTGTAGGGTATTGGGACTTCATCTCCTCGATGTGTTCGCTATACACAATTGGTACGTTGTAAGCAAGAAATTTTGAGATTAAAACTGTCTGTAGATATACAATAATTATGTGCGAAGACTTACTCCAAGTACGACTCTATTTCTTCACAGTTATGCAACACATAACACCGCGCCTTCGTAAGATCCTGAGGGTCCATATCCTGAAACGTCGGCGATCCTAAAGGACGGACGTTATGTGCGAATACAGATATGAGTCCTTGTTCATGCTCCTGCCCTGCATCGGCATTACGATCTTCTCGGTTGAATCTAGTCTCTATGCCACGAAGATACATGGAGCAAAATGTCAGGCACTCATTATCAATGTACGCCTCAGCAATGGATCCCTCTGGACGTGCCTTATTCCTCACATATTGTTTTAATGTGTGAAGGTATCTGTACACAAAATCAATATGTTTAAGACATGAAAACATGGATATACGTAGTTTATGGAATGAAAAAATTTTATGATCATTGTTCTATCACCTTTCGATCGGATACATCCAACGATATTGTACTGGGCCTGCAAGCTTCGCTTCGTGCGGTAAGTGAATTGCTAGGTGTACCATGACATCGAAAAACGCAGGTGGAAAAATTCTTTCAAGTTTGTAAAGGATTACGACAATATCCTTCTCCAGTCGTTTAATAACCTCTACATTTAAAGATTTCGAACACAAATCCTTAAAGAATATCCCCAACTCAATCAGCGTAGCACTGACATCCTTGTTGAGGAATCCACGAATCGCAACCGGTAGTAGGCGTTGAAGAAGGACGTGACAGTCATGACTTTTCATTCCTGTTACCTTACAGTCGGTAATGTTGATGCGCCGAGAGATATTCGATGCATACCCGTCTGGAAATTTCACCTTGTTCAACCATTCACATACACGTTTTTTCTCTAGTTTTGTCAATGTGTAGCATGCTGCTGGTATAGTATATGAATTTCCATGTGGTTGCAAGTGCAACTCTTTCCTTAAACCCATTGCTTGTAGATCCAATCGAGCCTTAAAACTGTCTTTTGTTTTCTTCTCTATGTTCATCAATGTTCCAAAGACATTGTCACATATATTCTTCTCAATATGCATGACATCCAAGTTGTGTCGTAATTTCAGATGACTCCAATAAGGCAACTAAAAAAAATGCTCTTCTTCCTCCAGTTGTACTCCAATACTGTACGTTTTCTCTTCTTCAAGTGCGGTGCCTTACCAAATCTAACTTCTTCAATGTTACTCAGCTGTTGTAACACATCTTCTGCAGATAGTTCTTTCGGTGGTGGCCTATGATCTTGTTTGCCATCAAAGATTACCGTCTTCCTGCGCCAATTATGATCCCTCGGAAGGAAGCGACGATGGCCCATATAACACGTTTTCTTACCATGCTTCAATGACAATGAACAAGTCTCAGTACTACATGTAGGACAAGCCAACTTTCCCTTCGTGCTCCACCCAGACAAATTTTCATATGCAGGGAAGTCATTTATTGTCCACAAAACCGCTGCGTGCAATCGAAACGTCTGTTCTGCAAAAGTGTCATACGTCTGGACACCTTGACTCCACAAATCGTTTAACTCATCTACTAACGGTCGGAGATACACATCAATGTCATTCCCCGGTGACTTGGGTCCAGGAATAAGCAACGACATCATAAAAAATGATTCATTCATACACAACCAAGGAGGTAAATTGTAGGGCATAAGTATCACTGGCCACATACTGTACGAGCTACTCATATTACCAAATGGATTAAAACCATCACTTGCAAGACCTAGCCGAACATTGCGAGAATCCTCTGCAAACCAGTCATATTGCTTATCAAAATGTTGCTAGGCTTCAGAGTCAGCGGGATGCCTCAATGTATTATCATCATGAAGGCGTTTCTCCTTATGCCACCTCATATCTTCAGCCGTCTTGCTTGACGTAAACAATCTTTGTAATCTGGGTTTCAATGGAAAGTACCTTAACACCTTTTGTGGAATTTTCTTATGCTTAGCTTCGTCATATTTCCACCTAGACTCTCCACATTGTGGACACTCCTCAACATTTTCATGTTCTTTCCAATACAATACACAATCATTTATACATGCATGTATGAGGATGTAACCAAGGCCCAAGTTTCGCATTAACGATTTTGCCTCGTAATGAGACTTAGGCAATGTCTCACCTTCAGGTAATACTTCTTTCAACAAGCCAAGTAACATGTCGAACGATTTGTTACTCCAACGATTTATTGTCTTTAAATGAAGTAACCTTGTAAGGAAATTCAACTTGGAGAAGTTCCGACACCCCGGATAGAGTGGACGTTGCGCATCCCTCAACAACCTACTAAACTTTTCTGATTCGGCATCACCCATAGGAGGAATATCTTGGCTAGTACTTGTCGCTGCAAAATCAGTATCCGCAATTGTTCCCCTTAACACATCCCCAATGATATCTTGCATATCGTCAATATCTTCATCCTCGTCATTACGCACAATTGGGTCAGCAAGGACTTCAGTGGCCTCAACTCTTTGGTGGAAGTCTTCACCATGATGAATCCACCAAGTGTAACCCTGGTCAATCCCAACTATGAACAAATCATCTTCCACTTTGTCCAATGTCTTGTGAATCATGTTCTTGCATTTTCGGCATGGACACCTAATTTTATTACCTGAATCTGCCCGATCTCTCGCAAATTCCATGAACTCCTTAACACCTTCTTTATACTCTGGGCCAAACCGATTCTTAGCTTGCATCCAACTCTTATCCATATCTACAATGCAAAGATTAGAGTCAGGTTTAGTTTAAGTGACATGAGTTTAGGATTAGGTTTAGTCATAGGTTGAGATTTTCGGGTTCGGGATTGGATTTCGGGTTAGGCTTTCATATTTGGGTCTAGGTTTATGTTAGGTGAATGGATTCAGGAATAGGTGTAGGTTTAGTTTAAGTGATTTGAATATAGGATTAGGCTTAGGTATAGGTTGAGATTTTCGGGTTCGGGATCGGGTTTCGGGTTAGGTTTTCGTGTTTGGGTTAAAGTTTAGGTTAGGTGAATGGATTCAGGAATAGGTGTAGGTTTAGTTTAAGTGATTTGAATATAGGATTAGGCTTAGGTATAGGTTGAGATTTTCGGGTTCGGGATCGGGTTTCGGGTTAGGTTTTCGTGTTTGGGTTAAAGTTTAGGTTAGGTGAATGGATTTAGGAATAGGTGTAGGTTTAGTTTAAGTGATTTAAATATAGGATTAGGCTTAGGTATAGGTTGAGATTTTTGGGTACGGGATCGGGTTTAGGGTCGCATTTTCGTGTTTGGGTCAAGGTTCAGGTTAGGTGAATGGATGGATTTAGGAATAGGTGTAGGTTTAGTTTAGGTGAGTTGAGTTTAGGATTAGGTTTCGGGGATAGGTTTAGATTTTTGGGTTCGGGATCGGGTTTCGGGTTTGGTTTTCGTGTTTGGGTCTAGGTTTAGGCTAGGTGAATGGATTTAGGAATAGGTGTAGGTTTAGTTTAGGTGACATGAGTTTAGGATTAGGTTTCGGGGATATGTTTAGATTTTCGGGTTCGGGATCGGGTTTCGGGTTTGGTTTTCGTGTTTGGGTCTAGGTTTAGGCTAGGTGAATGGATTTAGGAATAGGTGTAGGTTTAGTTTAGGTGATTTGAGTTTAGGATTAGGTTTCGGGGATAGGTTTAGATTTTCAGGTTCGGGATCGGGTTTCGGGTTTGGTACTCATGTTTAGGTGACATGAGTTTAGGGATCGGGTTTAGGAAAAGGTTCTCGTGTGCAAACCAAGGTTTAGGTTAGGAATTGGTGTAGGTTTAGGTTAGGTGATTTGAGATTAGGATTAGGTTTACGCATTGGTTTATAGTTTCGGGTTCGGGATCGGGTTTATGGTTAGGTTTTCGAGTTTGGGTCTAGGTTTAGAGTTATGGCCCGTTTGGCACCATGGATTCTAGGAGAAAGGAGGAGAAAGGAGGAGAAACTGGTTGCTTTATTCTGTTTGGCACCATGGATTTGATGAGAAGTGGATTTGAGAGGATTAAAATTTACACCGTCCATTCCTTCATGTTTAATTTCTCTCCAAATCTTGACTGCCAAACAGAAAATCTGGAATTGGTAAGAACTGGAATTGATGAGAATTCATATCATGGAATCCACTTCTCCTCAAATCCATGGTGCCAAACGGGCCATTAGATGAATTGAGTTTAGGTTTCGATTTAGCCGTAGCTTATAGGTTTTAGTTTTAGGTTTATGGTTTCGGGTTTAGGGTGTAGGTCTTGGAGACTCAAGCAACTCAAGGATAGCTCCGACGCACATCCGGGTTTGCTCCACACAAAGCGGGCCTGTCCAAATGGCCAGGCCACCCATATTGCTGTCCATAGGAAATGGACAGCTTCCTCATGGTCATAACAGCGGTTCCCACCTTCCAGGGACCCCCGCTCAACACCCGGATAGCTCCGACGCACATCCGGGTCTGCTCCATTAATTTCGAGCTAATACATAAACACGGGCCTGTCCAAATGGCCATGCCACCCATATTGCTGTCCATAGGAAATGGACAGCTTCATAATGGTCACAACAGCGGTTCACACCTTCCAGGGACCCCCGCTCAACACCCGGATAGCTCCGACGCACATCCGGGTCTGCTCCATTAATTTCGAGCTAATACATAAACACGGGCCTGTCCAAATGGCCAGGCCACCCATATTGTTGTCCATAGGAAATGAACAGCTTCATCATGGTCATAACAGCGGTTCCCACCTTCCAGGGACCCCCGCTCAACACCCGGATAGCTCCGACGCACATCCGTGTCTGCTCCATCAATTTCGGGGTAATACATAAACACGGGCCTGTCCAAATGGCCAGGCCACCCATATTGCTGTCCATAGGAAATGGACGGCTTCATCATGGTCACAACAGCGGTTCCCACCTTCCAGGGACCCCCGCTCAACACCCGGATAGCTCCGACGCACATCCGGGTCTGCTCCATTAATTTTGAGCTAATACATAAACACGGGCCTGTCCAAATGGCCAGGCCACCCATATTGTTGTCCATAGGAGCAGGACAGCTTCAGCATGGTTACAACAGCGGTTCCCACCTTCCAGGGACCCCCGCTCAACATCAACATCAATCAACTACTCTTAATCACAAGTATCATGTTCGTCATCTAATTTGCCACTAAATGATAATATAATAAAATCAGTCGCCCATCCAAGGATGGATAGATTGAAATGCTATCATTATTTCCATTTACATGCCCAAGCCTAAATTTCGACAGCATCTCCCCCTATCTCTCCAGATATATTTATCTTACATTTCATTTCCACGTCAACTATCCACACATTGTGTGGATTAAATTGACAATGGAATTAAACATAAGAAACATATCCAGAGAGAATAGGAGAGTTACTGCACGAAACTAATGACCCTACGCATGTAAATGACAAACAACGATAACATTCCAATCTATCCAACCTTGGACTGTCCAACAGGACAATTTGGCAGATTTCTATACCTCCAAAACACACTTTATCTATGCTCGGCAATATAGAAATCTCCAAATGGGCTAACTGATTCTATTATACTACCATTTGTGGACAAAAAATAATTATTAATAATAAGCCAAATACATCCACAACATACATATCCACATAAATCAACCACGGATAGCTCCGACGCACATCCGGGTTTGCTCCATCAATTCTAGATACACAAGCACATGAAAATGGCAGAATCATCAACACCATGAATCAAGTTTAATCAAATACCTAATGACTATTTTGTGAACAAATAAGTATGGGCGGCCCACCATGGAAATCGGATTGCGTGCGGAGTGTAGAGTAAACTCAGTTGGGCCCACCTAGAATGTATGTGATTTATCTATTCCATCCTTATGTTTTTCCACCTCATTTTAGTGGTTGAGCCCAAAATTTAAGCATATCCAACTCTCAAGTGGACCATGCCATGGGAAACAGTGGGAATAATGATTTCCACCATTCCCAGGCCCTACAGTGATCTTTATTTGTCATCCAACCTGTTCATAAGATCACATGGATATGGATGAGGGAAAACACAAATATCAGCTTCATCCAAAACTTCTGTGTCCTCCAAGAATTTTTCAATGATACACATTCAGTTCACATTTGTGGTGTGGTCCACTTTAGATTTTGATATGCTTCATTTTTGGGCACCATACCTAAAATTTTCTGCTAAGATGGATGGACGGAGTGGATAAAATACGTAAATCACTGTGGGCCCCACGAGCAGTGGACAGCGACGGTGGGCCCCACATTTATTGTATATCATGATTTTTATTAATTTGTAAATCACACATTAAAATCCCTAATTAAGGAAGGAATTAGGGGATTTTAATTTTGAAATCCCTAATTAGGGGATTTTAATTTCAAAATCCCTAATTAGGGATTTACTAAATCAGTGGGCCCCACCAAATCGTGGACAGCTAAGGCGGACCCCACGCACATGCAATGGACAGCGATAGCGACGGTGGGACCCACATGCAATGGACAGCAACGGTGGGATCCACATGCAATGGACAGCAACGGTGGGACCCACATGCACTGGACAGAGATGGCGCATGGGACTCACATGGGCCCCACAATGAACAACGAGGAGAGAGAGAGAGAGAGAGAGAGAGAGAGAGAGAGGAAATGGAGGAAGAAGGAAGGGGGAGATGGTTACCGGCGGAGGCGGCGGCGTACGGTGGCTGGTGGAGGAGCGTGCTCATGCGGGCGGCGTCGGTGACGGCGTACGGCGGCGTGGCTGGGGGTCGGTGCTCGGGTGGCGGCCGGCGAAGGACGGCCGGTGGTCGGCAGTAAGGGATGGCCGCGAGAGAGAGAGAGAAAGATGGCCGCGAGAGAGAGAGAGAGAGAGAGAGCGAGAGAGAGAGAGAGACCGAATGAGAAAAGAGGGCGATCGGGTAAGTTAAAAGACCACTTTTACCGACGAAAATTTTCGTCGGTAAAAGTTTTATTTCGTCGGTAAAAATCCTTTTCAAAACTTTTACCGACGAAACTTTTCGTCGGTAAAAGTCACCTCTTTTCTTGGCGGGAATCACATATTGCACATTATTACCGACGAAAAGTTTTGTCGGTAAAAGTTTTCGCTTTTACCGACGAAACTTTTCGTCGGTAAAAGTAAAATTTGCTGTTTTCTTTTTTAGCGACAGGTATCTTCGTCGGCAATAAGCTTTTTACCGACGAAATTATAATTTCGTCGGTAAAAGTGTATGGCGGCAATGAATTTGGTGGAGGAGGGAGATTTTTACCGACGATTTTTCCATTTCGTCGGGAAAAATGATTTTTCCCAACGAAAATTATTTCGTCGGGAATACTTTCGTCGGTAAAAATCCATTTTCTTGTAGTGTGCTCTAACTCTTGCACGACTTGATATGCTTCATCCAAGTCCGTTAAGGGCCGAGTCATAAGCTCGCGCTGAAGATCCGCACGAAGGCCCG
The DNA here is from genome assembly GCA_003013855.2 of Liriodendron chinense. Lineage (NCBI taxonomy): Eukaryota > Viridiplantae > Streptophyta > Magnoliopsida > Magnoliales > Magnoliaceae > Liriodendron > Liriodendron chinense. The sequence goes on from ML058487.1 coordinate 4,395,037, forward strand.
TCTTAAAACGCGAGAGCGTTACTAGAGGGTCTTCTTGGATATCACATCGCATTACATATTCTTCAAACTTAGCGATGTAGTCAGCGGCAGACATTGACCCTTGGCGTAAAGATTGCCATTGGTCAAGGAGCTTCTGACGGTATGAGAGAGGAAGGTACTTCTCCTTCAACTTCTCTTTCATCTCATACCAATGTGTGATAGGGGCTTTACCAACTCTTTCTATCCTACGCTCGGTGTTGGTCCAAAAGTACTTGGCTTGACCCACGAGCTTCATCTTAGCAAACCGCATTTGACGATTTTCTGACATGCCATACCACTCAAAGTAGTGGTCCATGTCAGCAACCCAGTCAAGGAATGCCTTGGGGTCCAAGCGCCCATCAAAACTCGAGGCCTCAACTCTAACACTCTTCATCGCACGCTCATCTGGATCATAGCGGTCTTGACGATCATAGGTGGCTCGTGCCTCTCGCACAACACCATGACTGTTACTATGATCTCTATCTTCACTACCTCCACGTGTGACAGCGCACTCTTCAATGATTCCTCCCACTTGGGAGTGCGCATCTTCCTCAACAGCGGGGTTTTCCCTTTGGGACGCCTCTAGTTGCTCGACCTTAGTCATGGTAGTGGTGATTTGGTTCTTAAGGCGGGCAAACTCACGCTTTTGACCTGCTTCTAGAGCGGTTATCTTTTGTATCAATTGAGCAAGTTGCTCAGATAACTGCTCGTTATTCATGGTAGGCTGAAGTCCGAAACCTCTACCTCTTCTCGTGGGCATACACCTAAGACTTGAACCAAAACTCTACCCAACTAGACCACTAGGTGTTTTGACTCACAAGATGAATGCGATGAATGCAAGACTAATATGAACTGACACAATTAAACTAAAACAGAAAACGACTCAAATCTGAAAAATTTTCAAATTAGGAAACTTTCTAAAAGTGGAAAGTTTCTAAAATTGAAAACTTTCTAAATCTGGAACTTTCCTAAATTAAACCTAAAAATCAAAACCCTAATTTGATAACTCGATCTAGACAAAACCATGCAAGCTTATTCTCTGATACCAAATTTGATGCAGGATGCCCTAATTATGATGCATGTTCATGAACATAATTAAATCAGCGGAATTAAACAGTAATAACAATATAAAATCTAGCAATCATCATTATGAACTAAGAAGATCAGAAGGAACATGCAATGGAACGGGCTATTCATCACAACCATGAAATATGAGATTTAAGTATCACTATGGCTGGATCCGGCGAGGGATGGAACCTCCCGATCTTGCATGGCTATAACCCAATCAATTAAGGGAAATCTCTAATCCAGAAAATCAGGGGATTTTGGATTAGGGATTTGAAATTCTGAAACTTAAGGTTTGTAGGATCAAAATCAGAATTTGGGGATTGTGGAAATTGAACAAATAAGCTAGAAGGGATAGATTTACTTGGAAGAAGGTTAGAGGGGCATAAGAAGCAGTTGAAGAAAAGAGATTCAGGGAAGAGGAAGAAGCATCACCATGAGAGAGAGAGAAGAAGAAGAAAGCTCCAAGAGGCTTTTCATTAATCAAATCAATAACTAATTTTCGTGTTTAGGGCCTAGCCCACTTAAATAAACAAATAAAACAAGTAAAAAGTCCAAATTATCGCTAAAACTAAGCAAAACGCGCAAAATAACATAAGTGCGGGAAAGTTCTGGCGCTCAGTCGGGCGCCCGATCCGAAGACGTCCAAAAACGTGCAGAGAGTTTCGGGCGCTCGAGAGGCCAAGTTCGGGCGCCCGAAGACAGTGGTCGGGCGCCCGATCGGCGCCCGAAGTCTTCAGCTCTTCAGTCTTGTTTCTTCCTTCTTCCTTCACATGTGTCCTCCCTGGACGGGGTCTTCTATGTGTCTGATCACATGTGAGGGGTCTTCAGCTCCTTAATAGTCGCCTATCCACAAGGATGGTACGTGTGGTTGGCGCTTTCTTCGTTGGTACACTTGAAATGGTCTTGTGTCCTCATCATGATCGGCGGGGCCCGCTGGAGATTTCAGCCAAAATTGGCTAAGTAAGGGGAATCTTTGTCAATCTCCGTTTCGCATGCACCGGAAGGCATTTTGTGTGATTCCTTTTGGGGGCGTATGGCTATTTTGTTTGTTTTAAGGGCCCTTACCTTTTAGGACCCCAACAGTGATTAGGTATTGTGGACGCTCGCTTTTCCGCACTTCCGGCCCTTCCTTTAAAAAAGGGGGTATGCGTGAGTCGCCATTGTGCCACTGGCTTGCCTCGTTCTCGAGAGCTTTTTGGGTTGTCGTGTTGAACTGGATATGTCTGGATGAGTTCGTATAAGACCAGAGTTGCCATTAGCCGGTTACTTCGAATCTACAGTCGGCTAGACCCCGTAGAAACGCTAGAGAAGGGAACCGAAGATTCATTCCTCTAAAATGACTCCTTTTGATCTGCGATCAGAGATTCGAGGTAAGAGATTACGGTTACAGGGTGGGAAGGTGTTAGGCACCCACTCTGCCCGTACCGAGGTACTGGTCTTTACTTCATAGAATTGAACTAATACTTGAAAGTTTGATTTAATCGCCGTATATTCTCATGAATGAAATGATGCATGAATGTAGGTCTAAACAGTAAGAGTTTCTGTTGGGTAGGTTTTCATTAACCGGCAAGCCTAGAGCATATGCTCGAACTGACAAGTGCTTTATGCGAGATGCATGTTGTGTATTTGATCAATCAAAGTGTTTGTAGTGGGATGATAAGCAGGGGGGTTGGAAGAATAATAAATGTTGCATTTATGCTAGATGTAAATGAGATGATGCTGATAAAAGAGTAGCTGGATGGACATGGGTATTGCAAGGATTTGTTTCGGGCGGCTAAGATTGGGACTTAGGTAGCTTGAGAGACTTGGAGCAGGGTCGAGTTAGGCTGGACCAGGGCTAGACTCTTCTCACTCGGGCTCTTCTTGGTGGAGGAATGGGCTAAGGGGATGTGGAGATGGACTTGGAAATCAGGATTTCTGGGATGTTGAGGGATGATGGAAATGAGAAGGGGAGGGGGTATTTATAGCTGCGGAGAATGACAGCTCTCGTAAATAGGGACGGGTGGCCGTCATACGGCCGCCCGTATGGCCATCTTGCTTCTGCTTCGGAGTGTACTTGCTTCAACCTAAAGCAGAAAATGGTCGGAGGTTCGAGTTCGGAATTGCTCTGAAGTTGTGGCTCGAAACTAGGTGAGTCAACTGGGTTTAAAAGATGGGTTTTGACTGGGTGAGTCGACTGGGTGTGAGAGCTGGATTGACTCAATGGGTTGACTTGGCGGGTTGACTCGAGAAGGTTGACTTTTTCGGGATTTTTGGACTGATTTTTTTATGGATAGTTTTTCGAGCTGATGTTTAGGGGTGGGTTGATTGGGTTCAGGCTTGAGTTGGGCTATGGATTGTGGCGTACAAGGATGAGTTTGGCTGGTTTTGGACATGGGGTTTGGGGGTGTGGACCTCCATCCATCCAGCTGTCCCAATCAACATTGTAGCCGAAGGTGGGGTGTCTACAGGTATGATCACATTTAAGATGCATGCTATAGATATGACACCTATTGAATTAATGTATCTAGTCTATTATAGATAGGAGTTACCATTAGAGAAACAGCGTGGACTACAAGATAAATAACATGATTATTAATCTTCTTAACTAAGAAGTCATGTCCGATATCTCTGCTTAAAGGGATTGAAGCACAAATTGATTTTAAGGCAAGTAGAAAATTATTGGAGTTGTGTCTTAAAAAATTAATATGAGCCCAATCTACTAGCCATGTAGATATGACTGTGATGATTTGTCTGCTTAAAGGAATTGGAGCACAAATTGGACTTAGGTTAAGTAAAAAATTGTTGGAGTTGTGTACTGAAAAATTAATATGAGCCTAATCCACTAGCCATGTAGATATGACTGTGATGATCTCACTCGTAGATCATGATGACCAAAGAGTCCTAAATGGATAGATTGTAACACCTTAGTTAATTTGTGGTGGTACCTTGAACTTACATGAATATTAGTTAAATAGAGGAGCGACTCCTCTGATTGTCCTTGTGAACTTTATATTGGACATAATAGTTACTGACTAAGTGAGAGTTGTGATCCATGACTCTCGGTACATTGTTATATCATGATCATCATGGATTTTGGGACAGACGTATAGTCATCATATGATGAAAGGTATAGTAATTTAATATTGGGGGCTAACTGGGTCGGGGTGGACAGTCTCCACCATTAGCCTTGACTTCATGTGGGTATGCCTTTCCCATACCCGAAATGAGAGTGTGAATATGTCATGACCTGATGGACATTTGCATTGGTGGATTAAGATCACATCTCTGGTCTAAGGGTCCATATGCATGGACTAAATTAGATTTGATGATGCAATAGAATTTTATTAACCCTTAGACTCTAGGTGGAGGATCAAGATATTAGTTATATGTGTTTGGCTTACTTTATGAGGCTAAAAAGGTGTGGCTAAGTGCATTCATTAGGCTTCGTTAATCCTTGCATGGGCCAATAAAGGATCTACTGGTTTCCTAAGAATGTGTTTATGAAGAAGAACTAATAGAATAGAGACTCACTAAGTAGTTATTCCACCAGGTTGGTACTTGAAAGGTTTTAAAGAGATTTATGAAGGTTTTTAACCGTTGTAGTTATGTTTGAAAATCATTTTAATCTCACTAAATGATGATCCCATGGTCCAGATCTAATAATCCACCATTTGACCAACATGGGGATAGGGTCTTCAGTGGATGGATATGACAGTAAAAGTATTTAATCAGATGAACATGCATGTATAAGATAGGGTATACGTTTTCTTTTATGTGCAGGGACTATAAAAAATTATAGGGTGACAGTATACAAAATTGGTATAACATTGTAATTAATCCTAAACCCCTCATTATAAATAAGTCTTATCCCAAATAGGAGAGCTAAGATCCCCTTTGTCATATTGCATCCTTGCCACATATGTAGTAGGGTCCACTTTAGTGGATGTGTTTGTCTCTTTGCCCTACCTTGAGGTTGACCTGGAGCTCTTACTGATCTCCACCTAGGATGGATTGGGGAGAAGCTTCCTATTTTAGGAGACTATTAACTGCAATGGTTTAGAATTTTGCATTGCGTGCACTTCAATAAAAGTAAACCTAAATAGTTCTTCAGTTAGATTTGTATTATAAAATCTGAGATTATTAAAGGCGAGAGATCCTAAAGTTAAAATAAATTTGAATTTTTAAAAAATATCTTTAAATTTTTTCACTGTGTTTCATAAAAATCCAACACCCACTCATGATATATATTTAAGATCGATTCTGTTTATCATATGCACTAATGAATCATTAGTCATTAGCCTATATTTGAGGAAAAAACTAAAGTCACGTAGGCAATAACGGTCGACTTAGTAGGGAAAACTCCCACAATAGAACAATATCCAACCGTGCTTTTAACCCATCTGTTACGTTATGAAATTCGATAACCAAGTTGGTTAGGCCTGAATCTGAATTCCAAGATTATGAGTTTTATTTAAACAAAGTATATATTGCAACACATAATTTTAATACATTTTCAAGACAATTAGAACAACTAAAAGGAAAAAATAAATAATAAATCATTCTCATTAATTGAAAGTTCCTTTGAGCCATTATCAAGTCTTTATTACATTGGAAGTTAAAATAAATTAACCTAATAACAAATTAATATTCAGAATGTAAACTAATCCTAAAAAAAGAAAAGAAAAGAATAAAGTCTTGTCTAGCTTGCTCGCATTATTCTATCTCTCAACCTGTAAAACAATCTATGGGGGTGTGGGTGCGACAACTCGTAAGGTCACATCATTTCCAAATTGAAAATTCTATGTTAGCATCAAGTATAACTCAATAAAATAAATGGTAGAATCATAGTGTGTAGTATCGTGAGTTGATAGGGGCATCGCACTAAGAGTCATAACCCACGTTAGTCCCATAACATGCAAAGTGATTATAGAATGATAGACTCCTGATCCTGAATAGTCCTGTACCTATTGGGGATCATGGCCCACGAATGTATACACCTATATTATACGCATCTACCATTCTGAATATAGGAAAGCGATCATCTTCACAAGACACGTGGCACTTGATTGTCCATATATCAGATCAAAGTAATAAATTGTAATCAAAATTTCCATAATAACAACTTGGAAGAACGAAATAAATAAGTAAATAAAATAATACATCCTGATCCATTTTTGGACCTTGCCTAGGCAGAGCACCCATTAATTAATTTAATTCTTTCAGAGCAGAACACCCATCAATTAATTTGATCCCTTTCAGGGCAGAGTACCCGTCAATTATTTTGATCCTTTTAGGGCAGAGCACCCATAATACATTCATGGTCATTTTAAGGCAGAGTACCCATAACTTAAACAAGTAATAACAATCAAATAACTCCTTCCAACACATAACAATAATCCAAGGAATTCATTATGCAATACACAACAACAACCAAATAAATTTCATCCACCACACATAATAATAATCAACAAATTTAATCTACAACGCATAATAATTAATCAAATAAATTTCACCTATTTATCGATACACTAAAACAAAAATCTAAATGTACATGCCAACATCAAGCACGAACGTAAATGTTCAAACTTAACATAAGGGGTAACGTAGGGTTTTCAACCAGGAAGATCTCCTATCTGATTTAATGCACAAAATCTGATATATTACTCGAAATATGTGTAGATGGTCCAGGTTCGATTCCACATTTATTCAGTTTTATGCAGTTATTCACGAGGCGACTGGGTAGGGTTGTTAATGCAAATCAACGGAATGTTCTATATGTAATTACATCCATTGATTTATTAGGTTCGTTTATAAGATATCCAGTCCTCAGGATCTAAAATACGCAAAATAATTGACTCACTGAGTCGACTCAATGAGTTACAGTGTAGAGAACTACATCTAATGATGAATTTCGATTTTAAGGAAAGCTGGTATGGAACGAATTATCCTTGATATTGCATGATTTGGAATATGTGACTACGCTTAAAAATAAACCTGAAAATAATCGGTCAACGAGTTAACTCATTGACTAAGTTTTTTTTTTTTTTTTTTTTTTTTAATATTTTGGGTTAGTATACGCACCCCCATTGTTAGTACACCCACCCAACCTTATTAGTTACATTGCAATGTTAGCCACCCCCACTTTGGGAATTGATACCATGACTCGGTGTTGAAATGAGGTTATCTTCACTGAGTCAACTCAACTCATCGACCAAGTTTCTTCCTCCTATTTTTTGTTTCTCTTTCTTTCTTCTCTTCTTCTTTTCCCGTTCTTCTTTTTTCTTATTTTTCTAGATCATGGTCAACACACAGGCAGGGAAAATTCACAACTCAGCTAGTCATAACTCTCTGAATTTTCTCACATTTCTCTCTTTTAAAACGCTATCTCTCTCTAGTGCAAGTCTTCTATTGATAGAATTTTACGATGTCTTCCTCCCAGTTGAGAGGTTATAGAGCTCTCACGTTCGGCTCTGGATGCCGTAATGTACAAGGAGAGTTGAGTTATAGTCGAGAGTGATTTGTAATGTTTTACTACATTCAATTATTGATTTGTATGCACTGGGGGACTCTTGATTGATGATCTACGTTCACACGCTAATAAGGTGGACCACACAATGATGATTCAATCTTAAAACTACACTTTGCAGAGTTCGGATGCTAGTGGATTCTTTAGCGTTGTTTGAGAGGGTGACTATGGCGAAATCTATCCTAATGTGGATTACTCCAAACGAACGATGCTAGATGGTGGTAATGGGTCCCACGAAGCTTGTGGGCTCATCAGATCAGAGATCTAACTAAGTTCTCCTAATGGGTTCAAGGGTCGAAGCGTGTGCTACCGGTTGTGTGAAAATGAGAAAGATGGAGAAACTGCGTTGCGGGGAGTGTTTTAATTGGCTGTTCGTGCTGGAATTTGCTGGAGCAAACGTGAGCCATTGGATGGGGAGGATAAGTGCGAGATTGGAGGGCTAGGATAAATTGGAAACATCTCGCGCCTATTGTCAAATGGAGGGAAATAAAAACATTGAGGTTTGTTGTCATGGTTACACTGTAACAACAAGGAGTTGCAGGTCATATCTGGAGTGAAAATTAGGTGGGGTCCACCGTGAAGTTTGAGAGAAATCCAAGTTGTCTATCATGTTTTACCAAAATGTGTTAGCCATAGGTTGAAGAATGAAGATGAACCAATGGTTAGGTGGACCGTATGACTGGAAATTGTGAAGATTTAACCCTAGCCCTAAGGGGACTCTGGTGGGTGATGATGAGTCGTTTAGATCAGAGAGGTAGGCCCGGAGGATGGATGGCTGAGGTGTACAAATCGGTTCGGTCGTTGGTGGTTCAAAATGAAGAGGAGAGGAAGAAGTGGGAGTAGATGGGGGTCGACTTGGGTTGGTACTCGTGGGTCAGCGCAGTTTGCGACGTTGGCTATGTTGTGTTATTTTATTTTCCTTTTTTCTTTTTTCCTTTTTTTCCTCTTTAGTTGGGTTAGGTATGTGGGGTCTATGAAAGGGACAAAGCGAAATCTACTTCGTTCATTTGTTTGGGTCAGATCAAGATGGGGCACGTTAAAAAATGAAATGGATCTAAGGTTCCAATGGATCATAAGATGAGAAACATTGGAGGTACGTCTACTATTGAAATCTACTATTAAAAACTCTTTGGGATCCATCAAATGGGTGGATTGAGTCAAAATGGTGAGTTGAATGATTAAAAGAGGTGAAATCAATGGATAGACTACGCATAATATACAGATTGACGGTTTACATTGAAAATAGGTCGAATGAGAAATGATATAAAGGCTCTAGATTCCTCAAAGGGTGTAAATGTATGTACATGTGATCAAGGTTGTTAGATAAACATCACAACGGTTAGATGAGCTTATGCATGGGTATAAGATAAAATGGACAGGTTAGATTTATAGGTTAATATGTGCATGAGTGGATGTAATGATTTGAAGTTAGTTTATAACGATTGGACGATTCGATGGTGAAGTGGATGGTGAGATTTTAAATTCTAATGGTAGGTGGAGTTTCCAACGGTTGGTCTGACAAACAATTAAATGGACGTAGCCATATTCGGTTTTGATGGTCTAAGGACCCGTTTGGTTGGCATCTAGGAAACTCGTTTCTAGCTTAAAATCTGAATTCCAGCGGAATCCGATTTTAACTTGTGTGTTTGGTGGCAAATTCCAGCCAAACAGGATTCTGTCTGAAAACCTAAATTGACTGGAACCGGGATTAGTGGAAACGGTGTGGGCAATCGTTTCTAATGAAGGGAAAAGAGGCGGAAGTGAGCATCAGTACCTCCATATATGTGTTGTACACCTATGATGTATGTGTTTTATATCCACACAGTCCATCAGTTTTAAAAGCTCAATTAAGGGCATTGGACAAAAAATGAGGCAGATCTAAATCTCAAGTAGGCCATACCACAGGAAAACAGTGTTGATTGAACGTCCACCATTAAAAACTTCCTAGGGCCCATTATAATGTTTATTTGCCATCCAACTTGGCCATCTATCTTGCGGGACTACAATAGGCTAGGGGTAAGGTTCTCAGGTGGATCTGAAGCCCAAGTGGGCCATACCACAAGCAACGGTTCGATCAACATCTGGATTGCATTGTTTTCAACCAAACAACAAGTTTCAGATGAAACCTGGGTTCCACTCTAGTTTCTGCAATTTTGGATTCCAACAGTAGAATCTATATTTTCTCTAGAATCTGGATTCTGCAACCAAACAGGCCCTAAGTGTGTGTATGGGGCGAAAATCTAAGTGTCGATCTTTGAAGGTACATTTTCAAATAAGGATGTACATGTGTCTAAATACTCGTATACATACACGAGCGAGAGATTTTTTGGTGTATTACTTTCTACCCTCCTTAACAAAAATTTTATCCCTAAAATTTACTACTCCAATGCCCACGCTAAAGTCTCGTGGTGTATTGGTGAAGGTATGGTGTTGTACTGGTGCTTCCTTTCGTTGCGACACTTCTTCAAGTGGCGACTTGCATCCTTAGGTGCTGAAACTTGCTCCCTTCTAGTGATGCGACGACATGTCCTCAAGTTGATAGACTTAGGTTGTTGTGTTGAGGTTGAGTCTGTTAGAGTCTTGAATGTTGTGAAAGTCGTGGAGGTCGTTGATGTTGTTTTTGTTGTTGCTGAGGCAGTTGTTGAGATTATTAAGGCGATCCTTGATGTAGCTATGATAGTTGTTGCAAAGTCTTTTTATGCTATTAATGTCGAGTTACTTGGTATGGTTGTGGAAAAGCCTGGTGCCGTGGTTGAGTACCGGTGGTTCTCGTATCGTAATGTAGTAGCATCACACGCCTGCATTATGTCATTCTAGGGCAGTGCTAGATTGTTAGAGCCTTGAGATGGGTCTTTGCACTGCTAAGGTGTGTTCACGTAAGGATGAATTATGTTGTCTGTAGTTAGTAAAAGTTCGTAGACGCGTCCCTAAGCCGGTGATCGTGACACTTGTCTTCATGGCCTTAGTTGATGATGTTGAGATGATTTAACCTGTAGTGGTGACTGCTACGATGACCCTGAGATGTCCAAAAGATGATTCATGTGGTTGTGACCTCGTTTACAATTGTGGTGCTTCTGAGCATACGACGGAGATGATCTTGGGGATGCCGGTTGTGCTAAGAGTATAATGTGGATATTTAGTACGTGAATGGTGATGCACTTTACAAAGGTGGTTTGTAAACTTGTTGAGGCTGTCCTGATTCTTCGAGTGGTAGAAATGTGACGATTGTTGACGTTAATGTGCAGGAATCCCTTGAGTCCACAAATATAGCAGTTGTCGGAGGCGGAGACAAAAATCATGCTACTAGTGGAAGCGAGGCAATCGGGCTTAGCCGTGCAACATGCTCTTCAACTCCTCAGTTGTGGTAGGGTTTCAGGAGTAGGGATGTAGACGACGTGGGTTTTGTTTGGGTCTAACCCTATGCTTTATTCGGTAACCTATCACAACAATGGGATTACTAAGGGCTTTATCAAATTTTTTCGTAAGTGGTTCGGTCTCAAAGGCATCGGGTTAGTCGTAACTCGTATCATTTAGATATAATCTTAGATTGGTTAGACAATGATACTAAGTATACTAAAGATTCATAAAATTGCAAGGGAAGGATTTGGTGGCTGAAGTTGGTATACAGAAAAATTTAGGAGGGTCGGAGTTGGGATGTGCGTTGAGATTGAATGCAAAAGATTTAGGTTCTAAACCGTTTTACAAAAACCTAGAATTGGTGTTGAAAAGTTTCGTATTTATATTTTTTAATTATTTTTATATCAAAATAAATTCAATCTACGATTTGGATTTTGAATTACCTTGATCGGAGTTGTAATTAATCAGTTATGGTTTTTTGAAGTTGGGTATTTTCTGTCAACTATTGCTGTCCAACAAAACGTAATAAACTAAAATTTCTAAAATTTTAGGGTAGAGCACCCATAACATATTTATGATCATTTTAGGGTAGAACACCCATAATTTAAACAAGTAATAATAATCAAATAAATCTTCCAGCACAACAATAATATAAGGAATTCATTCTATAGTACACAACAACAACGAAATAAATTTCATCCACCACATATAACAATAATCAACAGATTCAATCTACAACGCATAACAATTAATCAAATAAATTTTACTTACAAATTTATACACTAAAACAAAATTTTAAATCTGCATACTAACATCATGTACGAACGTAAATGCTCAAGCTTAATATAAGTCGTAACATAGGTTTCAACTAGGAAGATCATGACGCAGGGAGGACGTGGTAGGTCGATCACCGTCTCCCTAACCGAGTGTTCTCGAATCCACGAGAAGAAAATAAAAGAAAAAATAAAAGGAAATAAATTCCGAATAATTGATTTATTGATAATTGAATCCATAATAACGAAATTACAATGCATATAAATAGGAAACTAAACTCTAGGTAAAGTATCAGAATCCAACTCCAACTTAAACTCCTAAAAAACGCAACTTACTATAAATAGTAAACTTACTATTTATAGAAGTCGTTCAATCCTACTAGAACTCTTGGTTTTCGGCCAAAAATAGAAAGTTTTCAAACGGCCTCAAACACGCTGTTCTACTAAATATTCTAAGCCCTTTTCATGTTGGACACTAACTCTAAAACCCTACAGATGCAAAGTTATGATCGAATTAAAACTTACTATAAATAGTAAAACTGAAAATAAACTAGCCTAATGACCGTCGATACGGTCGATTCTCGCGATTCCGGCTTGGGCAACCCGGCATAGCGGGGTTGGTTGGCTAAAGTAACTCGAGCTACCCCAAATTGATATATTATACGTCCCGTAACTCATCCCGGATTGTGAGATACGACCGATTTACGGTCCTGACGGTCCGGATCACTTTCGACCCCGAACGGTCTTCTTTTGCTCCATCTGGGCCATGAAATAATCAGCGACCCGTTCTACATCAGTCTCCTCCACTTCGAAAGAACTCGACCCCGAGTTCTCATCCAGCTTTGGTTCATGATATTTGTACAGATCTGCCACGTTGAAAGTCCTTGAAATCTCCATGTCATCCGGAAGATCAACAACGTAGGCATTGTCATTGATCTTGCGAATGATCGGTACCGGTCCAATCTTCTTTTGCTTCAACTTGTTGTAGGTCCCGGTAGAAAATCGCTCTTTACGTAGGTGGACCATCACCTGATCACCTATTTCGAACACTATGGCGCGCCGATGCTTGTCGGCCGCTTCTTTGTACTTTTCGTTCGAAGCCTGTAATTTGTTGCGCACGTCTGCATGTATGTCCATGATTCGGTCTGCCATATGTTCAGCTGTAACGCTCATGCCCGGAAGCTTGGGCAGGGGAACCAAATCGAGTGTGTGACGAGGAACGCACCCATAAACAATCTGGAACGGAGATTTTCCTGTCGATCGGTTTACCATGTTGTTGAACGCAAACTCTGCTTGAGCCAGGGCCATGTCCCACTGCTTCGGTTTGTCACCTGAAAGGCAACGGATGAGATTCCCCAATGTGCGGTTGACGACCTCAGTCTGTCCATCTGTTTGTGGATGATAAGCACTGCTGAAGTGAAGTCGTGTACCGAACCGATTCCACAAGGCTCGCCAAAAGTGGCTAACGAACTTTGTGTCCCGGTCTGAAGTGATCGTCTTAGGAATCCCATGTAGTCGCACAACCTCTCTGAAGAAAAGGTTCGCAACGTGTATCGCATCAAAGGTCTTCTTGCACGGAATGAAGTGTGCCATCTTGGAGAATCGGTCTACCACCACGAACACTGAGTCCATGCCGCGTTGTGTTCGTGGGAGCCCTAATATAAAATCCATAGATAAATCCTCCCAAGGGGCATCTGGCACGGGTAATGGCGTGTAAAGACCTGTATTTTGAGATTGTCCCTTAGCGGTTTGACAAATATGACATCGTTGTACCGCCCTGCCAACATCACGAGCAAGTTGCGGCCAGTAATACCGCTATTCCACCATCGCTCGAGTCTTATCTCGTCCTAGATGACCGCCGAGGCCACCGCCGTGCAGCTCGATAATAATTTTGTCCCGTAACGAACTCTGCGGGATGCAAAGTCGATTTCCTTTGAAGAGGAAACCATCTTGAATTAGAAGGTCACTCGGGTGCCCCTCTTGGCACTTTTTCCACGCATCTGCAAAATCCTCGTCTTCGGCATAAAGTTCCTTGAGACAGTCGAATCCAATCACCTCATTGCGCACTGTAATAAGAAGGGATGCACGTCGGCTTAGTGCATCTGCCACCTTGTTTTGCTGCCTTGATTTGTGTTTCAGAACGAACGTGAATTCCTGTAAAAACGAAATCCATCTAGCATGCATACGATTCACATTAGTCTGAGTATTGATAAATTTTAAGGCCTGATGATCAGTGTACAGTATAAATTCCCTTTGAATAACATAATGGCGCCAATGGCGCAGTGCCTGAACCACTGCATATAATTCAAGTTCATAGGTCGACCACTTCTGTCGTGCGTCGCTGAGTTTTTCACTGTAAAAGGCAACCGGTCTGCCCTCCTGAGAAAAGACTCCCCCAATGCCGACAATAGATGCGTCGCATTCTACCTCAAATAGCTTATCGAAATTAGGGAGTACCAGGACCGGGGTAGTGGACAACCGATGTTTAATTTCTGTAAAGCTCTTCTCAGCCCCATCGGTCCATTGAAACGGACCCTTCTTCATACAGTCGGTAATCGGCGCGACGATACTGCTGAAGTTCCGCACCAATCGACGATAGAAGGTCGCCAACCCATGAAAACTTCGTACCTCATGAATGTTTGTCGGAGTCGGCCAATCCCGAATAGCTCGAACTTTTTCTTCGTCCACTCGGATACCCGTGGATGACACAATGAACCCCAGAAACAATAATTGATCAGTTAAGAAGCTACACTTTTTCAGATTTAAGTATAGCTTGTTGTCGGCCAACACTTGTAGCACTTTTCTGATGTGGGTCATGTGCTCCGTTTCATCCTGACTGTATATTAGAATGTCGTCAAAGTAAACGACAACGAAACGGCCAATGAACGGCTTCAACACTTGGTTCATTAAACGCATGAAGGTGCTTGGTGCGTTGGTCAAACCGAAAGGCATAACCAGCCACTCATATAGCCCTTCCTTGGTCTTGAAGGCCGTTTTCCACTCGTCACCTGGCCTAATAGGATTTGATGGTATCCACTCCGTAAGTCTAGTTTCGAGAACACCTTGGAGCCCTCGAGCATGTCCAGCATGTCATCCAACCGCGGTATTGGAAATCGATATTTAACTATTATTTTATTGATCGCGCGGCTATCGATGCACATACGCCATGTTCCGTCCTTCTTTGGGGTAAGGAGTGCCGGAACGGCACACGGGCTCATGCTCTCTTTAATAAGACCCTTACGGATCAGTTCCTCCACCTGTCCCTATAAAATTTCACACTCTTTCGGACTCATCCGATAGTGCGGTCGGTTGGGTAGACTGGACCCTGGGATAAGGTCGATGTGATGTTGTATGTCTCGCATGGGAGGCAACTCATCAGGTAACTCTGCAGGCCAAGTACTTCGAAATTCTTCCAGCAGCGGTTTAAGGCGTTGACGAATATTAGAGGATCCTGGCTCCTCACCTTTTACCATAACGGCATAAATCTCGCCCGTTTCCTTTGATTCCTTAACAAACTCGCGAATGGTAAGGAGAGAGTTCCCCTCCACTTTAGAAGCTTCAGGGTGTTTGTCTGGTGTCATAGGGGCCAAAACAATTTTTCGACAATCCTTGGCGAACATGTATATGTTTTCCCGTCCACTATGGGTCACATCTCGATCCGATTGCCATGGCCGCCCAAGTAACATGTGGCAGGCTTCCATGTCAACCACATCACAGAGGACCTCGTCCTTATAGCTTTTACCAATGGAAAACGAAATAATGCATTGATGAGTTACCTTGGTTTCGTTCACCTTCTTGATCCAGCCGATAGAGTAAGGGGTAGGGTGCTTCGTCATAGGCAGATGTAACTTATCCACCATAATTCTCGAGACAATATTTTCGCTACTCCCACTATCTATGATCACGTCACAGACTTTGCCCTGCACGGTGCACTTTGTGCAAAAAATATTATGTCGTTGTGGGTGCACTTCCTTCCTGGGGGCGTAAAGTAGTCGTCTTACTACTAGCGATTCCCCATGATCTTCAGTCAGCCAATCGACATCTTCTGTGTCCCCCTCTTCGGCCTGTTCCAATTCAGGGTTGTCTTCTGTTAATTCACCTTCCGCGCCGCCTTCATTCGTAGTTAAGTGTGCTGCGGGGCGTTGAGGGCAAGCGTTCGACCAGTGACCTGGTTGGCCACAACGGAGACAATGGTCTGGTCTTGGCCGACCATACGGGTTGGGGATCCTGCTGGAACCCGCTGTAGTGGGAGTTGTACGTTGAGGTCTTGAGGAACCGCTTCCCCCGTCCCGGTTCGTGACCGTAGGAGGTTGAGGACGCCCTCCTATAGGCTCCTTGCCTTTGGCCAGCGTTGTATCTTGAGTGGATCCGGTGTTGGGATTTCGTGTTGCCGGATAGGGTCGGGCAGGGGGCCGTGACAACTGTGTTTCTGCTCGAGTGGCCAATTGGTTGGCCTCACTCAACGTCCATACTGGATGCATCTGGACTCGATCCTGGATTGCAAATCGCAACCCACCAATAAATCGTGATACTTGTTGTGCCTCTGATTCCGATAAATTATTCCGTGTAGCCAATCGTTGGAATTCTTCAAGATATTCGGCTACGGTTCGATTTCCCTGACGACAATTTTGGTATTGTTGGAACAAAATTTGTTCATAGTCGCTAGGGAGGAATCGAGCTCTAAGAAGTTGTCTCATTCTAGGCCATGTTCGGATGGGTGTCTTATTCTGACGGGTGCGGGAAACCTGTAGGTTTTCCCACCATGCTGAAGCACCGGATTTAAATTTATAAGCAATTAATTTTACCTTCTTGTCGTCCGGCACTTCCATATAGTCGAAGTATCGCTCGACCTCTGCTAGCCAGTCGAGGAACTCTTCTATTCGAAGTAGGCCATTAAAGCTGGGAAGATCAGCTTTGCCCCGATAGTCTCATTCTGCTCGTTCCACACGCTCATTCCCTAGCGCAGGTCGTCGTACCAAAATGTCTTCGACCTCATCATCGCTTGGTTCTGATTCGTCTGGTGTAGCCCTACGATTATCCACCTGGGGTGCTCTACGGACAACATGATTGTCCCGTATAGCAACGGTTGGTGGTTGTTGGTCACCTTGGGCTCGAAGCGAAGCTAGCGATGCTGCAATCTGGTCGAGGGTTGCCTGTATACCTTGCAGGATCAACCGGTTCTCCCGTTGCGCTGCTTCGAAAGCTGTCGCCGTTAGATAGCCCCTTGGAGCACCGTCCTTAGGATGAGGATCCATCCCTTCATTAGAGGTCATCGTCCTGAGGAAGAAACCTCGCTTTGATACCAATGACGCAGAGAGGACGTGGTAGGTCGATCACCGTCTCCCTAACCGAGTGTTCTCGAATCCACAAGAAGAAAATAAAAGAAAAAATAAAAGGAAATAAATTCCGAATAATTGATTTATTGATAATTGAATCCATAATAACGAAATTACAATGCATATAAATAGGAAACTAAACTCTAGGTAAAGTATCAGAATCCAACTCCAACTTAAACTCCTAAAAAACGCAACTTACTATAAATAGTAAACTTACTATTTATAGAAGTCGTTCAATCCTACTAGAACTCTTGGTTTTCGACCAAAAATAGAAAGTTTTCAAACGGCCTCAAACACGCTGTTCTACTAAATATTCTAAGCCCTTTTCATGTTGGACACTAACTCTAAAACCCTACAGATGCAAAGTTATGATCGAATTAAAACTTACTATAAATAGTAAAACTGAAAATAAACTAGCCTAATGACCGTCGATACGGTCGATTCTCGCGATTCCGGCTTGGGCAACCCGGCGTAGCGGGGTTGGTTGGCTAAAGTAGCTCGAGCTACCCCAAATTGATATATTATACGTCCCGTAACTCATCCCGGATTGTGAGATACGACCGATTTACGGTCCAACGGTCCGGATCACTTTCGACCCCGAACGGTCTTCTTTTGCTCCATCTGGGCCATGAAATAATCAGCGACCCGTTCTACATCAGATCACCTACCTGATTTGACACACAAAATCTTATCTATTGCTAGAAATCATGTGTAGACGGTCCAAGTTCGATTCCACATATATTCAGTTTTACATAGTTATATAAGAGGCGACTTGGTAGCTGTGTTAATGTGAATCGGCGAAATGTTCTACATCAATTACATCCATCCATTTGTTAGGTTCGTTTCTAAGATATCTAGTCCTTGGGGTCTAAAATACAACAAAATAGCACCTTAACTCACTGAGTTGACTCAATGAGTCATAGTGTACAAAACTACATCTAATGATGAATTTCTATTTTAAGGAAAACTGGTATGAAACGACTTACCTTTGATATTATGTAATTTGGAAGATGTGATTACGTTTTGAAATTAACCTGAAAACGACCAGCCAGCGGGTCAACTCACTGAGTCAACTCAACAACTAGGTTTCCTCCTCTTGTTTCTTCTTTCTTCTCTCTCAAAACACTATCTCTCTGGTGAAAGTCTTCTGTTGTTAGAATTTTGTGATGTCTTCCTCTTAGTTGAGAGGTTATAGAGCTCTCAAGTTCGGCTCTAGATGCCAGTAGTATACAAGGAGAGTTGAGTTACAGTCGAGAGTGGTTTGTAATGTTTTACTATATTCAGTTACTGATTTGTATGCACTAGGGGACTCTTGATCGATGTTCCACGTTCACACGCTAATAAGGTGGACCACACGATGATGGGTGTTTTTTTTTTTTTTTTTTTTAGGTTAGCACACACACCCCACTTCTAGGACACCCACCCTCGTTAGTCACACCGCAATGTTAACACCCCCCTTGGGAATCAATACCAAGACCTTAAGTGTTGAAATGAGGTTATCTTCACTCAGTCTCCTACTTAAGCTATGGATCTGGGTGTGACCACACGATGATGATTCAATCCTAAAACTACGCTTTGTGGAGATCAGATTTTAGCATAGGTTCTTTGGTGTCATTGGAGAGGGTGATCACGGAGAAATCTGTTCTAACGTGGATTCTTCCAAACGGACGATGTTAGAAGGTGGCAATGGGTCCCATGGAGCTTATGGGCCCATCAGATCAGAGATCTACCTGAGTTTTCACAATGGATTCAAGGGTCGAAGCGTGCCACTATTGGTTGCGTGAAAATGAGAAAGACTGGAAAATCTGTGATGCAGGGAGCATTTTGGTTGGCTGTTCGTGCTGGAATTTGTTGGAGCAACATGAGCCATTGGATGGGGGAATAACCGCGAGATTGGATGACTAGGATAGATTGGAAACATCTAACGCTTATTACCGAACGGAGGGAAATGAAAATGCCGAGGTTTTCTGCTGTGAATACGCTGTAACCACTAGGAGTTGTACGGTTGGATATGCAATGAAAGTTAGGTGAGGTCCATCATGAAGTCTGAGAGAAATCCAAGCCGTCTATCATGTTTGACCATAATGCGTTAGCCATGGGATGAAGAATGAAGATGAACCAATGATCAGGTGGACTGCATGAATGGAGATAGTGAAGATCTAACATTGGCCCTAGGGAGACTCTGGGGTGATGATGAATGGTTCAGATCAGAGAGGTGGGCCTTGAGGATGGATGTGTGAGGCATATAGATGGTTCAGTCGTTGGTGGGTTCAAAATGAAGAGGAGAGGAAGAAGAGGGAGTAAATGGGGGATGAATGATTAAAAGAGGTGAAATCAACGAACATACTACGTATAATATATAGATTGATGGTTCAGATTGAAAATAGGTCGAATGAGAAATTATATAAATGCTCGAATGCCTTGAAGGGTGTAGATGTACGTACATGTGATCAGGGTTGTTAGATAAATATCATAATGGTTAGATGAGCTTAAGCATGGTTAGGTGATAAAATGGATGGGTTGGACTTACAGGGCAATATGTACATGAGCGGATGTAATGATTTGAAGTTAGTTTACAATGCTCGGGTGGTCCAATGGTGAAATGGACAGTCAGATTTCAAATTCTAATGAGAGCTGGGGTTTCCAACGGTTGGTTTGACAAACAGTCAACCGGACGTAGCCATATTGAGTTTTAAGGATGTAAGTGTGTGGATGTAAGTGTGCGTAGTTTGAAATAGAGATGTCCACCTATGAAGATACACGAGTGCCATCATGTTTGTCTACCGCACCAATTCCTTCATAACATGTGCCTTAGCAAGATTAAGGGATGTCCAAAATATAAGGATGATCCAAAACTCAAGTGGGTCACACACTTGAATTTAGACATTTAGGGCGAGTTTACATTGTGTCCTTTGGTGTGACCCACCAAAGTTTTGGTTCAGCTCGATTTTTTTTTTTTTTTTTTTTTTTTTGGTTTTTCCAATCTCTATGGTGTGCCGTACAAAATGTGCAGTTTGCATGGCACACGTACATCAGCACAGGACCCCAAAAATGACTCAATGAGGGGATGCTGTACATGAGATACTGCTTATAAGACATTCGTGTCTCTCTAAATCCTGGGTGGGGGGATTTCTTTAATTACTCTGGGAGAATACAAAGCTTATAAGCAAACATTCATAAGTTATGCAAGTAGCATACGTTAACTCGAATTGAACTGACTAAATTGAGTAACCCACTGTTGCTCGATCATAGCCTTGAAATCAGATTTATTGAACAATTATAAGTCTTATTATAGATACATGTTGGTTAAAAAAGGCACAGTTGGAAAGTGTTAGCCATCTAATTTGAATGAAATGGAGCACCAATACGGCCTACCCAAACAAATTTTCAAACGTTGATGGGACTAAAACCTTCCATGGTGGAGTGATCTGTTGGACCCGTGACAAACGACATCGTATCTTCAAGATTTATTTATGTTATTGCCTTGACTTGAAGTTGTAGGAGTTCAGCCTCCTTAATTGTTGGGTCATGTGTAAATAGTCCTAAGCCTCATCCTCCAATAGTCGAATTTGAGAAATCAATGTGGTCAGATGGTCAATATGTGGTTAGTAAGTTGGTTTGTAGGTGGGTGTGATTTTTAGCGAAGAAGAGCTTGGTCATTTTTTGAAATCTAGTGTTGTAAATTTTGAAATGCAATGGAAGAATAAAGATTTTAAAAATTCTATATTTTAGATTAATCCTTAGGATCCCCATGTACTTATAATCAAATCATAAAAAAAAAAAAAAAAAAAAAAAATAGTTTGCGGTGGAGATCTTACCTCTAATATGTCCTTTGATCATGTGTTGATGTTTTGCTGATGATATTTATCCAACGTTGAAGATCTCTACTTGATCTATTCCAATGAGAAGAGAGCCTAGTTATGGACACACTGCAGGGTAGGGCACCAAAAAGCCATCCATAAGTTGGACCACACATGTATGCAAGTGTGCATGAAGGTAAGAGAGATATCCTCTTCTTCCTATTTTTCTTCTTCATCTTCCCGTCTCCCACAATGAATGTCCAAGGGAATGGATATCCAATGTTTAGCTCTGTGGGGTTATATATCTATAAGAGAAGTCGAGATTTTAAAGGAAAACATTAGTTATAATACTCATGCAAACTTCTATTGTTTTATAATATTAAAAGTCTGTTAACTTGTATTATCTATATACTCAAATTGACCCAATCCTTACACTGTTCAATGGCAGACTAGTAAAAAAAGTGGACTGTTAGATATGAACCATTGGACATTAAAATATTTAAACAATTAAAACAAAATATTAATGGCTAAAATACCTTCGGGTAGACCTTCATTACCTTTAAATGTCAGCCCCACCAAGAAAATCGTTTGATGGATTCTCCGATCACTATGATCTAAGTAACTAAGGGCCTGTTTGGTTGCTGAACCCAGATTCTAAAGAAAATCTAGATTCCACTGTTGGAATCCAAAATTGTAGAAACTAGAGTAGAATACAGGTTTCATCCGTAACTTGCTGTTTGGTTGAAAACGGTGCAATCCAGATTGTGTCCCAACCATTGCTTGTGGCATGGCCCACTTGGGCTTCAAATCCACCTGAGAACCTTACTCCTGGCCCATTATAGTCCCACAAGATAGATGGCCAAGTTGGATGGCAAATAAACATTATAGTGGGCCCTAGGAAGTTTTTAATGGTGGACGTTCAATCAACACTATTTTCCTATGGTGTGGCCCACTTGAGAATTAGATCTGCCTCATTTTTTGTCCAATACCTCTTAATTGAGATTTCAAAACTAATAGACTGTGGAGATATAAAACATATACAACATAGATATACAACGCATACATGGAGGTGGTGACGCTCACTTCCGCCTCTTTTTCCTTCTGTAGAAACGGTCACCCACACCGTTTCCAGTAATCCCGGTTCCACTCAATTTAGGTTTCCAGACAGAATCCTCTTTTGCTGGAACTTGCCACCAAACACCCCAATTAAAATCAGATTCTGCTGGAATCCAGATTTGAAACTTGAAACGGGTTTCCAGATGCCAACCAAACGGGCCCTAATAAGTTCATCGAGATAATCATTAGTTCTATATTCGAGCAAATGGACCACGGTCGCATACTTAATGCATGTGCTTAATTACATCTATATGTCAACTACTATGTAACCTTATATGGTAACTTAAAGTATATAACACTAAGAGCTCATACTCTATGCATCCTCAAGTTTAAGGATCAATAAATAATAGTGCTTGATTAAGTTAGTCTGATCTCTCAAATCAAAAACTTAATGTGATCCTCCAATGCAATTGCTCAACCAAGCTTAAACATAAGAACATGCATATGTGAATACTCACTCTCATGTAGAGTAAGGCAAGGCATCGATAGCCTAATGTTGGAGACCTTTCATCTCAATTCGTCATTGTTTTCCACGTTGAGTAATGACCTCTTAACCTTTGACATTTCCCAATTCCGTTACTATGGTAATGGAAATTAGGTTATTTAGATCAATTAAAAACAGCTCTCCCTTAGCTAGCAGCTGTCATGCCCAAACTCACATTTTCCTCAGACAAAGGACAATTGGAAGAATCCCTCCCAGTAACTCATATTTCATAGTTAATGAAAAGTAAGGCATACATTAATTGTGGCATCCAAGGTATAACCCCACCACATGTGATCATCTATTTACAGATCATAGTCATAATTATTGGTTTTTTAGGGCTTGCAAACCAACAAATAAGCCATTAAATCAACATGAGTAATAACTGTGATGATGATTGCCGAAGATTTCCATATGACTTCGTATCAACATCTATATGAACAAGTGGCTCATATAGTGCAAGGCGCAATATGAAGTGTTCAATCTACTTCATATTGCTTTGTCGATGGGCAACCCCAATCTCCAACCTAGGATGCCATAGCTACTACCATTATTGCCCAAGTATAAATCAGTTCAGGAATTTCGTCAAGCAAGTGAAGTGTGTTATCACAATCACCCAATCTCGTAGAAGTCTATGACTGATCTCTATAACAGACAACCAAAAATAAGTATATATACGGTCTACTCCCAAGCACCTCAAATCAACTCCAAAAATCCATCAAACACACAGCAAATAAACTTACACTAAAACCAACTTATGTAGGAAAATGCACTCTCCCAACGCCAAGAACCACCAACAAGCACACACCAATCCATAGTTGCAACAAGCAAACAAAACTAGAAGGAAGATTGGATTTAACAATTTGAAATTGGATAAAATCAACCAAATGACATGACCATTTCGAGGCAAGAGTCCACATCTCTCTCTCTCTCAAGCAAGTATTTATACTACATCTTAAACCTAATAAACCTCCATTGATTCCCTTCCCAACTTGAAATATTAACCAAGTTGGAAGTTTTAAAGGCATGTTTAGTAGAAGCTTGAAAATTAAATTCATCTCATTTTAGTAAATCATAATTATGTATTAGAGATTATGATTGTTGGTTCTCTAGACTATTTTTAATCCTTACTGAAAAGAAATATAATCTCTAACATAATTACAATTACGCATCTACCAAACATACCCTAAAGCTTCAATTTGAAAACATAGTATTCAATAAAAAAGTGTGTTTTCACCAGGCATAATAGGAAAGGAATGCAAAGAACTCAGCCACAGTGAGATGTAGAGTTGGTCATTCATCACGTGGGTCCCACTGTGAACTTGACTTGACCCAAGACTGAGGTAGTCTACTCAATTTTTCGGCCACATGGGAATATTGAAATATTGGACAAATGGGCATTGACTTGTGACCGTCCATCGTCCATATTCACTGCAGGCTGCACCCAATTAATGCCTTGGATGTTTTATACGTGTCCGTTGGCATGTGTGGGGGAGGCCCATCCGACCATCTCAATCCCGTGAGTCTGGTTAGGGTCATGTAACATGGGTGAAGGAGAATCTCTCCGCCCCAAAATAGCAACTGCACCAGCTCTCTTTTCCCTTTGTATCTCTTTCAAAACTACATTTTCTTCCATGTTGCGAACGTCATACATCACAAGGCACACCAACATCCCTATCCATGATGATAAGGATGCCATTTCAAAGCCATGGTCAAGCAAGGCGGCAGGTCGTCCACTTCATGGTAACAATCCTTAAATGGGATGGAAACAAGCTTCATCAAGCTAAGGACATGACCTTTCCCTCGTATGTAGTTTGTACATGTGGAGGAGATGCATGTGCCTCTACAATCCAATCAATGACGTTTTTTCTTTCACATCTTGTCTTTTGGTTATTTGGGTAGTTACAAGATCAAGAAAATATGTGGGATCTATATGCAACATAAGGAGGAGAGGCTAAGTCCTATACCAACCAAAAACTGAGTCCCATGTTTGGACTTTGATCCAGAGAGATTGGCCTTTGGGTGTGTGTGAGAGAGAGAGAGAGAGAGAGAGAGCTGGAAATTCAATGAAACTAATAAACAATTAAGTATTTAGTCAAAGAGGAGAGTAGAAGTCGGCAGAAGTTAGGCAAGACCGTTACCTCCATTAGCGTACATATTTGACTCTGTAACTGTCTGATATCTTCTCCTCATCTCATCAAACGTCAATGCTACCAACTACAAAGAAAGCACCCTCCGTTTCATCGCTTCTTCACCAAACAAGAAAAAAAAAAGAAAAGAAGACAAAACAAACAAACAAGAAAATTGAGAGAGAGAGAGAGAGAGAGAGAGAGAGAGAGAGAGAGAGAGAGAGAAGGGATTTATGTTCTGTATTTCATTTTCCAGACTAGCCTTGCAAAAGGAGAAGAAACAAAATAGAAAAACGCCTCTCATTATCAACTCCAACTCTGCAAAATCTTATATTTGCAGAACATCTTCACCATGAAATTCCACCAGTGTTTAATTGCCGTGGTTTATGCAGTCTCATGTATTCCTCCTGACATCTCTTGATTGAACATGAAGAAAAATCCAATGGACCCAATTTCAAATTCTATGCGGCCCCAATATTTACCAAATGATAAATACTGGCCTGGATATTTCATGGATGAACCTTCTGTAAGAAAATTACGACAACATAAGCCCCCAAATAAGGAAAATGGGAAAAAACAAGGACACGAAAATCTAATACTCACAGTAAAAATATACACACAGAGGCATCCATAAGCATGAAAGCACAAAAAAGAAGAAGAAGAAGAAGAAGAAGAAGGAAATCAATGCTTGAATGTACATGGATCACAAGGACACAGTCAGCAGGAACCAGCATTCCCAATAAAATAAGAAAAAAGAAGAAGAAAAGATCATCCTCCCCCGTCGCATTGAGTTAATTGGGCAGATTTTTATGAAATAAGACATCCATATTTGCAACTGAGGTTTGCTCCAATATGTCCCTATACCTTAGAACTTTAGCCTTTGAATCTGGATCGTCTTTCAGTACTCTTCCAGACTGTTTATACGGTGGATCTCGACTTGTTTGGTAGATACATAACAAATAAAATCTCTTAAATTGGATTATTTCAACCATTCGAAATTTATTAGCTCTTTTGCTTTGAAAATGGATGGTCATCATAACCTTTGTGTCATCAAAGGGTTAAAATATTTAATTTCGTTTTTTTTTTTTTTTTTTTTTTTTTGGGGTATCAATAGACGGTTTTGTTCATTTATAAAATTAAAAGAAAAAACTCAATTTTAATAGATAAAACTTCCAACTATCATATTGCAATACATCAAAATGCATCCAAGCAAACCTCTTTGCAATTTATCTATTTGTATTTTCCGTGACAAGTGATGTAAGAAGAGTACCACGACAAGGAGATGAAACATGAGATAAAGCTTTCATTCCCAGTACAAACGCAGGAGGCAGGACAAAGGACACCCAGAATAAAACTTTCATCTATTTAATTTCTAGATTAGAAATGGAGCCAGTAGCCTCATCAGAACCGTTCAAAACAGCATCATACAATACAAAAAGATGCCTACTCATCAGAAAATAACAGAAAGCGAAGCGACTATCAGGGTCCATCCCCCGAGGCCAACACCTCGAGAACCACCTACCTCACATCAAGACAAACAAAATTCTCCCCACCCCAAAACCCTAGAAATCTCCAACTCTCAATATTTTCCGCATATGTACAACAAAAGGATATCCTGCCCGATTGGGAATATTTATCATCCAGGTTCTAGACCATACACATGGTGTATGTTTATCTCAATCCGAACCGTTAGATCATCGATCGGGAAGAAAAGGCACGGAACTAGTAAAATTCGATAAGTGGTGCTTGTATGACAATTTTCTACATGGTTAGATCTTTGGATCTATGCGATATTTAGTCCATGGTCCCCTTGTGGAGCTTTATGATGATTGAATGGTGTGGATCGCCGTCCAACTATGCAGCATGAACAGTATAAATAAAGAAGAACCCACATAAATACCAACTACAAAAAGATGAAAGAAATGATGGGGCATTCCCAAAAAGGCGAAATTCAATTAAAAATAGCATACCCTTTCCCGTTTCTTTAGCCGTGAGATTCTAGGGTTTCCTGAGGAAGCCCTAACAAGCGAGTGAAGAGGAGAACCAGCGAAACCTAGACTAGGGTTTTCTCATGCTCCCACCAACGGGTGAAACTGCCACATGACCTGGTTCTTTTCCATGAGAGAGTTGCGGAAGAGAAGAAAAATCAGATCATGCTGGCAGCTTCAACCGCTAGTGGTGCACGATGATAGAATACGCACTACAACAAGAAGGAAGAGAGAGAGAGAGAGAGAGAGAGAGAGAGAGAGAGAGAGAGAGAGAGGATCTCTTCTAGCCTTCTTCTCCTTCTTCTTCTCTATGAAGAGAGGTAGAGAAGAGGAATATAAATAGAGGTGAGAATGAGGGGTTGAATGGCTCTTATCTCTTATATTAGTCTTTTGGTTTTTAGTTTATTAACTATGTATACTGGAAAAGCTCTCTCCCTCTAAATAAAAAGGATGTGGTCCCATAAAAAAACAAAGGAGAAATTGAATATTGTCATACCCACGCCACCACCATGCAGGTTTGAGAGATGAGGGTTTCTATATTTACTAAGGTTTTTAATGACTTTAGGGAGGTTGGAGGGGACCCTTTCATGCATACAGACTCACTTGATGCTGTAGTTGTGTATAACCATTTTTGTACTTTGCATACTACTATTGTGTAATTGGCATACATGTTCCTTAATCCATGCCATCCTAGAAATAGTCCTGATATAGATTTGGTATGTCTCAATAATGTTATTGACCTTTTTTTCATTTCAACCGTCCATTTTTTATGGCTAGTAATCCTGATATCACAATTAGTTCTTTTTAATGTGGTTTTTTGGGTTATTGCTGGTTACGGGGGGCATAACTATTTGAACTGTTTGGATAGGTTTCCATGCATGCCAAGTCTACAGTGGCTGTGTGCCTGGCTGCTAGAGTATGGATGGTATACTCCGCCTGAGTATCATATTCAAAGTTTTTAGCTTCATGCATTTCCCCATCTCATTCATGGAGGAGATTCTCTCTCTCTCTAAACCAAAAAGTACTCAGAAACACGAGGGATATAAAGGGGACCATGAGTGCATTGCCTCTTATGTGTTGCATAAGGTTCACACAAAAAGAAGGAAAAAGGCATCTTTAACCTAACAAAATCATGTGACCCTCTCACCCTCTCTCATCCTCGTTATGTGATGTTCATTTATTTCCTACTCGTAGGGTTCTTTTCTTTTTTCAGCGATTATGACTTCTTTTCTAACCTTAGCCAGCATTTCCTGCTCGTCAGCGACTCTATTATATGTAAAAGAAAAGGAAAAAAAAAAGGACTTGAGACACAATCATGGATTCGGAAACTTTGAAATATTAGTCTGTTCCAAAACCAAATTGTAGAGTTAGTTAAAATCTTTAAAAAAAAAAAAAAAAAGTTGACTTGATTCACAGGAGATTAGAAAAATAAAATTACGGAAGTGCAATGAACTCTACTAGATTTTACCATGACTTGAGAACTCGATCTGGTCAGGACTCGGTCAAAAGTCAACTCAACTGGACTTGGGAAAAAACTTGGTGAAACTCGATAGAACTCAACCTGATTCAGTGCAAGATAACATTAAGTATAATTGTTTAGATTTTTTAAGAGTGCGGATCGTCTATGTTTAAAGCACAGGAAATTACTCAGCTCACAAAATACCCCGAATTTCTCTCTTCCCATTACATTGCCTGCCACCTAGCACAACTTTTAACGTGTGGAACTTCACTACTCCTCACCATGACCTTTGTGTTACATACACACCGTCCATCAATTTTTCCAAATAGGTCGAGAGCGTGATGCAAAAAATGTGGTACATCCAAAGCTCAAGTGGACCACACCAACCCGTGTTATCATATATTTGCTGGAGGAAGAAATGTCCAAAGGAGGTTGGAAGACGGTGACGAGCAAGAAATGCCCCAATGAAGTCTACAGCCTGTTCGTGGGAAACATAACGTTTGACACTTCGCACGAAGACCTCCACAGAATTTTCGGCAAGTATGGAAAAATTTCAGAGGTCTTCATCCCTTGGAACCAGATCTCAAAACGCCCTAGGCGGTTCGCTTTCATCCGTTTTGCATACGAAGCAGAGGCTAGCACGGCGATGCAAGTTCTTAACAGCCAAAAGGTAGATGGCAGGGCTTGGACAGTGGCATTTGCAAATCCTCGTTCGTCGCCTCAAAAGGGTTTGAGAAGGGGTTATGGTCCTACGCAGCTAGAACAAAACCGAGCGGTTCGCCAAATCCGGAACCTCCCAACCCATGACCGTCTACGGCCGCCGGCCTGCCCCCTCCACCTTCCGTGATGCTGTCTGCAGAACCAAATCCGCTGACCCCTCTGTTCAACAGACCAAAAAGGTTGATAGTGGGCCTCTCAATAGTGGACCAAAAAGGTTGAATTTTTTTGAAACCCTATTACTCGTCAAATGCCTTCTTTCATCTTCTTCCTTAACCAGGATCTCTACCTAGTGGGCATCGGCCTCCCAGTTAGACCTGGCGTCTCTGTTCAAAGGTATCATTCTCGGGATTGTGCTGTGGGAAATCTGGATGGCCAGAAATGCAGCTAGGATGGAAAATGTCCATATGCAAGCTTCCAAGATTATCAGCAAGGTGAAGAATTGGATGCGCAAGATCAGCCCCTTCCTGCCGGTCTACTGAGGATTTATCTCCCAGTTTAGGAGCTTTCGGTGTTCTTGGTTTGGTCCATAAGAAACCTTCAAGAGGTTTAGTCGAGATCGTTAAATGGATCCCTCCTAAGGAAGGATGGGTTAAGCTCAATGTTGATGGTTCGGCTAGGGAGAACCCAGGCTACTCCGGGGCTGGAGGTGTCTGTCGAGATCACAAAGGTAAAGTCCTCTTCGCTTTCTCTTCGGGGTACGGTATCAGATCGAACATGCGTGCCAAAGCAAGGGCGGTGGTAGAAGGCCTGTCGTTGTGCGCCACTGTGGGCCTTGAGCAGGTGGAGGTTAATTGCGACTCAATGGTAGTGGTGCTCCTTCTTAATGCCAGGGAGCCAAAATCATGGGCCTCTTGGTACTGGTGGGCAAGAGTCAAGTCTTTTAGGCAAGAGATTTCGATTGTGATCACTCATACTCTGAGGGAGGCTAACAGTGTAGCGGATGATCTTGTCAAATGGGGCAGCTTGTCCCAAACAAATCGCTCTTTTGCTGCTGCAAGTGAGCTCCCCCGCTGGATGAGAGGTCATCTTTTCCTAGATAAGGTTGGTTTGGGTTGCCCCCGAATTCGGGCCGGGTAGTGAATTTGGCGGAGTAGTCGGCGTTTTCTTTGCTGAGGTGGGCCCTGCACAATTTTTAGGTTGAGCCTACTCCTTTTTAGCTGCCCCTTTCTTTCCTTCCCCTGTTCATTGCCTGGTAGTTTCTGTTTTTGTTCCTTTGGCGAGGCCCAATTGGATTTTGTCGAGTTCCGTCCGTCTTTGTGTTCTCTATTTATTCATGAATATATCTCAGGCCTGAGTGCCTCTTTTGAAGAAAAAAAAAAAAAAAAGTGGACCACACCAAAGAAAGTAATGGGGATTACACAAACTGTGGTTGAAACCTTCCTAGGGCAAAAGCGTGAGGCTTATCTGACATCTAACCTGTTCATATAAGGCCACCCATACCTGGATGAAGGTACAACACAAATATCTGCTTGATCAGAGCCATCTATGGCCCTAAGAAGTTTTCAACGGTAGCATCACTTCCACTATTTCCTATGGTGTGTTCCACTTGAGCTTTGTATTTGCCTTGTTTTATGCTTATAACCTAGAAAGATATGAAAAAATATATGAACCGTGTGAATCTCGAAAATAAATCATCATGGGCCCGCATAAATTTCCCACATCAAGAAATTCGGCCACTCACTTAGACAGAAGAAAACCCCAACGGTTGAAATGTGGAACTTACGTGGGGCCATCATGATGTATTTATTAGATCCACACCATCCATCCATTTTTTTTTCATTCCTTTTAGTCACGAGGTCGAAAACGAGTCAAATCCAAGGCTCAAGTGGGCCACACCACAAGAAAGAGTTGGAATTGAATGCCTACCATTGAAAGCTTCTTGGGACCACAGAGGGCTCTGATAAAGATGATGTTTATGTTTACCCTTCATCTAAGGTCCGAGTGACCTTATAAAGAGGTTAGATGGCAAATAAACTTCGCAGTGGATGGTAGTAAGGTTTCAACATTGCTCGTTCAATCCAATGCTTTTTGTTGTATGGTCCACTTGAGCTTTGGATGTGCCTCATTTTTTGTCTTGTACTTTGGAATAATCTGAAAAAATTTATGGACGATGCGGATTTAACAAATAGATCATGGTGAGGCCCAGAGAAATTCCACACGATAAAAGTAGGGTTGTGTAGCATGCAATCCATACTTGAGAGGGAAAATCAGCTTGTTTTCTGACCTGACGTCATTAGCAATGACATGGACCAATGAGAATAGATGGCACTGAATTTTTCTGTGCCTTCAACATAGACGATCCATACTCATTTTTTAATATTATGTATTCCTGAAAAAACTCAGAATATATTTTTTAGAAACTTATCCAAGTTTTCGAGTAGGCCGTAAATGAGTATTTTGTTTTTCAAATTATGCTTAAAATAAAGGAAATGACAAGCCCCTTAAATGAAATCTACATAGACCCCATATTTGAAGGACCAATATAACAATCACACACCCATGAGCCAGCTCTCATGAGAACTCGTAAGCACTTTTTAAGAACTTATCTCATGTGATATGAGTCCAAAATCTGAACTGTCCACTCGATGCAGCACCCTAAGAAACCACCAAGGTCCAATTTTTACCCTGATCCAGTACTTTGGTGGGCCATAGCAAATGGAAATAGTTTTCTCCCTCGATTTGCCTCTCTTTGCAGAAACGGCCCACTGAAGTTTTGGATTAGGGTAAAAATTGGCCCTGGTGGTTTCTTGGGGTGCTGCATCACGTGGACAATTCAGATTTTGGACTCGTATCACATGAGATGAGTTCTCAAAAAGTGCTTACGAATTCTTGTGAGAAATGGTGTGATAGTGAGCATTCCTCTCTCTCTCTCTCTCTCTCTCTCTCTCTCTCTCTCTCTCTCTCTCCTTTCTTTGCCTCTTGCCCTATATATATAATCGATGTGTAGAAAAATTGGTGTAGCAAGTGCATGGCGAAAAGGGGGAGGAAAAGTGTTAAAATTATGACACCAAAATCAATATGGGTTTATTCACTTGTATAAGTTCATATGACCCATGTTTCACATGCTAACAAGGACCAAGTTTTAGTGGACCCTTTGAGGGGTATTTTTTATATTTCTATCTTGAAAGTGTTGCTTTGAGGGTAAATTATGTTAGGGTCAAGAGAGACTTATGGTTTTTTGGTATTTCGAGAGCTTGCAAGAGGAGAGAGCTAGGGTTTTTTTTGCTTATCGATTCTACAACAAGTGGTATCAGAGACAGATCAGTTTGTTAGTTTGGATTTGAGATATGGCGTTAAGGGGATCGAATGTGAAGTTCGAGATGAAAAAATTCAAGGGTAAAAATAACTTTAATTGATCTATGGAAATTGAAGATGAAATCCATCTTAGTTCAATAAGGGTTGTAGTAGACACTCCTTGGAAAAGCGCATCGTCCGGAATTTGTGAAGGAAGAAGATTGGGATGAACTGGATTAAAGGGTAATTAATAGAATTTAATTGTGCTTGGCCAATAAAGTCTTTTACAATGTCATATATGAGACAACTACTATAGGTTTATGAGTGAAGTTGGAGTATTTACATAAGAAAATCTCTTATTAATTGTCTATTTATAAATAAACTATTTTATAATATGAAAATAGCGGAATGGTCATATCTATTTGAACATATTAACACATTCAACAAATTGATTTGAGTATCTGGTTGATACTATTTGTTATTATAGAGATACTTTGGACATCGAGACCATTATCGCAGCCCTTCAGTCAAAGTAGTTGTGACAGCCGAGCGACGGTAATGGTACCTCTATAGATGCGTTGTTTGCTCGGGGAAGATTGTTTGAGTGAGAGAAGGAAAAACCACGATCTAGAACCAAGTCAAGAGAAAAGAAAAGTTGAAGTATTGGAATTGTCAGAGGGTGTGATATTTAAAAAAGGGCAATCGGTTTTCCAAAGCTCGGAAGGATGAGAAGTCAGATGATTCTCCAAAGGAAACTAATTAAATTGAATCTAATGAAGGCTTAGATGGTTGTGATGTATTATCGGTGACCAAGATAAAAAATTTCTATCAGGAATGGATTTTGGATACGGGAGCATCGTATCATATATGTCCTCATCAGAATTGGTTTACCACATATAGCGAGTATAATGGTAGGCTGGTTCTTATGACGATGATTATGCTTGTAAGATGATTGAAATTGGTTCGATTCATATCAGGATGTTTGATGGGGTGGAGCGTATTCCGAAAGAAGTGAGGCACATTCCTATACTTGAAGAAGAATCTGATCTCTTTATAAGCTCTAGATGCAATTGGTTACAAGTTTGCCAGTTATTTTGGTGTCCTAGAGGTTTTGAAGGGGGCTCTTACAGTTATGAAGGCACACTAAAATTGTAATCTTTTCCGGTTGATCGAAAATATTATATTTGTTGGAGCTACAACGTCTGTAGCAGATTTCACGTCACCGTATTTGTGGCATGTGCGCTTAGGATCACGTAAGTGAGTGGGGTATGAAGGTACTTCTCGATCGTAAGTTAATTTCTAGTT
The DNA here is from genome assembly GCA_003013855.2 of Liriodendron chinense. NCBI lineage: Eukaryota > Viridiplantae > Streptophyta > Magnoliopsida > Magnoliales > Magnoliaceae > Liriodendron > Liriodendron chinense. The sequence goes on from ML058487.1 coordinate 4,428,329, forward strand.
TTAAAAGTTTGATTTGGATGTATGTGAGCATTGCATATATGGGAAACAGTTGAGGTTGCATTTTAAAATCAGAAAACATGTCAGTAAAGGGCAGTTTTATTATGTGCATTTTGATGTGTGAGGGCCATCACCCGCTATTTCTGGAGGAGGATCGTTTTACTTTGTCGCATTTATAGATGACTTCTCTAAGAAAGTTTGTGTTACGTTTACATTTTGAAACAAAATTTGATGTGTTTACCACTTTCAAGATATGGAAAACGATGTTGGAAAATAGACAGGGAGGAAAGTGAAAGCTCTGAGGACGGATAACAAAGAAAAATTTACTTCAAGAGAATTTTATTAGTATTACAAGAATGAGGGAATAATCAGGCATAATACAATGAGGCAAACGCCAGAGTAGAATGGTGTTGCAATTGTAAAATGTATGAACCATAATCTTTTGGAAAGGACTTGAAATAAATTGAGCAATTTTAAGTTTGGCAACGAGCTTTGGGCTGAAGCTATTTCTACAACTTGTTATCTGGTGAATAGGTCTCCCTTTATAGTTATTAATTATAATTTTTTTATGAAAATATAGAGTGGTTAGGCAGTTGATTACTCGAGTTTGAGAATTTTTCGTTGTAATGCTTATTCTCATATTCCATCTGTTAAGAGAGATAAGCTAGACCAAGAGCAAAAAGTGCACCATTGTTGGGTATAGTGATGAGGTGAAAGGTTATATATTGTTAGACGGTGCTTCACGAAAGATCATTATTAGACGGGACGTCAAATTTGATGAGAATTTCTTATTTCGAAAAGATAAGAAAAAGAAAACGAAAAAGTCAGTTGTTGATATGGAATTAAACAAGGATGAGACACTTGAGGAACTTGAGCCACAGGTTGAGGTACATAAAGAGGTGGAGCCACCACCTATCAGGAGAAGTCCACCGAGGGATCACATGTTATTGTTGAGATACATGGATAACTCTAATGTTGTATTTGCTCTCATTACAAATGAGGATGATCCATCTACTTTACAAGACAAAAAAAAAAAAAAAAATGGCTAACAACTATGAATGAAGAGATGAATTCTTTGTATAAAAATCAAGCGTGGAGCTAGTTGAGCTGCACATTGAGGCAATCGGGAGCAAGTTGATATTCTAGAAGAAACTAGCTGGGTACAAGGTCAGATTGGTAGTGAAGGAATATGCTTAGAAGGAAGGTGTCGACTTCAATGCGATTTTTGTGCCAGTGGTCAAGAACGTATCTATTAGATTTATATTGGCTCTAGTTGCCCAATACAACAAGGAATTAGAATAGTTTGATGTTAAAGTTGTATTTCTATATGGGAAATTAGAAGAGCAGATTTACATGAAGCGACTGGAAGGGTTCGAGGTGCAAGAAAAAAGGATCTTGTTTGCAGGTTGAAGGTCATTATACGGCTTAAAATAGTTCTTAGGTAGTGGTATAAGAAGTTTGATTCTTTCATGTTGAGCTAAAGTTTTACTAGTAGTGAATTTGATCATTATGTTTATTTTGAAGCACCAAGTTGTAGGAAATTTATCATCTAGTGTTATATGTTGATGATATGCTTATTGTCAACCATAACATATTTGGAATCAACATGTTGAAAGCTCAGTTATCCAGGATGTTTGAAATGAAAGATCTAGGGGCTAGAAAGATGACTCTTGGCATTCATATACACAGGGATAGGGAGAGAAGGAGACTATGATTGTGTTAGGAGGAGTATATTGAGAAGGTTCTAGTCAACTTCGGACTTGAACAGAGAAAACTGGTTAGATTCCCCATGCTACACACTTTTGGCTTTCTTCAAAATTATGTCTTATGTTAGATGAAGAAAAGAGGTATATATCCTGTGCGCTTTATTCGAGCTTAGTTTGCAATCTTATGTATGTCATAATTTGTACGAGACCGAATATTTTACATGTAGTTGGTGTTGTGAGCAGATACATGTTAAACCCAGTCATGCAACATTGGGAAGCAGTGAAATGGTTACTCCGGTATATACAAGGTATGATGGACCACGTCTTGTGTTTCAGAGATTCAGAGGAGAGACTCGTAGGCTTTGTTGATTCAGATTATGTAGGGAATGTGGATAATAAAAGATCTACTTTCGATTACTCGTTTATGCTAGCAGGTGGAGCTATCAGTTGGATGTCTAAGCTTCAGTTTGTGGTTACACTTTCCACTACTGAAGTTTTATATATGCTAGTGACGTAGTCATTTAAGGAAGTTGTTTGGTTGAAAGGGATGATGAATGAGTTAGGGCTTCAGTATGAAATCGTTCTTGTGCATTGTGACAGTGAAGCATGATTAATTTGGCGAAAAACTCGGTATATCACTCTCGGACTAAGCACATTAATGTTCGTCATCACTTTATCCGGCAGATGCGAGAAAAATGAGATGTAACTCTTAAGAAGATTCACACCAGTGAGAATCCGATGGATATGTTTCGAAGGTCATTCCCACAAAGAAGTTTAAAGTTTGCTCGACTTCTCTAGACTTGGCAAAAAAAGAAATAGAAAGGAAGTGTGCACGAAGCAATGGTGGTGATGCTTAGAAGAAGATTGGAAAGGCAAGGAAGTGATTTTGCTATCAAGGTAGAGATTGTTAAAATTGTGACACCAAAATCACTATAGGTTTATTCACTTTTATAAGCTCATATATGACATGTTTCATATGCTAACAAGGCCTAAGTGTTAGTGGACCCTTGGATGAGTATTTTTGACATTTTCCTCTTGAAATGGTGGCTTTTAGGATAAGTTATGTCAAGGTTAACAAAAAATTATAATTTTTTTGTTGTTTTTAGTATTTTGAGAGCCTCCGAGGGGACAGAGCTAGGGATTTTTGTTGGCCAATTCTACAACAAAGAGATCATCATTTTCTTATTCTACATGATAAACCTTAAATTAATGATGAACCTTAAATCGATAAGGTAAAGAAAACTTCTAAAAGAGAAAATATATATTATTCAGAAATATGTATAAAACCTTTTTACAAAGCAGTTGATACAACTTATATAACACTAAATGTATAACTTCCCTAAATAGTAAACTTACTAACTATTGTAAAACTTCTAAGTTAAATTAACTTCTTTAATATGACTTAAGCAAAAACTTTAAGCATCACTGGATTCTTCAATTGAATCTCGTAAAATTATTTAGTGCTAACAACCATTGGCGTTGGCAAGGATTTAGTGCCAGCAACATATTATATATGTGATTTTAATAAAAGGTTACAAAGTTGTGACAATTGGAAACTATAATATGCTTGTCATTTCTTTTTTTGTCATTATAGCAGTTGCACTCAAATGTGGTTTTGTTATGGAACTAATCATGATCATGATCAATTGGAGGTGGGCCCTATCATATGAATTAACATTAATTTGTCAGAAGAATAATTGTTATTGTATATTTTATTTCAAGAAATTCCTGAATCTTTTGAATTTGATTTTCCCATATCGATCAACCTCATTGAATTTTCAGTGAGTGATCCCAATGTGTTTCTTATTCATTGCAATTAATATAGTATTATTATTAATTTTTTTTATGTCCAATAAATTATTCTGTTTGACGTTTGTCTGATTTGGTTGATTTAGAAATTAAATGATTTGATATTGTGACTTGATACATAATTCAAATTCTTTAGATGTCGATCCATTTAATTCTTGTTCATACTGGTTGTGTATAATTGTCTGTAACCCGTAGTAACTGTAAGCTAAATTTTATTTATATATGTTGATCGATCTATTTTAAAGTTTTAATTGATAAAGCTTAACATGTTGTGTGCACAATACATGTTATTCGTTCCTGGAGACCACCCGGATGAAAAGTTATTTATGGTAGCCATGCTTTTAGATATGGGCCTAGCCCATGCCTACCAATAGGTAGATGCCTTCCCAAACGGAGGATGTGGGTTAACGAAATTCCAACTCAAGCAGCTGAATGTTAATTCTTCTTAAAGCACTCTTACTTTTTATGCATTGAATGGTTTCATTTGTGATTTATGTTTATTATTTTATATTAATTTTATTATGGATGAGCCGATGTTAGGAATTCTCACTAAGCCTGGTCAACTTACATTTTATTGATGAAAAAACCATACAGATGTAAAGGAAGTTGATCCTACGATGCAAGAGCAAGAGGATCTGGTTGAGCCTATGGATGACCCATGGGACACATGGCCATATTTAACAGAAGAAACTGACTGCATTGGATTGATTTTTATTTTTTTTTAGTTATTTATTTGATTACTTAAGATATGTCTATATTCTTGGATTAGTTTATGTTTCAAGCTATTTTATTTATCGAGAATGCGATGTTGGTTTGTAATTTGGGTTTGGTTCGTTCATATCCATAACCACAATACATTTGAGTCTTTTCAGATATATCCCCTAACATAGGATTTGTAACCATCTTAATCATAAATGGACATTAATTGATCGATCAAGGTAATCCCTACCATTCTATTAACATTTAATTAACCTATCAATGTTAATTTATTTATAAGTTCCTTATTAATTGACCTAATTAATCAAATTTCCAATAATCTAAGTTTAGGGGTTAGACTTACAGTTGAACCTACAATCTGTAGGTCAGATCTACTCAAACCTATAAGTTGAACCTACAATTTGTAGGTTGGACCTGCCCGAACCTTCAATATGTAGGTCAGACTGACCTGAACCAATAGACTTTATGTTCTATCAAAGTTTGGTTATTATCTCTCTATCAATTGGATCAATGATCCTGCAGGTTGAACTAAAGGACTCCGAAATTCTATTATGCTTAAATCTAGATCGGGGGTCCATTTGAGGCCTAATGGTCAGATCTCAACCAATCCATGACCTGTTAAGGGATAGTTTAAGTATGGGCCAATTAATTGGTTTGATCTAAAACTTATGTGTCCCACATAGTTTATAGATACATGATTTATTAACAATTACCATCTGATCAATGCAACCCACCTAATGGTTAGATAGTCCTGATATTTGAGGTTTGAGCATATTTCAACATTAAAAATTAGATGGTTTGTATGGATCATATTTCACACATTCAGTGACCCCACACCAATCTCTACACCGAAAGCAATTGCGCATAGATTTAAGTTCTGCATGCAATGTGTATGCTACATATGCATATGTGATGGACCTATAGTTAATCTTATTCATCCATCACATAGATCTACGTCGTAAATAGCAACTAGCACAAAATAAACAACAAAAAGCATATAATTACTAACTTTAACTCGAGTTCTCTAAAGTTTCTCTCTCTCTCTCTCTCTCTCTCTCTCTCATGTTAATAGAATTATGCTCTCTCTCATGTTAATAGAATTATGGAGAAATCCTCTGCTATCTCCCTTTAAGAGGAGAAAGCAGCCAAAGATACGAGAGGCTGCAATCTCTCTTTTAAATTTAAATTCAAAATTCAAATTAATTCTGAATTTGCTAAAAAAAGTATAGATGTGGCCCTTTTCTTTTTGTGGGGCCCACCTGAATGATATAAAGCCATTTATGTTGAGCAACAATGTCATAGGTGTTTTGCTCCCACTTTTCGAAAAAGAAAAAAATGGTTGTTGAAGTTATAATGTGTGAAATGCCCTTCTTCCCCTCTTTAGCCATCCCCTCTTTAATCATATTGCTTGATTTCTCTTGATTTTAGCTCTCCATATAATTACCCTTAACTTGTCCTACATCATAAATAAACAAAAATTTAGTAGCGAAGCGACCTATAAATGGAACCGCAACAAAACCAATATCAGCAAATGACAAAATTAAACTAAAGTGGGGGTTTCGTGCAATGATACTAAAATACAAGCGGTTTTGTGAAATTTTAATTCAAGACAACCGTATGTTTAGAAGAGAATTCATTTTTATTAGGACATTGTGTTGTTTTGTTCTCAATTGTATCTAATTCTCTATAAAGTTATAAAGAGCCACATCATGGCATAGCTATATACATTAAGTGATCCAAAAGTAACCATCTTGTGTGGAAAAGTTACAAAGGAAAGGTCTTGTATGGGGCCCTCTTAATGAGAACCTATCCCCTAAGGATGCCCGCATGATCACTTGCCATGCCATCCCATCTTCCCCCGACCATGCGACATTTCTACGAAATCTGTACCATGCAAACGGTAGGCCCATGGTGAATATCAACTTTCTTAAAAATCTGGCTGATCCACTCTTTAGATGGGGCACATCTTTACTGTTGAATTATATAGTTGGTCTTCCTTTGGTCCCAACAATGTGGCTCACCTGATGAGAATACAATCCTAATTTTTTTGCCAGATGATCTCCAAGGTGGGGCCTACAGTTTTCATGGTACAGATTCAATACACAAGTGGCATTTTGGCGGGAAAGATGAGAGGGCGTACGTAGCAATCATGCATATGCACCTGTATGTGATCATTTCTTCTTCTTAATTTAAGTTTTTTCTTTGCTTGTTTAGTGCTCTCAACCACCAAACACCATCTGATCGGCCGTCTAGGGACCACCCGTAATTGTGTACCGTGAGATCTCCACCCACCATGTGGCTAGCCCTTATCAATCGGGACCATTCATTAAATAGGCCCACATTGGAATTACAAAGATCTCATTGATTAGCTGATAAGGTGAGCCCCACCACGGATTTGAATTGGACAATTAAAATAAAATGCCAACGGTACATTATATGCAATGAGAAAAAGTCAATTAATTGAATGGCTATGATTGGCTGATTGGCGTGAATTTGGCATTGCTGGTAATCTATAGTTGGGCCCACCGGATGATATTGCCAACCACTGATGATGGGTCATATGTGTGGGTAATAGCAATGATTTCTACGGAGATGGTATGGTAGAGCAGGATGGACTGGAACATGGTAGAGCCATCTGTCCACCTGACACATGGCAGGATGATGTATTGATGGGTCCCACCAATATTCTATCACCACAATGGATGGCTTAAATTCTAAATAAATAACCCATACAATCCTATCCATTACTTTATTTACAGTTAACTGTTTTTGTCTTCTGCCGTCACTTTAATGGCCACAGATTGGATGGATATGATTGTCTAACAGGTACCTTTTTTTTTTTTGAGACAGAAGCCATCCATCCTAAGCCGTTGCATATGAACGGACCCGATTTGAAAATTACCTTGCCATGTGTACTGTAGAAAGATGGCTTTACCGTATTCCGGTACCTCCCTGCTCCACCATATCATCTCCCTGAATTCTAAGTCCAAAACATGATGCGTTACGTTAGGGGAAAACGTTTAATAGTCCACGCGACTAGTTCTGGGGCCTCCACTGTATGTGGGGCCCACCTTCAATCACTGGAGCTGTTCATCATGCAGGTCCCACCATTGATGGCCCATGATGCAAAAATCCACTGACTGCATGAACTAGCCTATCCCACTTCCACTAATGAATTCAAATTATCAGCTACAACACAAGGAGCCAGTTGTTTACATTCTACATGCAAAAGTAATCTACGGACAGGAAACACCCTCGTTTCCGGAATTTTTTTACAACATAAGCTATCCACGATATGGGTCAGTAGATGGATGGTTCTGATCGATATGGGTGGGCCTAATCTCTCAGCTAAAGGTCTTTTCGGAGTATGGATATCTATGTCAAAGAAAACAAGGAGATGATTCCCCACCAAAAGAAAAAGTAAAACAAGGGGCTGATTGCCGTTTTAAAGTCAGTTTAGCATCTTTTCGGCTTAGGGTGCGTTTGGTTGCACCAAATATCACGAAATTTCATGATTAATCAGTGTAATTTGGTGCAAAAAGATAGTGGCCACCGTTCAAAGATCCGTACCGTTGTTCTGTTACCTAGGTGTCAGACTCATAATATTTCAATTTGTGTCCTGAAAACCAATGGTCAAAATACAACAAAGATCCACAGAACCAATAACTGTACCGCTACTTGTGGTACAGTGACATGTTTCCCGCCAACATGAACCTGTTCAGGAAATCATCACCATGAAAATGACCAGATGCACCATGACGATCGCCTTGCTCGAAAAAACAGGCTGATCAGCTCGATAAGTGGTTCCAGTTTGTATGTTGAGTCAAACCATCGATCGGCTGTCGCACTTGATTAGTGGACCAGCCTTATTTTTGTACTAGGTGATATTCAGAATGGGCCTACTGTTTTAATGGTTTGGATGTCTCACACAAGTGCTATGCTGGCAGGAAAATTCTCATTGGACCACAAGTTGGGGTTCAGTTGCCTGAGGGACTGATCATTTCTCTGCATCTAAAACCCCTCAAAGTTGACTAATCTAACCTTCAATACCTTACTTTCAAAATGGGTTTTCTTTGGAGCCACAAATATCTTAAGCATTTTGAAAATATAGTAATATTCTCAGTATATATTCACAAAACAGCATTTACTCAATAAAATCTACATATTTTCAAAAGATCTCCAAAACCCCTAAACACCATAAAAAAATGTATGGCTCAAAAATTCTTGGCTGCAGTTTTCTAACCCATCCACCAGTTTCCAATTTTGGAGTCCACATATAGATTGGAGCAGATTTTATTTTTGGATAAACATGTATATGATTGGACCAACATGATGGATGGATTAGATCTTGCAGTTATGTGGCATGCTGGCACATGTACATGTGTGGCATGTACATAAACTTCATTGCATTCCCATGTGCACCTAACAAGCTATTACTAAATAAGGCCTACAAGAATCAAAATTTACTTATAGGCCTAGGGGTGCAAGTACCAAAATGCCTTCTTTTATTATTATTATTATTAATTAATTAATAATCAAGAATTGTGGGGCCCTCGTGCTATGTATATGACATCCAACCCGTGCTGTGTACAAATTCTACTCTGGTAATCACACCAACCAAAGTAACCGACATGTCAATTTAGACGTTTTGGGTGGTGTATGTTGTTTTTTATAGTGTGGTCCACCTTATAGTGTATGTTTTTTTTATATGTATAAATAGTGTGGTCCACCTTATAGTATATGTTTTTTTTTTTTTTTTTTAGTATGGTCCACCTCATAGTGTATGTTGTTTTTTTTATAGTGTGGTTGACCTTATGATTCGATGCAATGGGCAGATGGATGTCATACACATACCACATGAGCCCAATAATCCTTGACTTCACTACTTTTCAAAGGAAATTTTTTTTTCTTTAATTAAGGTCATTTTGTAATGGCTCTCCTAAATAAGGAGAGCAGAGGAGTTTCCGTTGTTGGAAGCATTAATTGGTGGGTAAAATCTGAATTCCTATGCGGTAAAAATCACTTTCATTTTTTTTTATTTAGTTAATATATTGTTGAAACAATCACTTTTATTTTTTATTTAGTTAATATATTTTCGAAAGAATATTTTATCCAAATGTATTGCGCAAGAGCTCCGAATTCTCTAAGTATCTTGCCAATCTTGCTACTAAGAAATTTTCTGTCACTTTAGGTTTGGATCACCCCAAGTATGGACCCGGTCTTTAAATCCCTGTCATTGAGGCAATTAAATAAATCATAAAAACTAACCTAGTGAAAATTATGGGAATGCGTTTAATATGAAATCTAGGTTAAGAAATGCTCTTATCCAATTGGTTGGAGGATAAGTTACAGATCTCCCAGCAGATAATTTTCAACATGTCAGGTGGGTATAACATTCAACCAGTAGGTTCGCTCCCCATGAGTATAAATCAGCCCCATCCACTCATCAGGGGGCGACTGCACTCGTATTTCATCTTGGATTAGTAAACCCACTCGATGGGTGGATGGGGCTGATATTTATGGAAGGTATTCCTCATGGCGTGACCAGCCAGTATTAAATCGACATCATATGCACATGACATGTTGAAGGTGGTTCATTGGTTAGATGGTGACTTTGTTGGGAGAAAAGATCCATTATTGACCATACACACAGCAATATTAACATAAAAAGAAAATAGATAAAATGTAGAAAACCACAATAGAGAGATTTACTGTGATTTTCTCTAATATGTTCACAATTCACACCAATCCATTATGCTCAAAAGCAAAAAATGAAAAATCAACTCAATACAACAATCTCTCTTATATATATATATATATATATATATATATATATATATATATATATATATATATATATATATTATCCTAAATAAAATAAGGTTTACATAAAACACTGTGTGAAATTATAAAATTGTGATAGTATTAGATTGATGAACAGTACATGTTTGATGATCAGGCTCCGCAAATATTAATCCTAACAATTTTGAGCATCTCTCCCCATCCAAACCCAATTGTAAATAAATGAATTGTTTTTAATCCTCTTTGGGCTTGTTTGTTAAGTATGAAGTTTGAAGCCTGAAATCTAAAATCTGAATCCAAAGTTTGAATATGAAGTTTGAAAACCTATCTGGTAATTGTTGTTGAAGTCTAGAAATTAAGTATTAATCTAAAATAAATGAAAAGAAAATCATTAAGTTGCCCACACCACCACCGTAAGTAAGTAGTGAGACAATGGCACCCATTGCTAAAACCTTCCAAAGGCCCACCAGGATGTTTATTTGTCATCCAACCTCTTAATAAGGTTACATAGACCTGGATGAAGGGAAAACACAAATATCAACATCATCTAATACTTCTGGGGACCCAACAAGTTTTTAATGACAAGTGTTCAATCCCCACTGCTTCTATAGTATGGTCCATTTCCTCTTTAGATTTGCCTTATTTTTTTTGTCTCATTCCACAAAATTAGATGACCTCACAAGATGGATAAACGAATGTCGATAAAACGCATAATCATGGTGGGCCCCATGGAGCTCCTTTATTTAATTAATGCATTTCGGGTAGGGTAGGATGCAATCTACTTCCAATTTGGGCGTGGATCGCTGGATCCACTGAGGTGGGTGGGACCCCTGACTATGGTGCCCACCATGATGTATGTGACTACATCCATACTGTCCATCCTTATCGAAAAGCTCATTTTAGGGCATGATCTAAAAAATGAAGCAAATCCAAATCTCTAATGGACCATAGTACAAGAAACAGTGGTAATTGACCATTAAAAACATATTGTGCGCCAGAAAAGCTTTGGATCGAAATGATATTTGTGTGGTCTCTTCATCTAGGCCTCTGTGACCTTATCAATAGGTTGGGCGGCAAATAGACACTCTAGTCAAATCCATAAAGCTTTTAATGCTTGGGATTCAATCACGGCTGTTCCGTGCAGTGTGGTCCACCTAAAATTTGGGTCAGCTTCATTTTTGGATCATGCCCTAAAATGAGTTGTCAAAATGGTTGGACGTACAGTGTAGATTTAAGGACACATACATCACTGTGAACTCCAGAGTCAAGGGTCCCACCCACCTTGGTGGATCCAGGGATGCCGATCACCCTGTGACAATGTCAGTAGCCCATAGCTAGTGGTAGGTGATGTGTGGCCCCTATCATGATGTTTGTGTTTTATCTATGCCGTCCATCCATTTTTCCATATCACTTTAGGAATCCTAAAAATGAGGAAGATCCAAATCTCATGTGGACCACACCACAGAAAACCATAGCGATTGAATGTCCATGATTAAAAGCTTCGTGGCCCACAAAAGTTTTAGATGAAGTTGATATTTGTGTTTTCCTTTCATCTAGGTCTTTGTGACCTAATCAATAGGTTAGATGGTAAATAAATATTACAGTGGGCCGGCCGTATGAAGTTTGGATCATTTGGGAATTGGGCCGGCCCTAAAAATGGATCAAGCCCCTTCATTTAATGCATTTGGGAATTGGGCCCCACAGACCCTCTTCATTCCACAAAATTTGGATCATTCCACAATCACGGTGTGGACCATAATCATGGTGGGCCATAATTGGTTATGGTCCACCATGATTATGGTCCACACCACAGGCCCACCATGATTATGGCCCCCAATGACCACACCACAGGAAATTCTCACCGTTGAAAACTTCTTGGAGGCCACAGAAGTTTTGGATCAAGCTGATATTTGTGTTTTCACTTCATCCAGGTCCGTGTGACCTTATCAACAGGTTGGATGGAAAATAAACACCATGGTAGGCCCTGGGAAGTTTGTAAAGGTGGACGTTCAATCAGCACTGTTTTCCTGTGGTGTGGTCCACCTGAGATTTGGATCTGCCTCATTTTTGGGCCCATGCCCTAAAATGAGGTGGAAAAATGGATGGACCATGGATAAAACACATACATCATGGTGGGGCCCACACAGCTTTGACACCAGCCCCGGGCTGGTGTTGGGGTCACTAGCCAATCCGCGTCCTACAACAGATACATCAAGGTGGGCCTAGCTCACACAGTTGGGGTAACACTCACTAAGTTGTTACTCGGGTAATAGCTAATCCGCTCCGGTCCAGATCTGGGGACCACCAAAGCCACAAATCCGGGGATTGGGTACTCCCCCTCCAAGCCCTGGTTGGAGAACGACCCTTTCAGGGGCTCTATGGGGCCTACCGTGATGTATATGTTTCATCCATATAGTTAATCATTTTTACTTATCATTTTAGGGCATAAACACCAAAAAGAGGAACATCTAAGGCTCAAGTGGGCCACAATATAAGAGGCAATGGGAATTGAGTGCCTATAGTTGAAAACTTCTTGGAGCCACAAAAGACTCTGATTAAGCTGACATCTATGCTTTCCCTTCATCCAAGTCATTGTGACCTTACAAAGAAGTTGGATGGCAAATAAACCTCCTAGTCGACCCTAGGAAGGTTCAATGATAGTCATTCAATTTCTGTTACTTTCAATGATAAACCTCATAGTGGTCCACTTGAGCTTAGGATGTGCCTCATTTTTGGGGCTCATTCTCTATAATGATCCGGAAAAGTTGATGAATGGTGTGGATTTAACACATAAAATCATGGTTGAGTGAGAGGAGTTTCATGCCTTAAGACAATGAAAAATGTATGTAAAATCACATAGTGCTTTCTGCGTTTGGCGTTAACAAACACCCCATAGCACTTTCTGAATTCGGTATTCATTGCTTGTTTAAGTGTTAACAAACAGCCCTTAGTCTTAACTTGATGAATTCAACCTAAGCCAGGGGACCAAAGTACAGCCCGAGGATCAATTCTTGGGCAGAAATCAACAATAGAAAGGTTGGTCTAAAAAACCTCCCCTCAAGACCTGGCCCATTTGAACCACTAATCTTTTGTACCTGTGGCACACTAAAAGATCCGGAGCTCCAACCTAGTTGACGCATAATGAATCGGCTATATCAAAAAATCACACTGCTTGGATGACCTATATATTCGCCCATCGAATATGGACCCTTGATTAGACTATTCTCAAAAACTGTTGATTGGAGGATGTTTGCCCGTATGTTTGAACCAGCTTTAATGCTTTACATGCATGACGAAGTCTCACATTCAAAAAGATGTTATAAAGTTATCTAGCAGGATTTTGATAGGATCCGGTGCCTCCTATCACATATGGTGTGGGGTCTGTTTTCACCCCCAAATTGCATCCTCAGATTGATCCAAACCGTTCATGTTCTCATTACTATCATTTTAAAGCTATGGTCTTATTATAATCATTTTTCATTGATGATCTTGACCTTTCAATATTGGATTTAAATATGAGGCATTAAACATTCATCTTTTTCAAATGAACACCCATTTGGCAAATATTTATTACGAAAGCCAGTGCAGCATAGAATTCAACCATGAACGGTTCAGATCATCATATAAGAGGCACTTACGGACGTAAAATCCAGCCCCGTTACTGTAATGTGGTGGAGTTCACTGTACCCTAGCAGAACCTTTCTAGCAATGGTAGGGAGGACAAGTTCTTGAATCTTTTCTTATTTTAGAGGAATGATCATTACTCTTTTAGGAGCAATGATCTAGTGGACTACATGCGGGGAAACCTTCCCATGCGCATAGTTTCATATGGACTTGTTGGCATTCACATCACTCATCTGAACCGTCCATTAGGTCCAATCCCTTCTTGTCATTAAGTTACTAAGCAAACATTACAGCAATCAAATAGTTTCGAAAGACACTAAGGGCCTGTTTGGATGCCACCAAATAAGTTACTTTTTCTACCTACAACAATAGGTAAGTAACTTATTTCAGACAAGTAAATTTGGTTTATAATAATTAATAAATAATTTTTTTACTTAAAAGTATGTAATCTCTTCAGCGAATATTTTTATTTTTTTGACTTTTTCACAGGTCGTTGAAGAGAGGAACAAGAGAGGTGAAAGAGAGGAAAAAGATAAGCAAGTTGTTTACCATCAAGGCAGCCCCACATGAGTAGACAGTATTGGTGTGCACAGTGGGTGCATGTGATGGGCAGTGGATATTGAAGGTGGGCCCCACATGATGGATAATAACATTGACGATTGGCCTTACTTGATGTATAGATGACCAACATCAAAGGCGGGCATTACGTAATGAACGGTGCACATTAAAGATCAGGCCATAATGATGAATTGCCCACATCCAAGGTGGACCTTGCATGATGGATGGACCACACAATAAATGGTCCGCATCAAAGGTTCGCTCCAAATGAAGGTGGGGCCCACATGATCGACAGTCCACATCAAAGTTGTACTCCACATGATGGCCAATTAATAGTGGTGGGCTCCACATGATGGATGATCCACATCAAGGTGGGCCTCATATGATGGACGGTCAACATCAAATGTTGGGCTAATGAGAATGATCCATATTCAAGGCGGGCTCCGCATAATGGACAACCCACATGGGAGGTGGGCCCGGATGATGGATGGTCCACATCAAAGGTGGACACCACATGATGGGCGGCGGATATTGAAGATGGGCCCCACATGATGGACAATAACATTGATGGTGGGCCACACATGATAGATGGCCAACATCAAAGGTAGGCCGTACCTAATGAATGGTGTACATTAAAGATCGGACCCTAATGGTAAATGGCCCACATCTAAGGTTGGTCCTACATGATGGATGGCCCACATTAGTGGGGCTACATAATGAACGATCCACATCAAAGGTTGGCCCCACGTGATGGACAGTGGATGTGAGGGGACCAAATAGACTTGAGGGATGATTACTTAATGATGTTGGAAACCAAACATGCTTAATTTCTACTTTTTGGATGGTAACTATGTTGTTTGCCAAACTTGCCTGTTTAATTAAGTAGAAACCAAGATAAGTTACTTATCAAATAAGTAGCTTATCTTAAGTAACTTACAATTCAAACGGGCCCTAACTGGAACAATCTTCTCCCTCTTTTGAAAGCCACTAACTCGAATTATCTAATAAATACATATTTTTAAGGCATGCAAAATATGAAAAGTTCAACTGGACTAATGGACGGTCAACCTGGATGTCACTGGGCCCAAATGAAACTATGTGCATCGAAAAGGTTCACATACACTTAACCTATAATTACCCTTAAAGTATTTTTCGAAATAGCAACTATGTTTGAACGAAAATTTGCACTAGCTCCCAAAAAGAAATTTTCGAGCTAAACAATAATGCATTCCTAAACAAATACACTAGAGGTGAGAAGACTGGAATTCCATTACAGGCTAGAGGATCAAATTATATATAAAATATACTTCCACGAGAAATGTGCCAATTTATTTAACAAAATGATATAGTAGATCATGACCTATATATCAAAGATGTATGGGTGAAACTCAAGCAGATTATGTGTGGCTAAGGGTCAACCTAATCCTAACCCAACCTCAAGTGACACAGGGAGGGATGTGGTGAGGTTAATCACTATCTTCCTCACAAGATGACTAATTCGAATCCACGAAGCAAAATCCGAATATACAAGCAATTTCTTGAATCCATAAGAAAAAGGACGACAAAAGCCAGAAATTTTATTGATAATATAAAGTCTAAAAATCCTAAAACATATTAAGAAACATTAAATACCCAAAGTAAACCCTAAGAACGAATTAACAACTCTCCTAAATAAAAATAGAAAGAAAACAGGAAATCATGTGTAAATTGGAAACTCGTTGACCGTTGACTCGACTGATCAACTCATAAAAAAAACCGTCCAGAGATCCCAACCCTGATTATGTATAATTTGGAGAATTTTCGATTGGTCGGGCAGACATGTCAACCGGTTAAAAATGCAAAAATCTGTCCAGAGAGTTTAATTGAATTTCTAAATTTTCTACCTGGTGTTTAATCAGTCGAGCTAGCTGTTTGACCGATCAAACTCAACTGTCGACAATCGATTCTTCTTAAATCTGGGCTCCTGCATTTAGTCGATCGTCGCCATGAACGTGTACACAACCCGTTCTACATCATCAAGAGACAACTCAAGGCCTAACTAAACCCTAGATCTGACCCAACCCAACCCAACCTAAGGTATTCAGTACTCAACTCGTACAAAATTTGAATTGGGTTGTGTCAGGTCAATTTAAATCGAGCAAGGTCATGTTACACATAATAACCAATGTTGAATCTCTAATTTATACATTGTATAGGCCATTCCATCACATTATATGCATGGTTTGCATGTTTAAAAGGCTCATCTAATACATGTTTTGTGATTGTAGGAATGAGAGTGGACTTCACCCAATTGGAGACCAAAATGATCCATTTAGAACAATTGGATGAAGGTTGAAGGAGGACCAAAGAAAAAAGAACTCAAGTAGAAGAGAAAGAGGAGGAAAGAAAGGAAGTAAAGATGAAATGAAGAAGGTCCGACCGGTCGTGACCGGTCGGCCAAGGAAGCCAAACCGGTCAAGACCGGTCAGCCACACCTTTGGAACTCTCCTTGGACCTATGCCAGTCTGGTCCGACCAGTCGGCCAACAGGTCGCCCTCCTCCTTGAGCTTGCTGGACTGCCTCCAAGACAGATCCGACCTGTCGTGACCGGTCGGCCAGCCCAGTCTGACCAGTCCTGACCGGTCGGCTACATGCAAAAACGAGCAGATTTTAATTTGGGCTCCGAAAAACTCTGCGCACTGCGTAACCTTACGCAATTTCTGGAAGATTCTGACGCATCCAAGCTTCCCCACTATAAAAGGACACCTAGGGACTCTTCCTAGGGCATCATAGAAGCTAAGGGACGTCGTGGGAGAGAAGGAAGCCGTCGTGGAGCGTCTGTAACCCTCTAAACTCCGGTTTTTCTATGTTTTCTAGTTCTTTTATGAGTTTTAGTTGTAGTATGACAATGCTCGGCTAGAATCTCTCAGCTAAGGCTGAGAGGTGAAACTTGTAGCCAATTTCATGTTTAATTCAGTTTAGTTCAAGTAATTTTACTTCAAGTTTGGATTTTTGCATATTCTAGTTCCTAAAGTTGATAGTTTTAGATGTTTTATGAGAGTTCATGTACTCCGGACATGGATTCCTTGCAATTCTCTGAGATTATTATGTTGTGTTTGTTTAGATTTGAATTATAGTAATCCTTGAGCAGGCCATAGTCCATAGGCATGACTGTTACTCCGAAGGCTATGATTTCGGATTCTACATTGTTGAATGGGATTAGAACTTGGAAGTTCAACTTGAGTGGGATTGAATGTGTTTAATGCTTGAATTTCCAACTAGATGAGAGATAGGACTTCAAATCTAGTTGTGTATCTTGCTTGGATTGATTGGATTGACATGGGATTGCTACAAGTGGATCCTTGAATGCCTTAGTACCTTAAATTACTGATTTTCATTAAGTTACTGTTTTAGTATAATTATTCCAATTGAATCTCTTATCTATTGCAAACTGAGTTGCTGGAATAGTTTGGAACTTGTTCTCCAATTCCCTGTTGATCAACCTCAGTCTTACCGAGATTTATTACTACATCGCAGCCTTATACTTGAGGCGAGCGAACAAGTTTTTGGTGTCGTTGCCTGGGAATTTAGATAACGGTTCTAAATTGTTTTTAGTGGCTATAGAAGTAGTTAGGATTTATTGTTTTCTTAGGATTAGGTTTTTTGGAACTAGTAAATTATTTTGTTTTGTAGGATTTCTTTTCTAGTTCAAGCGATTTGGGTAATATCCTTCTAACTTAGTACTTTTTATAGATTTTCAATTTTTTAGATCAATTTCAGATTTTAGGATTAGTCTAGTTGGTACTTAAGTGGTTTATGTCCCGTTGGGAACGTGACCACTCCAATCGTCTCCAATCCAAAGGTGGTCTAGTTGGACCATTGTCAGTCCATAGACGAGTCCGAAATTACCAAGAGCATTGTGATAGTTTGGGGAGTATGGATCAAACACCTTTAAAGAATCCTCCCCCTCCTACTCCAACTACAAACTCAAATCAAGAGGGAGTGGGAGAGAATGAGGTACATAATGTTCCTTCAATGAGACCACTACGTGACTACCTACAACCAGCTCGTGCAACTACACCCTCATGTGTGGTTTTACCACCAACCGGGGGAAATATTGATATAAAGCCGGGTGTGATTCAACTCATACCAAAGTTCCATGGGCTAGATTCTGACAGCCCATATTTGCACCTAAAGGAATTTGAAGAAGTGGTAGGCTACTTTGCAATACACCAACGTCTCTGAAGATGCCATAAAACTCAAACTCTTTCCCTTCTCATTGAAAGAAAGAGCCAAGACTTGGCTTCACTCTCTTAGACCACACTCGATAGGGTCATGGAACGAGATGACTCGGGGAGTTCTTGAAAAAGTTCTTCCCGGTTCATAAAACGAACACCCTTCGAAGAGCCATAATGATTTTTTCGGCTAAAGAGGGTGAATCTTTCTTCCAATGTTGGGAAAGGTTTAAGGACCTCCTACTTGCTTGCCCACATCATGGCTACGAAAGTTGGCGAATCATAAACTTCTTCAATGATGGATTAAGTTCCAATATGCGCCAATTTGTAGAGATGATGTGCAATAGCGAGTTCATGAGCAAAAATCCAGATGAAGCTTGGAGTTATTTGGATATGTTGGCCGAGAATGCCCAATCATGGGATACCTCGAATAAATCCAATAACCCCAAGCCTACTCAAGAAAAAGAGAAAGGAAGGATCTATATCCTCAAGGAGGAAGACAATGTGAATGCAAGGATAGCCAACCTCACAAGGAAGATTGAGGCCATGAAACTTAGTAAGAGTGAGGCTTCAAAGTCAATGAAGCCATTGAAACCACGTGTGGGATTTGTTTCACCAATTTACACGCTACGCAAGATTGTCCCACAATTCCTGCATTTCAAGAAGTACTACATGAACACGCCAATGCCACATATGGTTATCAACGGCCTTTCAATGGACCAGTGGGTAATACGTACAATTCTACTTGGAAGAACCACTCGAATTTCAGTTGAAAGAATGCTCCCACGGGCAATTCTACCGACTCTCAAGGATGGCCACCCATGCAAAATATGGCCCCTACCTCAATTCTCGATGGAGGACACCTTAAAAGCATTTATGCAAGGGCAAACGCAAATCAATCAAACAAATCAGCAAATGTTCCAAGAACTTAAAGTCTCGGTTGATAAGATTAAGGGACACTTGAATGCTAGGGAAGGGACCTTTCCAGCCCAACCTCAGCCCAATCCAAAGCAAGTACATGAAGTGAGCATTCCTAATATCTCCAACCAACATATGGAGCAAGCCAAATCCGTCACCACTCTTAGAAGTGGTAAACAAATTGATAAATCTATTCCGGTGAAGGTCGACAAGCCTAATGATTCGGTAAATTTTGAGGATGAGAACGGATTTAACTTAGCCCCACAAGAAACAGAACGCGTTTACAAGCCCGTAGCACCATTCCCTTCGAGATTGGTTGCCCCAAAATCTCTCACAAACTCTCATGATATTCTAGAGATTTTTAGGCAAGTTAAGATCAACATTCCCTTGCTTGATGCCATCAAACAAGTCCCCTCCTATGCCAAGTTTCTAAAAGACCTATGCACAACTAAACGTAAATATAATGTGCAGCAAAAGGCCTTCTTAAATGAGCAAGTGAGTGCCAATCTCACTCAAAAGACCCCCCGAAAATTCAAAGATTCCGGTAGTCCCACAATTTCATGTATCATTGGAGACTACTGGATTAAGCGTGCATTACTAGACTTGGGGGCAAGCGTGAATTTGATCCCATACTCGGTATACGAGCAATTGGGTCTTGGTGAATTAAAACCCACCAAAACCACATTGCAACTCGCTGATAGATCCATCCATGTATCGAGAAGGATAGTTGAGGATGTGCTAGTCCAAGTTGATAAATTCTACTACCCGGTAGATTTCATCGTCTTGGACACACAACCGGTCATGGATGCTAGCACCTAAATACCGATGATTCTAGGCAGCCCATTCCTTGCTACATCAAACGCAATCATAAATTGCCGGAATGGAGTGATGCAAATGTCCTTTGGGAACATGACGTTGGAGGTGAATGTGTTCCACTTGGGCAAAAGGCATAGGGATGATGATGATGTCCATGAGGTTGATATAATTGATTCAATCGTGGAAGAGGAGTTCGCTTTAAGGCAGAATTTTGATCATCTAGATGTTGTTAGCTTTGATCCCTTTGAGGATTGGGACGATAATGATGGCCCCCATGAGGTAAACATGATAGAATCTATGAAAGATGAGGAGTTTTTCCAACATGATCAACCTGAAAGTTTGGGGACATGTTTGACACATTCTAAGGATGAATCCAATTCTAATTTTAATAATACCTTGGAAGTGTCAATTTCTGAAAATTTATTTGACAAGTCGCCAATTTCTGATTTACACAAATTTGTTATGCAGGATTTGAAAGAATTGGTGCTTGACTTGCCTACAGAGAGGCTAATTTCTGAAAGTGTAGAGGTTGAGGACCCACTCCAACCTACACAAAAGTCTAAGAAGGAGGAAGACGTGAAGGGTCCAAATCTAAAAACTTCCTCTCCTGAGGTCTCCTACACACTCGAGGAGTGTTTAGCATATTTTGAAGATTGGGATGATCCCATGATTCAGGACATAGTAAATGCTTTGAGAAAGAGACCTCATGTACCTAAAAAACTTCCTTCCACAGAGTGTCAAATTGAAGAATCAATTGTGGAAGCGCAAGCAACAAATGATTATGTGGAAACCATCCCAATGTTTGAGGATGAAGCGATTGAAGTCTCCACATCTCTTTGGTTTGTTCAAACCGAAAAACACTTCTGGGACGACCCATATTTGACATACTTGAATGATTTTTGCCCAAACAAGAAGGAAAGGAAATCCATATCCAATGATTTCCAACCAATGCAATTCTCCTTTCCTAGTACATGTGACAATTTTCTTAAAGAACCCGCTGAAATTTTTCAGCTGAATTTTCAATGGGTTAGAATGATCGATGTCACCAATGTACTTTCCAAAGCAGGATGGTGGATAGTTCTTCTGAATAATTTGTTACACCACTTGATGATCTTGCTCAACTTTGTCCTTTTGGATGTTTTACCGATAATCGATCTCCTAGTCTGATGGAGATCCTCTTTTTAAAAGGACGGGTTAGGTATCTTTACTGCTTTCCGTAGATTAGGTTTAGTTTTATTAAGTTTTACTGTTTTAATAGGTTTTAGTTGTTGGAGTTGCAGACTTCCATGATCGACTCTCTCAGGTATTATTGTTTTCACTCTCTTATATTTCACCATTGCTCTCATGTTCATGCTCATTACACATCTTTTTACATTGAGGATAATGCAAGACTTGGTTAGGGGGTGAGATGAGATTCCTCATCTAGCATGTTGCAACACTTCGAGCATCATATTGTGCCAAATTTTTTCAACTTTTTTAAATTTCAAAACTCCTTTAGAAAACCTTATTTCTATGCATTCGAGATGATACGAGTATAAGAAGAGGAAATACGAAGTGTGTGATGTTGCAAGTCTTGAACTTCTCCTAACATAATGGTTTTATATGTGAATTCCCCTATTTATGTGATTGATAGAAAATTTGAACACTTTTACACCTAGTTCACATTACACGAATTTCATGGTTGAAAGGATTATGTGATTTATGGATTGGCTAAACTTAGATTTGAGATGTTGAGAAATCAAGCCGGGGTATTTTGTTCATCCTTGTCCATAGGAAAAATAACGAAAGATATGGATTTCTAAAAATCCTATCTAATTTAAAAGAATAAAAAAAGGAAAAGGAAGGATGAAATTGGGAATGATGGAAAAATGATGGAAAATTCCGAAGAGGGCTACCTATTACCAACCGGGGGATGGTCTACCTGTAACCAAAGCTGGAAATGGGATGTAGTGTGAAAGTCATCGGAAGGACGGTAAGGCAAATTCCTGTCATAGGCTTGTTGTTGCTCTGTACACCTTGAGATCTATAGTTTAGTTGATCTATGAAGAAGATAATCCCAGAAACTCATGAGATGAACCTTCACTATGCACACTAGGTTGAAGTTGTTCAAGTTCTTCTATTTATCAATCAATCAACTGGAATTTCATGTAGACACTTATTATGCTTTGAGAGTTTAAGGTTTCAACTTCGATCACCTAATTTCTCCAAATTTTATACTTGCATGTCTTGGAATGGATAGAAGCATGGTTTCTGAAGGAGAGTTGGTTTGGAGGTTTGAAATTGTTTCACGCATGTTTTGCTTGGGACTAGCAAAAAGCCGGTTGAGGGTGTGTTGAACCTCAAATTTATACATTGTATAGGCCATTCCATCACATTATATGCATGGTTTGCATGTTTAAAAGGCTCATCTAATACATGTTTTGTGATTGTAGGAATGAGAGTGGACTTCACCTAATTGGAGACCAAAATGATCCATTTAGAACAACTGGATGAAGATTGAAGGAGGACCAAAGAAAGAAGAACTCAAGTAGAAGAGAAAGAGGAGGAAAGAAAGGAAGAAAAGATGAAATGAAGAAGGTCCGACCGGTCGTGACCGGTCGGCCAAGGAAGCCAAACCGGTCAAGACCGGTCAGCCACACCTTTGGAACTCTCCTTGGACCTATGCCAGTCTGGTCCGACCAGTCGGCCAACAGGTCGCCCTCCTCCTTGAGCTTGCTGGACTGCCTCCAAGACAGATCTGACCTGTCGTGACCGGTCGGCCAGCCCAGTCCGACCGGTCTTAACCGGTCAGCTACATGCAAAAATGGGCAGATTCCAATTTGGGCTCCGAAAAACTCTGCGCACTGCATAACCTTACGTAATTTCTGAAAGATTTTGACGCAACCAAGCTTCCCCACTATAAAAGGACACCTAGGGACTCTTCCTAGGGCATCATAGAAGCTAAGGGACGTCGTGGGAGAGGAAGGAAGCCGTCGTGGAGCGTCTGCAACCCTCCAAACTCCGATTTTTCTATGTTTTCTAGTTCTTTGATGAGTTTTAGTTATAGTACGACAATGCTCGGCTAGAATCTCTCAGCTAAGGCTGAGAGGTGAAGCTTGTAGCCAATTTCATGTTTAATTCAGTTCAGTTCAAGTAATTTTACTTCAAGTTTGGATTTTTGCATATTCTAGTTCCTAAAGTTGATAGTTTTAGATGTTTTATGAGAGTTCATGTGCTCCGGATATGGATTCCTTGCAATTCTCTGAGATTATTATGTTGTGCTTGTTTATATTCGAATTATAGTAATCCTTAAGCAGGCCATAGTCCATAGGCATTGCTGTTACTCCGAAGGCTATGATTTCGGATTCTACATTGTTGAATGGGACTAGAACTTGGAAGTTCAACTTGAGTGGGATGGAATGTGTTTAATGCTTGATTTTCAACTAGATGAGAGATAGGACTTCTAATCTAGTCGTGTATCTTGCTTGGATTGATTGGATTGACATGGGATTGTTACAAGTGGATCGTTGAATGCCTTAGTACCTTGATTACTAGTTTTCATTAAGTCACTGTTTTAGTATAATTATTCTAATTAAATCTCTTATCTATTGCAAACTAAGATGTTGGAATAATTTGGAACTTGTTCTCCAATTCCCTGTGGATCGACTTCGGTCTTACCGAGATTTATTACTACATCGCAGCCTTACACTTGAGGCGAGCGATCAACCAATAAATTAATATATGAAGTGAAAACATCTAACCATCAAATACGAAAAACTTTAGAAAAAAAATAAAAAATCAAATATAAAGATAATTGAAATTTTCTTATATTTTGCATCAATATACAATGGAAATTATAAAATAGAGGTTGAATAAACTCCCTTGATTAGAGGCTAAACATGAAAAAATCAAAATACGTTGAATAAAAAAAGGAAAGAGGGAAAGGGGGCAATGGGAAGTAATAAATTGCCTAATAAACTCCCTCAAGTTGGCGTGTGGAGATTGAAAACACCCAACTTGCCGATTAAAAGATGGAAATGGTCTCTCCCAATGCCTTGGTGAAAACAATTGCAAGTTGATGCTGGGAGGGCACACGTAGCATTTGCGAAGGATGCCAGAAGGTAAATTTTTCCAGACAATGTGACAATCAATCTTTATGCTTCATACATTCAACAAAACAAGATTATTGGCAATGTGAAGAACAACTTGATTGTTAAAGTGATACACCAACAATGGTGATAACGACATAGTGACTGACCGATGATTAAGAGAATGATAGTGAAGCAATGACCAGTCAACGATCAAGGGGGCGTCGGGCTTTTCTAATGAAAGGGAAGGAACAACATCATTAGAGACAATACGATTGTAGTGTGACAACAAACAAGGGTGTCAGCGAAGAGGTGCTAGAGTGTGGCGGCGGCAACAGTTTGGAGTTGATGGTGGGGGTTCAAATCTATGTGAATGGTACTTAATTGTAGGGTTTGGGAGATGATCGTAGGGTTGGTCGTCGCCGATAGGGTTGATGGTGGGGATTGGCAGATGGGATCGACGACGACAATGATGATTGAGAAGTCGGGTGATAGAGATTTGCAAGGGTTTCGAGCCAAGCAGTGGGGGTTTCAATCGCTATCGTATTTGATGCAGGTGGTGATGGCGACGGTTTGAGGTTGGGTAGGTGTAAAGCAGTGGTGCTACATATCGGGTATCAAAGATTCTAAGATGGTGGGAAATGCATAAGAGGCTTTAGATTTTGAGAAGAAGATTATTGGGAGAATGTAGGGAGATCAAGAGCTTGGAATCGGATGCTCTGATACCATGAAAAAATTTAGTGAAGAAAAACAAATTTAGAGATAATTGAATTTTTTTCATATATTTTGTATCAATATACAACAAAATTTATAGAAGAGAGGTTGAATCGAATCCCCACCCAAGTTAAATCCCTTTGTTAGGAGAGTAAACCGGAAAGAAAATCAAAATACATTGAATAAGGAAAAAAGAAAAAAAAAAAAAAAAAAAAGGAGGCGAGGAGGGCAATGGAAAGTAATGAATTGCCTAATAGAATAATTTATTGAAGTAACACGTGTACATTACTATTAAAATAACACTAGCAAAATAAATGATATTATCTTAACCTTTGTTTTTAAGAATGAATAAGAGCTATCGAAAAGTTTTCATTTCATTCTAAATTCATCTACTAATTGTTGGGAATAGGGGCGCCAGCAACGAAAGCGGACACCACAGCAGAATATAAGATCAAATGAGAAACACAATACAATCACACCACACAAGCATTTAACCACAAGAGACGATCCAATTTTATGTGGGAAAACCCCTCAACAGGTAAAAAACCACGGCACAGAGCGATCCACTATGATTAATAGAAGATTACGGAGATTGACAGCCCACAAGCAGAGAAAACAGAGAAAACCCAAGCTCTCTCTCTCTCAAAACACTCTCCCCTCTTCCTAATACAATTAGGAAACGTTGGATAACTTAAGATTTACTCATAATCTCGAATTTATGCCATATATATAGCAAGCAACTCCAAATTAGAAACGTCGTATGCAAATCCGAGCAATAGGGCAAGGGAAACCTTGCTGCGCAAGTCACGCGTAATTGGCCGACCAGTCGGACTGGCCCAAAAATAGCCTAGGGGTTAAAAACTCTAAAAAAATACGTTGTCTCAATGTTCGCCAACCGGTCCCTCACTGTCCGACCGGTCGGTGACAGTCCAGGGACCTTTGTTTGAAGGCTCTCTTCCAACAAACTCCACTGAGGCTTCAAACGTCAAATCAGAACATCCTCGCTTCGTCATCTCATCTTCATCATAGCTCCACTGCTTCTCATGCCTCCATCAACCCTAACCTTACACTTTCACGCCCTTTTCGGCTCTTCTCATGTGGCCCTCGGGCACTTGCCACATACGAGCTACCATGGATCCCGCTGCCGATTCCGCAGCTCCATCGTGAATTGTGCTCCCGATCAACTTATAAAGATGGTCATACCTCCGTGCCTTTATTCATACAAGTGCCCCCTTCAATACTTCACAACAACGATCGCGACCAATGAACACGCACCCTTTCGCCTCGAGTGCATCAAGAGAAATCACATTCATCTTCATCTTGGGGACATGCTTCACATCTTCCAGGACTCGTTCGATCCCATCGAACATCCTGATGCACACCGTACCAATACCTATCACCTTATGAGCGTAGCCATCACCCATAAACACCGATTCACTACCATACTCCCTATATGTCATGAATGAACTCCGATCATGACAAACGTGACATGAAGCCCCTAAATCTATAATCCACTCTCTACTGTGAGATCCCTTGCCAGATATAGTCAGAACTTCACAAAGATCGCCACGTCCTTTATGGTATTGGCTCCCTCTCCAGAAGAATTTTCATACCTCACTTACTTCAACTTGGAATTCTGACAATCCCCTCTCATATGGCCTTCATGACCACAACTTCAGCACTTCACCTTGGCTTTCCCTTTACCTTTGGCCTTAGATCCCGATTTCGAATATCCCCCACCATACTCAAAATTTCTTCTCCTCATAATTAGTGCCTCTGAGGAAGAACGAGAACCCACGTCACCGCTTTTCTTTCTCATCGCCTTTAACTGGAGGGCTGAGATAACAATCTCGACATTAATGATCTCCCTCCTTACGCACACAGAGTCCCTGAATGACTCATATGAATCTGGAAGAGAATTCAGTAGAATGCATGCTTAATATTCATCTTTCATCGGCTCATCTATCCCAACCAATTTGCAAACTAGCCGATTAAACGTGCTTAAATAGTCCTCCACATCCGTCCCCTCAGTCATCCTTAAGGTGAACAACGCATCAGCAGATACATGCAATTCTCTAGAGACTTTTTCGCATAAACCTTCTCTAACTTCGCCATCGTAGTAGTCACAGTCTTCTCCTTCGTGACATGATAGAAGACATCATCCGTAAGGCATAACAAGATCGATGTTCTAGCTTTCTTGTCGAGCTTCGTTCACTCATCATCTTCCATAACCTCAGGTTGTTTTCCAGGAGTTTCATCAAGCCATTATTGAACTAGAAATGATTTGATCTTCACCTTCCATAACTCAAAGTTATTTTTGCTGGAGAACTTCTCTACATCAAACATTGTGCTTGATCCCATCTTTTCGTCTCAGATCTGAATTCTACTCCACCCCAACTTTAGCTCTGATACCACTTGTTGGGAATAGAGGCGCCGATAGCGGAAGTGGAAGCCGAACAAATACCACAGCAGAATATAAGATCAAACGAGAAATACAATGCAATCACACCACACAAGCATTCAACCACAAGAGACAATTCGATTTTACGTGAAAAAAACCCCTCGACGGGTAAAAAACCAAGGCACAAAGCGATCAACTATGATTAACAGAAGATTGACAACCCACAAGCAAAGAAAACAGAGAAAACCTAAGCTCTCTCTCTCTCTCTCTCTCTCTCTCTCTCTCTCTCAAAACACTCTCCCCTCTTCCTAACACAATTAGAAAACCTTGGACATCTTAGGATTACTCATAATCCTAAATGTATGCCATATATATATAGTAAGCAACCCCGAATTAGAAATGTCTTACGTAAATCCGTGCAATAGCGCAAGAGAAATCTTGCTGCACAAGTCACGTGTAACTGGCCCCGACCGATCAGACCGGTCCAAAAACAGTCTAGGGGCTAAAAACTCTGAAAAATACGTTGCCTCAATGCACTATCCGACCGATCATGATCGATCATTGACAATCTAGGGACCTTCGTTTGAAGGCTCTCTTCCAACACTAATAACGATGGCCAAAATCATCCATTCATCTAGTAATTATAATGGGGCCACGTAACATAAAAGTCCACAATAGGATGACTCCAATCAACGAACCATTGACATGCGAGCCCTAGTGGGCGGCCACACACCTTGCATTTAAGTCGTGACTTAAGCAAGATGGAAACTTGTAATTAACTCGTGAGTAGAGCCTCATGAATTCAATGAAGAGTCCCTCATGTCTTCAGGGGGGGAACACATTTAAGCAACCCCGACAAATGACAGACTTGTAACTAACTCGTGAGTAGAGCCTCATGAATTCAATGAAGAGTCCCACATGTCTTCAGGGGGAACACATTTAAGTAACCCCGACAAATGACAAATACGTTATTAGTAGATAAATTTAGAATGAAACGAAAGTAGTGTGTAATTGAAAATGCTATGGGCCAAAAACAGTAGTGGACCATTGACCATGCATATCGAACTTGCGGCGACTCTATTCTCCATCTAAGCTTTGTTGTTTCATTTATAATATGTATATTTGTCACAACTCACATGTACATGTGCTGCATATATGAGGTTGGGTTTGGATTGGGTCCAGTTGCCCAAGGCTTAAACCCAAACCCAACCCAACATGAATCAGATTGAGGATCATGTTAAGGATTTTGAACCCAACCTTAATCCAACACGACCCAAATTTTGGGTTGGGCCAGCAAGGTTTAGGTTGACCCAAGTTGGACGGTACCGAGAAGAGTAGACTTCTAATGCAGTACAGGTTATTAGACCAATTTAGCAACTCAATGCTGAACTTACAAAATGGATTTTAGTAGCAGATTCACATCCCATGATGCTGGTAGTGTATTACTAATTTTAGGCTCCTGACTTAGATGAACCTTGCAGAGGAACCCTTGGGTTTTCGGGGCATTGGATTCTCACCAATGTTTGCCTTACTCAAGCCAACATTCCAGCAATTACCCTTGCATTTGTAATTCACGATTGTCTCAATGGATGTCGTCATTCTACTTTGTAGTTGCAACAGACTAGGCTCAGATCAGAGTCAAGCCCAAGCATGACTAAATGGGATTCTTCCAAGTCCATGTCGTTTCCATCCCTGCGCACCGCTGGTGGTTGCTACTCATCATTTGAGTTTTAGGCTGGACAGATCAAGCCACATGGCTCAGCCCATTCATGACCCATGTGTGGTCAAGTTGGTTTCCCATTCACTTGAACATGAGAAATTTTCTAGCCTGAGCTCATGGCTTTAGCCCAAACACACCAAAGAAGCAGCTCAGGCCAGTTAACCTACGTACACAGGCCGAACAAACCCATTTGTCACCCCTACTAATGTATTGCAGGAATCCCTTTCATCACATGATTGTCATGGATTGCCGACACGCCCTATGCATGATAAGTAATTACACCTATAGGTGCTCCATGATGATAGTCATGCATTGCCAATTCAACCTGGCTTGTCCCACCAGCCTACATTCACCTTCACATGTTAAAGCATGGCACACGCGTGGGAACATCATACCCACCCATTTGGTCCCACCCACCATGTCAGAAAGAAAAGATCAATTCAGTCCACTCATTTGTTGGGCCATAGCTAGCAGCGAAATGAACAGCCAAGAAAGCCAGTTTCGGCCCACCTTTGCAATGCCGGTCCCAATCAACGACAGAACTGGATGTTTCACCTGCGCACCATATTGGCACAAGCTTTCAATCTCTTTCACAAACGCACCATTTCCATTTGATTAATATATAATCATTACTCTCTAATCATTACTCCTAATCCACCTCCTTAACTTTAAAGTAATTTTATGATATTGAAGTATGGGGAGCGCTATGTGATACTCTGGAAGAGTATGATGCTTGATACACAGCCAGTGTAAATTGAACTGACTAAAAAATGGAACCCATTGTCACTAAGTTACAGACCCAAAATCAGATTCGTTGATTTGTTAATTCCCACTGTCCGGTCTAGATGGGATCCATGATTTGGACAGTTTAATTTGAATTAATAGTATTCCAAGCGCACTTGAATCATCGATCAAATTCTCCCAGAGTAACAAAACCTTTTATTTCAGAACATTTCATACATCATAAAACCCTAGTAAGGTTCTGTGAGGAAAGCGGATAGTGTCCTGCCCCAGCCTGGAATGAATTGGTCCAGGCAGTGGCTCTATGGGGCCCACCGTCATGTATGCGTTGCGTCCTGCCACGCGGTGGGGATTCACCACCAATCATTAAAATTTTCTTGGGGAGGGGGGGAACAGTAGTTTTGGATCAAGCTGACATTTGAGTTTTCACTTCATCCAGGTTGGATAGCAGATAATCATCATGGTGGGCCCTAGGAAGGTTTCATCAGTGGGTGTCATCATCACCACAGCTTTCAGTTGTGTGGTCCACTTGAGCCACAGAACTGGCCTTATTTTTTGGTTCATGCCTAAAAATAATCTAAACAAATGATGCATATAGCATGAATAAGAACCATTTCCATCCAAGCGAAGGGGCAGAACGCAATCCACTATATATGCCATGAAAGAGAATTAACAATCCAAATCCAATCTTCACACTGAACACTACTTATGATGAATGGCCAGGATTTCTTTCACCCAAACAACCTGAGCCCCTCATTAAATCACAACCTTCATGACCCACACCAATGGTAACAACGTAAAAGCCCCAATAAAAACTAAGTTAACTAGTGTAGGCTGCATGGTAAGACTGTTTTTTTTCTTTTTTTTTCTTTTTTTCATTTCCTCCTGATGATATGCACCCAATTGCCGGTGGGTCCCACACACCAACCCATGGCTGGCATCCTATATCCGCAGCCCTTGAATCACGAATAGAAACTGATAGACGGAGTGGATTTTACATATACAACAGCATGGCGAGCCCCACAAGAATCTGTGTAAAACAGGTGTTGCAAGTGATTCGCTGGTAACAACAAATTCATAGGGGTTGAATGCGATATCACGTGCCATGGTGGGACACATGATGCATAACGTGGAGGGATACTTGCACGTGATTATCACGAGAAGGACAATATCGAAATAAATGTGGCCAGATCCACCTCAAAACTTCTGTATAGGATAAGGTTAACCCATAATGCAACATGTGGAGTCCGTCCATCACCTGCACGGAAGACGATTACCTACTGACGCTGTCAGTAGCTACTGGATCGTTCTATGTGGGCCCCGCATTGATCTGTTTCATCCATGCCGAAAATCTCATGTGGAACACACTATAGGGAAACAGTTTTGGATGAAGCTCATATTTGTGTTCTCCCTTCATCCAGATCTTGTGTGATTAATCAAAAGGTTGGATGGCAAATAAACATTACAGAGCCTACAAAGCTTTTAATGGTGGGCAATGTTTTGGTCCACTTTGAGATTTGGATCTGTTGGGTTTTTGAGCTCATGCAAATGATCTGGAAAAAACAAATGGATGGGGGGAAGAAAACACATACATCATTGTGGGGGCCAACAGAGCCTTCTCCAGTAGCCACCTCGTTACAGGCAGCGTCAGTGGGGAATCCATGTCCAACCTGCACTCCAACTCATCCACTCAGGTCCAACCAGAACTCAGTTGGGCAGAATATAAAAACATGGTGGGCCCCACAGAACTGTCCCCTGCAGAGTGGCCCACTCGAGTACTGGATTGGCCTGATATCCCCTGCAGAGTGGCCCAATCGAGTTCTGGATTGGCCTGATATTTAAGGGCCTAGGAGAACATTAGGGGCAAATAAAATGGTGGGCAAGTTAGGTCAGTAAAGGGTCACGGTGGGCCCCAAACATGGATTTGTATGTTAAGCTTATCATGCAAACATTTTATAATGACAAAATATTCTCAAATGATCACACGACTAACGATCCCGACCTATGATATTTTGAGCTGAGAGTGTGATCCAATGAAAATTTTGTTTTGATGACGATCATAGTCATCAATTTCCTATGGGTAGCCCGGGTGGCATAGAGTCCACAAAGTAGAAGGCTTGGATCATCTTACCACTCTAGATTGGGGCCCAGTTGGAGGGGACCCATGCAAGCAGCTGAGCCACTACAGAGGCAAAAGATACCGATAATTTCAACGAGGAAAGGAAAGAAAAGCAATGGAGAGCATGCGCACAAGGTATTGCACATAGGAAAGTCGTCCCTCAGAGTTAAATAAATGAGCACGTTAGATGGCCCACGCCTTCATTAACGGTCTATTCAGGCAGGGTGATATAAAGGGCTCTCACCTATTGCTCAGTTAGGACGGACCATCAAGTCACCCCATTTCTTTGGATGGTAAAGATATCAAAACACACATAAAACGGATTAAATCAAGTGGGCCACAACTTCTAATTAAACAAGCCCTGCGTTGGCCCACCTGTGGTTTGGAATGACCTATTTTTTGGAGGGTTGCATGATTTGAATGGATTTTATGGCAAACACAAGCCATTGTGCCGTGACCCATCTGTGTTTTTGGGTCCGAAACGTCCTGCTGGGATGATGCATCCTTTGGATGGATTGGACGGCATATACAAGAAACTGTGGCCGCATATATACTTTGAATCGGCCTGATGTTTGAGCTATGAGTGAAATTTATGCGGCACGCCTAATGGACGGAGTGGATGAGGATCTTAAATCATGTGGGTCCCAAACACAGTTGTGGAACCACCTTTCAGAATGGTAGTCTTCGATCTACCAGTACAGCCCATCAACTCATCGGCACACATGTCAATAAGGAACACTTGTACGAGATCTGAACTTTCAAATGATTGGAAATAATGCTGGACAGCTCCTGCCTCCAACATGTACAACTAAATCAATGGTCCATTTGTTACTTGCTGTGAACCAAGTGAATTGATTTTTGGGCCAGTAGATCTAAACGCTGGCCCATTTAATGAATCATTCAGATGGCACACAGATGTTCCATATTGCCAAGGGTACACGCGAGATGGAGTTAGCAAGCTCCTCTAAAATGCCTCCTTTTCTAGATATACAATACACGCCATTCGCGGCAGAACCCACAAAAAGGACGGCCCTGATTGAAAATCATTCCTGTGATGTGTTTGGTCATGGAAATGGGACTTGAAACGTTTGCATATTCATCTCGCTTATAGGTTTCTTCCTCTTTAAAATAATTCAATTAATTAAAAAATAAAAATAAATAGGCAAGCTGCGAATCCTGTTACTATACATATGCTATCTGTATTTGAACTTCCACGTACACCTGTTTATTTCATGTCACAAGTGTAGAATGACCAATCAGTGGAAAAGGTTGGACCAACCAAGATGACCATCTGATCATCAACTCATTGGGTGGACACTCACCAGTTTCCATGCCATGTTGTTATATCAGTGGGGCCAGCTTGTGCACTGAAGGGATGTTCTACACGAG
Source organism: Liriodendron chinense (assembly GCA_003013855.2). NCBI lineage: Eukaryota > Viridiplantae > Streptophyta > Magnoliopsida > Magnoliales > Magnoliaceae > Liriodendron > Liriodendron chinense. The sequence goes on from ML058487.1 coordinate 4,461,641, forward strand.
TGAAAAGGGGAAGAAAAAAAAGTTGTAAGTTGTAAGGAAGAATACATACAGTGGTTTCTCTGTAGCTTGCTGTGAGGAATGGAGAAGTGTTGTTGTGCCATGAAAAGGAAGGAGTGAGGCTGTCAGAGCATGACCTAGCAAGGCTTCTATTTTTTAATGGGGCTATGAAGAAGCTGAGCTAGATCATGCTGGCAGCTTCACTTATTCCATAGGCGCACGTCTTGTACAAACTTGCTCGTGTGAAATGAAGATGACAAGATTCAAATGCAACTTCCATCTTAAAAAATGAATTTCTAGAGTCCCTATCATAGAAAACAGAAGTCCCTCCTATTGACAACTAATAACATGAAGAGAGAGGCATATGAAAACCCAAGATATATCAAAAGGAAAGAAGGGAGAAACAAAAAAAAAGAGAGAGAAAATAAGGAGAGAGCTTCAACTCCAATATAGGAAATATCAATGAAGAAAAGGAGAAAAGCAACGCAAGTGCACCTATGTAGAAGCTAGAGAGAGAGAGAGAGAGAGAGAGAGAGAGAGAGAGAGAGATGAAGAACAAGAAGAAAGCTTGGGTGCGAGTTCAGAACCATGGAAGTAACAAAGCTGGAGTGCAACTTCAATACACTCAAATAAGGACAAGAAAGGAGGAGGGAAAAAAACAAGTAGAATAGAAAGAGCATCAAGGTTCTATGGTCATCCTAACTAAACAGAGAGAGAGAGCAGAAAATAAAAAGGGAAGATGAGAATTAAAGAATGAGAGACATGCCATAGAAAAGCATGAAGGAAGTTGACACGGAATCTTTGATGGCTGAAAACAGGCACTTCTCTCCTTATTTATAGAGCTTAAAATGAGCTGTAACAAGAGAGAGAGGGAGAAAGGGGGAGAGAGAATGGTAGATCCAACGGTTGGATTTGAAAGAGGTAAGGTGGGCCAGTCATTAATGGAAACTAATATTGATGTCCGTATACACCCACTTCACATTTGTCAATCAAAACAATACACTTTCGTATCATTTCAATTCCCAAATTTGAAAAAAAAAAAAAAAAAAAGAAAGAGAAAAAAAAAAAGAAAGGGATGTGGTCGAATGAATCAGCGTGGGGTGTACATGTCAATCCCCAAGGGAGATCCAAAGCCAGCAACTGCATTTGCGGGAGTGTACTTCCTTGATACACTTGCTACCGAACTCGCACCCCTCGGTCCATGAGTGCATGATCCAGTCCGCTAATCTAGCCATGCTGTATAGATTCTAATGGTCAAAGTCAGTCTGGTCCACTAATATTTATTAACCACAGACATCTACGTACACCTACGTGTAAATATATTTCAATGTTCGATCCCTTTGACATCCAATATGTTTATCACATGAGTGGACCACCATACAATATGCTGAGTCGAGACCTTATTATACACCATTGGGCCCAGCTGCTGAACGATCCAGATCTCTTACGTGAGAACTTGTGGCCGCAGGTACACTTGCAATGTGCAGTTTTTAGAGAGGGAGAGAGACCCAAGACACAAATAGCGTGCTGAATAGGGTGGGAAGGGCTACACCTTGTAGGTCGGCACGGCAGGGGTGGGGGACACCATGCGATTGGATCTGAAGATAGTGACCGTACAATAGAGTGGGCTGCATCCTTTTCGGTCAGAAAAAAGAAGAACAGGTATCTACAGCAAGTACTCATGATGACTATGGGAAGCTTCCCATTGAGAATGCTTACCTTTCAACTGGTTGGCAATTCCATCATATCTGGACCGTCCATTATGTCCAGTCTACTCATCACATCTTTCCTTAGAAAATTCAGAACTACTTGATGAATCAAACCATCATTCAGCAGCATGTAAGAATAATGGACAAGATCATTAGTAAAATATAGTTCTAGTCACAAACATTGATCAGGACCATCCAATTGCAGACACCTTTCAACACAAGTAAAACCACAGTGGTCTGGATCTAATGGACGGTCCAGATTCATGATGTAGTACTTCAACTGAGTCTAAATACAAGTATGTGATCTGAAAGGCTTCCATACACCTACACCACTAGCTGTTGAGATGAGCAATTATTTGTTGAAATTTTGAGGATATCGATGCGAAGGATTAGCCGCTGAGAATGAGATACGTTGATAGCATTAAATGCTCGTTCCAATCCGTTTGTTTGCGAAGGCAGAGGAGCCATCTATCCTTCCAAGGCCCTCTGATTGCATGGCATTGTATGTATGTACGTGTACGTGTGTGTTCCTTTCCTACGGTGGCTAAGGAGGCTCGTGAGTATTGAAAGAGAGAGCACCTTGGGCTGCGTTGGCATGTTGCACTGCACGGCAGTAGAAAGTAGTAAGAGTAGGTTGATTAGGTAGAGTAGCTTGTATAGGGTTATCACGCTTTAATAGTAATTGCACTGATGTGACAATACCTGATAGTAGGTCTCGTGGGCCGTTGATCTAGTCCGTTCATATGATGGACTTAATTGCTGATGGAGCTGAAGCCAGAATCTCCTGAAAATGGTAGATCCTAGGGTTTTCCTCAATGGATGGGTGCGTAAACGGGAGCAGATCAGACGCTGCGGTCCTTACCGTGGGGCCCACCTCTTATGTATCTATTCTGTATCCAAGCCGTCCATCTTTTTTTCCAGATCATTTAGTGTATGACCCAAAAATGAAGCAGATCCAATCATCAGGTGGGCCATACATAGGAAAGAGTGGTGATTGACTGTTAATGGGCCGCTAATATCTGCTTTTCCATTCATCCAAGCTTTTGGTACCTTATCAATGTATTGGAAAGATTAAGTTTCACCCTACGAAGTTTTTAATCGTATGGCGTTCAATCACTAATGTTTCCTTGAGTATGGTCCACTTGAGATTCGGATTTTCTTCATTTTTTTTATGTCGTATGCTAAAATGATCCGTAAAAACGGATGGACAACATGGATACAGAATAGATACATCGAGGTGGGACCCAGGGTGAGGACCACACCGTCTTGGGTGAGGCACAGGTCTCACCTAATCAGCTCCCGTTGTAAACGTACATGCATTCAAGAGAAAGCAAATCCCATCTAGGGTAGGTCGCATCAGATCAACGGTTTGGATCACCAAACATGAGCTAAATGTTTGCTCACTGGACGTGGTGACATTACCGGGTGCGGATTGGCTGGTGACCACTACACCACCCACCTAGCTGGTGGAAACGCTATATGGGCCCCATCATGATGTATGTATTTTATCCACGCCGATCATCCATTTTCTCAACTCATTTTAGGGGAAGATCCCGAAAATGAGGCAGATCTAAATCTCAGATGGACCACACAACAGGAAACGATGGTGATTGAACGCCCACCATTAAAATATTCCTAGTGTCTAATGTAATGTTTATTTTCCATCCAACGTGTTGATTATGTCACAATGACCTGGATGAAGGGAAAACACAAATATCAGATTGATCCAAAACTTTTGTAGCCGACAATAAGATTTTAATGGTGGGCGTTCAATCACCACCGTTTCCTGCGGTGTGGTCCATCTGAGATTTAGATCTGCCTCATTTTTGGGCTGATCTCTTAAAATAAGGTGGTAGAATGGATGGACAGAACGGATAAAACATATAAAATCATGGTGGGGCCACAGCACCGACCACTACCGAGATCTCGGCAGTGGGGGGTCGCTACCGAGTCCGAGTCCGATCAGTTAGAGGTTCGTTGACCTCCTTGCAGGCTCATATATCATGCCCTTGAGATATCTTAACCGTGCATGAGGTGGAAAACCTCCCTTGTTAATGATCCGGAATCAAAACCAGGTGGGTCAACTCAGCAGGCAACTCACCCGTACCAAACCAGTGGACGGTTTACAAGCTTCAGAGAGTAAACATTCAGCGTACACCTGTGGCGGATGATCACATGAGTGGAACCGCCTCACTTTTGTGTCGGATCAATCTGTAAGTGGATTTGATCCTGACCATCCAATAGTGGACGGCTAGATTCACTTGATTGGTGGCATTTGGGTCCATGACCTATGCAAGAGGTAACCATTGGATTAGAAATAAGGAGGGGATATATTGATTAGACGTTTGAGATTTATGAGCCAAATATCTGTATCAATTTTCCATACAGGACTCTCCAATTAGCTGATGGACGGACCATCAGCAGCGGATAAAGTAATGAACCGTCCAGATTGCAGACTGAACTTATACGTGTGTTATGCATGCGAACTGCATCACAATATTCTGCAAAGAAAGTGCAAATTAACTGCACCATGTATTTGCATGCATACTATCGAAAGATGAGTGTGTAATTATTCACTGACGTGGATGGAGATCTTCATATGGATGAGATCGAACCTGTCCACCAGGTGGTACGATCTGTGTTTGGACCAAGGCCCAAAAATCACTCCGATTCAAAACTCAGGTAGATCACACCATGGTGGAAATTTGAGACTGAAGGAAGTCCCACCGTTAAATCATCCAAATTGTATGTTGGGTCCACCTTGGTGTTTATATACCATCCAATCCACTCATCTGATGTGGTACACTAGGATGAATACTTTCCTCAAAACTCGTGACATTTCAAGACTAATGTGGTCCATCTCATATGAGAGTTGTTAGCCCATGATTTCACACCATTCCATTTGGTGGTATGGCCCACATAAGACTTTTGATTGGGCTAATTTTTAGTTTAAAAAATTAAAAAAAAAAAAAAAAAACAACCTAATTAATATGAAATTTGCATTCCAGTATTTTTTTTTAAAAGAAGTTTTCAAAAAGATCTGCTTTCTTCACATTGTGATGTGACGCGGGGGGGTGGTGGGGGCATGAAAATGTTACCCTCCCCCACTATGAATCCATACCATGACCTCATCGTTGAAACGGGGCTAGGGCACCCCTATTACCCTTAGTAGTCACATCACAATGTTAGCCACCCCCACTATGAATCCATACCATGACCTCATTGTTGAAGCGGGGCTGCCACTTGAGCCATGGACCTGGGTGTTTCTTTACATTTTCTTTCTGTGGGCGTAGGAGCAAATGGGTAAGCTGTTTCGGTGGGCCCCACCATGATGTTTATGTAAAATTCATCCCAAGTGACTTTTAGGGGCCATGCAGACAGCCTGGGAGTGATCCAGACTGATGTAATTGTCCTGATCAGCTGGATGAACCATCGCCTTTGCAATAATAAAATTCATGGACCGCCAATATTGGTCCTCAAACATCACTACCATAAGATCAAGATCATACAGCTGTTATTGAATCTCACTAGATTTGGATGCAGTGGTTGTGCGTCAAGGGAGTTGAACATTTTTGGGTTCCGAGTACCTATGAGTTGGACACTGCAGTTCAGTGATCCTAGCCGTTGATATGATGCAGCCGACATAGATTGATAAGGCATCAAAAGACCCTAACCTTCCACTTTTGGTCATTTTCCATTGAAATGTAGTTGCTGTATTTATTTTTTATCTATCTGGGCATAGTGAGAATTGCATAGGAGCATGGTCCACCTCTGTGGTCCACAAGACCATCAAGAAGTGGGTCCAAAAGGCTACAGTGCAAATGTATAATATTGATATCCAGAGGTGTGAGTCATGTGATTCTTTGTCCACCTATGTAGTCCATAGTACTAATAGAATGTGGTTCACCCAACACTCATGACCACCGTCAAAATCCGCAATAAATATAACAAAATAAGTTAAACTTACCCAACCCAGTTACAAGATATAAGGAGAAATACACTTCTTTTTTCACACCACATAGAGCTCGGGGCGGTGAATCCCACTATAAACACCCAATCATCCCAACAAACTGTATACTTATTTTGGACGGAAAGAGATGATTTGTGAGCTTGGTAATGATTTGTGAGCTTGTAACCCTAGAAATCTTATTCAATCAACCCAATACTCAATCCACAATAAGGCTCGTGGGCTCCTAATAGGCCCAATAGGATTCGTAAGTAAATTTGGACTACAAGCCCTTACTCGAGCAACCTATGCCACTTGGGATGACACAGAGGAATCCAAATATGATTCCAGTGACTCCACTAATATTAAGAGCAAAAAACCAATGAGAATTCTCATTGCTTCCACTACTACCTCTCTTTTCCCTAATCTAAGAGGATCCTGACTGCTTTCCTTTATAGGAGTAGGAGTTCTCAACCCTTCACATCATGCTGAATTTTATGATAGTGTTGTAAAAATTTGTTACCCTTAGGCTAATCAAACTAAACATAATTAGTAAGAGTAACTAGAAACTGAAACTATAGGAAAAATTGAAGATTCTAGCCTCATTTTGTTATTAGGGGCATATCAGAGGATTCTAGCCTTATGCTAATCAAACTAAAAATTGAAGATTCTAGCCCACCTTTGATAGTTTAGCCTTGTTTTTTATTTGTATATCTTATTACTAGACTATTACCCTGCTTAGATTAGCTAATCTTGTTGAGTTTTATGATTAATTGTATATTAATCTTTGGTTTGATCATGATGTACATAATATAGGGGAGGTTGGTTGATTAGGCTACAAGCCCTGAGCTTTCATTACTTAATGTATGTCATAAGAATGACCAATTATGCATGATCAACTATGCTTAAATAATTGCATTTTCTTATTGATCATGTTCCCATGCCTGATCCATGTTTTAATGTCATGCACCATATACTCTTCTTAGTTAGCATGTTTTTATAGTTATAACCGCGACACTCTAATCTCCAATTCCCTTTACTTAATTGATGTATCATTAAGGGGAAGAGATTGGTTTGTTAATTGCTAACAAAAAAGAGAAGAGAGATCAAGTCCTACCAAAACAAGTTTTTTTGTTTATTGTTACAGGATTAACAGTTTATAGGGAAGCAATTAAGGGGAGCATTGTTAGTTTATATGTCTTACTGTTTTGAGTTGTAATATTTATTTCCATTTGACATGTAATATATTTGTGTTTTATTAGTGTCATTGGTATGGACCATGACACGGGCTTAGGTTAGATTTTTATCGCGTAATTGACAAAGGGGGAGATTGTTAGTGCACTTTTTTGTGGCATATTAGTACAACTTATTTTTCAATCACGTGTATCCATGAGTTGTAATGTCTGTCGAGCCTTGGCAAGCTAAAGACTGAATATTCAAGTGGACCAGAAGCATCAAGGAAGAAGAACAGGTAAATGAGATGCCTTAGTGACCCTAAACCTTTGAACCAAAACACTCAAACCCTCTTAGATGACTTGGACCAATTAGGAATACCCTTAGTTATCATCATTAGTCTTAGAACACCTTGAAAAACATGATAAGTTAAGATAATAAAAGAGGTAAAAGTTGCTGTAAACAACCATTAAAAAAACCTAATTACACACCAAGTTTTATAGCTATGATGTGAGCAAGTAAGCAAGAGTTGTTTGAACTATTCCCAAAATTGAAAAAACGTTTCATTCTCTTTTTAGGAGAAGTTCATGATATTTCACCTCAAAGTTGTGAACCAGAAAAAACTTTTTAAGGAATTCTCAAGTCATCTCAACCCATGTCCCGATCAATATCGGCCTTAAGGAGTAGAGCCATGAATTGGCTCTCATTCAAAGAGAATGGAAATAATTTTAATCTAATAGTGTCTTAAGAGACGTTACTATAATGCAAAGTCACAATAATTCTTTTAAGTACAAGTATTGACTTTCATAATCAAGTCTATGAAATTTTGGGAATAGTTGGATCACGCTCAGTTTAAAATCTATATTACCTACATTTACAGAAAAACTTATATATAACAGTGTGACTGTTCTTGTAGGTTATACGTAATCCATAACATCCTGATCGGTGGGGCATTGTAAACATCGTTCTCATCTTGGCGCGGGTGGTTCTCTGCTTGGTTGAGTGCATTCGTAACCATGGTTCCGATTGATTTACAGGAACTCAGTTATTTTCTAAGTCGACGATGGATGGACAATCCTTTAACTAAACCTCCTTTACTTAGAAGTCTCAATGTGTGATCATGTGTCCAATTGGACATGAATACACACACACACACACACACACACACACACACACACACACACACACAAAAACCCTAATAGTTTTAAACATAATCATATATCCTACAGCAAAACAAAATCCTACTACAAAATAAAAAGTAATTAAGAAGAGAATAAAGGAATGATATTACTAGTAGAGAAGACATGACTCGAACAAAATCTTACAAAACAAATAGAAATGCTTTTAACTAGAATTTGAACATAACAAAAATCAATTATCCTAAAACTAAAAAATTTGAAAACAAAACTCTAGGAACTAAACCTTAAGTGTTCAAAATTGTTACTAGTCCGGGACAATGGTGTCAAAAGATTGTTATGAAGCCCAAGTGCATGGCTGTGATGTAGTAATAACTCAGTGAATTCGAGGTCGTTCCACATGGACTAATATGAACAACGATTCTAAACACTCTAGACTAGAAATAGAAAGTAAATAAAATTTGGAGATCTGGGTTTTAATCTAATAAATTAGAGTGGTGAAAAATAGTAATTAAAAACAACTAAGGATCCAAGGATCCACTTGTAATCAATCTACAATGTCCAGTTCATTTATTCAACATGGATAACTCAACCAGAATCGAATTCCAATTTATTCTATCAGAAGATAAAACAATTGATCCATTCATAAACATCTAAACAATATATGAATTCAATTGAACGATTCTCTCATAAAGCATTTAGTCATTAATCACAGGAAATTCCAAGCATCTTTTGTGCCCTAAGTTGACAACAAATCAATGGATTTTATAGATCAATACCTTCTCTAATCAAGCTAATTAACTACACTTCTAAGCATCCGATGTACCTGGAGTTAACAATAGATCAAAGCTCATTCAACTCAAAAGCTTTTAAAGTATAATTTGAATCCATTCAATTAAAAATCATCATTCAACTATTGTATCAAATAAAATAAACTAAAGTATTGTAAATTAACTATAGGCTTCACCTTTAGCCTTTGCTAAGAGATTAGCTAGACATATCTCTCTAAATAAAAGAACAACATGAAAACAAACTAAAACTGAAGGTCGAGGAAGAAGGAGGCACTGGTGAAGCTTTACTCTCTCTCTCTCTCTCTCTCTCTCTCTCTCTCTCTCTAAACCCTAGGATGATCACTAAACATGTCCTAAGTGATTCCTTAAATAGAAAAAATTCCACAAACTTAAGAAAATTGTGAACTTTCGCACTTACGTACATCATTGATCGATCTTGTCGATCTATCGATTGATCAACCAATGATACTCAAAAATGTCCAACAACCTGTAGACACCCCACCTTCGGCTACACCGTTGATAGAGATAGCTGGTTGAACGGAGGACCATACCCCCAAATCCCAAGTCCAAACTCAGCCAAACTCACCCTTGTAAGCCCCATTCCATAGCCCAGTTCAAGCCTGAACCCAGTCAACCCAGTCCTAAAAACCACCCTGAAAAACCCCCCATAAAAAAGGCCAGTCAAAAAATCTTAAAAAGTCAAACTCACTGAGTCAACCCGCTGAGTCAACCCGCTGAGTCAACCCGTCGAGTCAACCCGTCGAGTCAAAACACCGAGTCAACCCGTCGAGTCAAACCACCGAGTCGACCCGCTGAGTCAACTCACTGAGTCGACCAGCGAGTCCAACAGCAGCCCCGAGGGAATTGCCGTACTCGCTGGAAACCGAGGAGCGGCCGTACGGGCGGCCCATGGCAGGCCGCCCGGACAAAATTACGAGAGCTGCCACTCTCTGCTGCTATAAATACCCCCCTCCCCTTCTCATTTCAACAATCCATTCGAAGCCTTTCAAGTCCAGCCCGTCCGGGTGCGGTCCGAGTCCTTCTCCACCCCTTAACCCATTTTTCCACCAAGGAGAGCCCGAGTGAGGAGAGTCTAGCCCTGGTCCAGCCCAGCCTGACCACTGGTCCAAACCTCTCAAGTCACCCAAGTCTTGATCCAACCACTCGAAGCCAACCCTTGCGACACCTCCGTCCACTCAGCTACTCTTTTCCAGCATCATCTCATTTGCATCTAGCATAAGTGCAACATTTACTTTTCTTCCAACCCCCCTGCTTCACTGCAAGCACTTTGATTATTCAAGCACACTTGCATATGTCTTTATATTAAGCACCTGTCAGTTCGAGCGTATGCTCTGGGCTTGCCCGTTGTTGGAACCTGCCCATCAGAAACTCTTACTGTTCAGACCTGCATTCATGCTTCACCATAAAACACCTTGATCATTCAAGCACACTGCATACGTCTTATATTAAGCACCTGTCAGTTCGAGCGTACGCTCTGGGCTTGCCCGTTGTTGGAACCTGCCCATCAGAAACTCTTACTGTTCAGACCCGCATTCATGCATCATGTCATTCATGAGAATATACGAGGATTAAATTAGACTTTCAAGTATTCGATCGATTCTGTGAAGTAGAGACCGTACTTCGGTACGGGCAGTGTGTGGGGTGCTTAACCTCTTCCCACCCTGTAACCGTGATCCCTTACCTTGAATCTCTGACCGCAGATCAACAGGAGTCATTTTAGAGGAAAGAATCTTCGGATTTCCTTCTCTAACGTTTCTACAGGGTCTAGCCGACTGTAGATTCGAAGTAATTGGCTAGTGGCGACTCTGGTCTCATATAAACTCACTCAAACACATCCAGCTTAACACGACTATCAAACAAAGCCCTCGAGAACGAGGCAAGCCAGTGGCACAAACGGTGATTTCGCACTCACGCATCATCCTCTCCTTCTTTTCCCGAAAGGGGAAGGGACGAGAAGAACGTCGTGTGGGAGCACGGGAAAATCGGCGAGGGTCCACAGAATGGCGACTCCACTGAGGATAAGCTAGTCCCACTAGTCGTGATCCGACTTGAAAACAGAATCCTTCCCGTACTTGAAAGTCATTAATCCTCATACAATCTCATCTGCATAGCATTCTACCCAAACCCAAACAAAAAAAAATAGAAAATGCCAAAACAAAAAAAAATAGAAAATCCCAAAACCCAAAAAGAATAGAGTATAGTCCTCACCATTGCGCCACCTCGGGCTCAACGTGTTCGGAGACAGCTTCCCTTCCGCAGCATAATCCGCACTCGGGCTCAGCAAGCCATGTCCGACCACGAAGAAGAAACTCATCACTTCCCTGCTCTTGAAATGACCGAAGCGCAACCTCCAGCGCAACAGCCCATTGATAATACGCCAATCATACAAGAATTGGCACAAGGAGTGAGAGCAATGCAAGAAATGCTCTTGCAATTCATGCAAGCACAAGCCACCGCAGCAGCCAACAATCAAGTTGGCCCAGTTCAGCAATCTCGGCAACCATGCCGGGTCCTCCCGGCCTCCAGTTCAAATCAAGCACAACCATCGGAGTCTGCCCAAGACTACCGACAGCAGCCATCTCAGCCCTTCGCTATGGGGCATCCTTCTCAGTATCTTCCTGCGACGACAAGGCCATCTCAGAGCACTTCCGTTGCAGGAACATCCAGTCAGCTTCCAGTCAATCTTGCAAACAACAATCTCAGTAGATCTCAGCACGTCCCCGCCGATGAGACACCTTTTCAATTCCAGCACATCCCCGCCGATGGGATTTCAATTCAATTTCCAGCAACAGGGACAGCACTGGCGAATGCCCACAATGGGGGTCAGTGTCAAGCCCACATCAATCAGCAGACAGTGGCGAATACCCAACAAGGGGGTCACTTCCCAGCATCTCAGCCTCCTGCAAACAGGAGCACTTTTCAATTCCAGCACATCCCCGCCGATGGGATTCCAGTTAATTTCCAGCAATCTTCAATTCAGCAAAATCCAGTTAATTTTCAGCAATCTTCAATTCAGCAAAATCCAGTCAATTTCCAGCAAGTTCCAGTTCAACCTTCAGTACAGTCTCCAGTTCAGTTACCATCATTTCAAGCACAAGTTCATCAGAATCCAGTCCAATCATCAAATCAACTTCAGCAACCCGCAGTTGCTTGTCAACAAGCCCATAGGGTCGAAGACATCGACCACTATGCCGAAGAAGAACGTGCCTTACTCCAAGAGGCACCAGTCGCTCGAGCAGAACATTCAGGACTGGACGAGTTGCGGGAGCAGTTCCAGATCTTGCAAAATCAGCTTCAGCGACAGCAAGGAATCGACTTACCTTCGACCAAGTTCAGAGACTTGTGTCCTTTCCCAGATGCTCAAGTACCTCAAAACTTTGAGGTACCAAAATTCAAGAGATACGATGGCAGCGGTTGTCCCACAGCACATCTCAAGGCTTTCTGCGGGGTGCTGAGTGCAATCGCAGGAAATGAAGGGGCCCTTATTCGTTTGTTCCAAAAATCTCTGAAGGGCGATGCCCTAGATTGGTACACTTCATTGGACTGCCACCGCATCAGAACATGGGAACAGCTTTCCCAGGCTTTCGTCGACAGATTCGCATACAATCTCAACATGGCACCCAGAAGAGCCGACCTCGCAGCACTCAGCCAAAAGAGTGATGAAACACTATCAGCTTATGTGGGACGTTGGCGAGCTATGGCAGCCAGAATGCGGACACCCATCGACGATGAAGAACAAATCTCCATGATTGTTCATTCAACATATCCAGGCATATCCGGGTATCTCATCTCGCATCCATACGCGAACTTCTCGCAGCTAATCCGTGCTGGAGAGCAAGTCGAAGCAGGAATCCGTGCGGGGACGATTTCCCCATGGCCTCATCAAGCCACTCCAGTCAAGAGGAATAGAGTGGAAGGAAGACCTATCGGGCACGGGAATGGAAACCGCAGTGGTTCTCCTCCCCGCCCAACAGAGGTAAACAACATCAACACTACTGCTCAAGGAAATCAACATGCTCCCCCACAGGGACGTCAACAGTATCAGCAGAATCAAGTTCAGCATTAGCCTCAGCGATATCAGCCACAACCGAACCCTCAGCCACAAACACCTCGACAACAGCAGCAGTTCAGAGGAAATGGCCAATACTCATACCAGAACAGGCAGAATTACAGGGAGTTCAGGAAGTTCACTCCACTCAGTCAACAACTTAGTCAAATCATGACTACGCTGGTACAAAAGCAGTTACTCACTCTGATGACACCTAGGCCTCCGCCTCATCCTCTGCCTCCAAACTACCGAGAAAATGAGTACTGTGCCTACCATCAAGGACGTGGCCACGCCACTGATCGATGCTATACTTTGAAGAACGCCATACAAGACCTGATTGATGACCGCAAGATAGTCATCTCGGTCCCTGGAACTTCTCCAGCAGCTTCCACCAACATTCTTCAGAATCCTCTGCCTCAACATCCGACAGACCCCAGTTCGTCTCGTGGCCCTGCAGTCAATAGTATAGAAAAAGGGGATCATCTCGATCGCTTCTTCTCCCCCATCCAATCCATTCACGCCTACACTTATGAGCCAACAAATCCTCCTCCAGTCTTGCAAGGGGCAAGTCCCTTTCTTCCTTCAATCTCCGAGCCAGTAGTGCTTGAAGGAGCACCTCCATATGATATACCAGTTGTTCAAGGGGCACCTTACAACCATTCAAGCTGGGAACCAGTCGTCCTGGAAGGAGCACAATCATACATTGAGCCCACATACGAACCTGTCATCTTGCAAGGGGCAACTCCAGAACAATCCAATCCGCAATGGAAGGATTACACTCATCAGCAACAAGAGCCCGTTGTCTTGGAAGGAGCTCTTCCAGTCAAGTCTGTCATATTGCAAGGGGCAAATCCCGGAGGCGTATCAATCACGCTACGGCAGCTCGGACGAACAGAGAAACCTCCTGCCATATCAAGAGGACCAGTATTTATTCCATGGGAGCCTCCTGCCCCAGGAACAGTCAAGTCAGGACCACGACCTTATGTGGTCTATGAAGACAAGCCTCGATACTACCCCTTCAGCACAGGCAACAATGTAGCTCTCAAGGCAAAAGCTCCATACGAGGAAGATCTGGTACCCACACCAGCACCATTGCAAGAACCGGTGGTCCTAGAAGGCAAAAGGGAGGAAAACTACAAAAAGGTTCCATGGCACTATCCAGAATGTGCGGAAGTGGGGAACATGAATCCCAATGGGCGTTGCATCCGAAGAGATAATCAGAACAGAGGAGATCCCAAAGGCGCTCTCTCAGGCCTCGGCAACAAAAATGAAGCCGCCGCATACGATGTGGCGAATCAGCTCAAGTCAATCCCTGCACAAATCTCAGTATGGGAGTTACTCTGTACATCTCGCATACACCGAGAAATGTTTGCCAAGACCTTGAACGATGCTCACGTCTCCTCCGATACGGCACCAGAAATGATAGCTTTGATGATTGGACAACTCCTGGCTCCGCGCGCCATCACCTTCACAGATAATGAGTTACCACCAGAGGGACGTGATCATGGGCGATCCCTCAACATAGCCTTACGATACAAAGACCTCTGTGTTCCGCTGGTCCTTATCGATAATGGCTCAAGCTTAAATGTCTGCCCACTCAAGACTGCAGAACGTCTGGGAATCAGTCCTTCTTCATTCCGACCCAGCACCATATGCGTCAGAGCATTCGACAACACTCGCCGATCAGTGGAAGGGGAGGTCGACATAGAGGTACAGATAGGTCCGGAAGTCTCCACCATCACATTCCAAGTTCTGGATATATCAGCCTCTTTCAACATGTTGCTCGGACGACCGTGGCTGCACAAGGTTGGAGCTGTGCCATCAACCTTGCATCAACGAGTGAAGTATATCTGTGGAAATCAAGTGATCTCTATCCATGCAGAGAAGGAGCTCATCATTCCTTCCAATGCTGCTGCCACTGAACCAGACATCCCGGTCATTGATATCCAGCACTCTGAGGAAGACATCCCGTTTCATAGTTTCGAATTCGAGACTGTGAACTCTATCGCCAATCCAGAACCGATAAGGGTGGACCGTGTCTTTTCGCCGGCAGAGCGTCTGAGCCTCAAATACCGAATGAAGAATCACTTCAAGTCCAGAAAGGTACCGCTGATATATAACCAACGCAAATGGGGACTCGGATATAGGGCAACCTTCATGGACAAAAGGAGGAAGAAATTTCGGTGCTCACCCATCCAATTCGTCAAGCCAGGAGAACCTTGCAAAGATCCAGGAGGGAATCAACCGACTGCACTACACAAAGGCCTCCCGATGAGCCTAGTTTGGGCCACGTGGCCCCCGATTCGATGGAATCAGATTCTCGAACCATCTAAGCCTCCAGAAAAAGAAGAAAAGGATGAAGACGAAGAAGGAAGTCAAATACAGCAGCTTCAGGACCAGGTTACCCTGACACCTGCTCCCAACCAGGGGCACAACCTGCCCACGTCAGCATCAATCAACCAGGGGCACAACCTGCCCACTTCAATCAGCCAGGGGCACAACCTGCCCACTTCAATCAGCAAGGGGCACAACTTTCCCATCTCAGCACCAATTAGCGAGGGGCACGACTTACCCATTCCTACAGAATCAACATCAACAATCGCCAGCCAGGGGTAGAAACAGCCCATCCATTGGACCAAGAAAGGGAAGTGGCCAGCCCTAGATTGGTCTGATGTCCAGGTTCCAAACTTGTGTCTCACTGTGGAACCAGACGAACTGCAATGCGAGGTAAGTGATCCGGGAGGGACTGAGTGCGACTCAGATCTCGAACCCGACCAGCAAGGAGTCATGGTCATTGGGCCAGACCATGATTCTTCGCCCAAATCATCAACCCCCACCTCTTCAGGGGAGGAAGTGTGGGGTCCTGAATGGTCATCTGTTCCCCTCACTTTCGAATCAGCCAAAGAGCCATCTAAGGGCTCTGGCTTCCAAAAAAAATGCCTGTTTAAGCAGCGACCGGAACTTTGGAACAAGTTGGGATCAATCATGGTCTGCAATGCCCGCTTGTTCAAAGTCCCGTGAATTTCAAAAATCCAAAAAAATCAAAAACTTTCAAAAGCCAAAAACATCTAGTATTTCCATTTCAGAAAAATCTCAAAAACCAAAAAATATTTCTTTTCCTGCATTCAATAGTGTGCCAAGTTCGTCTAATGAGTCGCATGAGTTTGAAGTCGAATCATATGATTTCGACATCGAATTAGACTTCGAACTCATGGGTCTGGACAAAGCTCGGGATGAGGAAGATGATGATCCTGCTCCCGAACTTGAGGATCTCCTCAAAAAGTTCGAATCTAAAGCCAATGTTGTAGCCGATGATTTCGAGATAGTAAACTTGGGGACACCTGAGATCCCTAGGGAAGTACACATTGGAAAATCGTTGCCACCTGAGATGAAACAGAAAATGATAGAGTTCCTAGCTCCAAGATTGTCCAACTTCGCGTTCTCATATGAAGACATGCCGGGGCTCGATGAAGAGCTCGTTGTACACCATCTGCCAACCAAGGCAGATATAAAGCCAGTGAAGCAAAAACTTCGAAGAATGAAGCCAGAATGGGCTCTGAAAGTCCGAGATGAAGTCATCAAGCAGTACAACGCGGGATTCTTGGTAGTCTCCAACTACCCTGAATGGCTCGCCAACATCGTGCCAGTACCAAAGAAGGACGGCAAGGTTCGAATGTGCATCGACTTCCGAGATCTCAACAAAGCCAGTCCTAAAGATGACTTCCCTTTGCCACATATCGACACTCTGGTCGACAACACTGCTGGATACAAGATCTTCTCATTCATGGACAGGTTCTCAGGTTACAATCAGATCAAGATGGCCGTCAAAGATCGCGAGAAGACATCGTTCATCACTCCCTGGGGAACCTTCTGTTACAGGGTAATACCGTTCGGTCTAAAGAACGCAGGAGCAACATATCAGCGAGCAATGACAGCACTATTCCACGACATGATGAACAAGGAGCTCGAAGTATATGTGGACGACATGATCGTCAAGTCTCGCACAATTGAAGGACACTTTAAAGATCTGAAGAAGTTATTCAACAGATTAGAAAAGTACAAGCTCCGCCTCAACCCTCAGAAATGTGTCTTCGGTGCAATGGGAGGTAAGCTCCTCGGTTTTATGGTGAGCGAGGACGGCATCAGGGTCGACGAGACCAAAACCAGAGCAATCATCGAGATGCCCCCTCCTAGAACAGAGAAAGAAATTCGTGGTTTCCTCGGCAGAATTTAATACATCAGTCGCTTCATCGCACAGCTCACACCTATCTGTGAGCCCATATTCAAGCTCCTTCGGAAGAACGTCCCAAAAGAATGGAATGATGATTGCCAAGTCGCCTTCGACCGCATCAAGAGATATCTCATGAATCCTCCAGTCCTAGTACCGCCCGCTCCTGGACGACCACTATTGTTATACATCTCGGTAGCAGCAGAAGCCATTGGCTGTGTCCTCGGCCAGCACGACGAGACCAGGAAGAAGGAACAAGCAATATACTATTTGAGCCGAAAGTTCACCGACTACGAGACCAGGTATTCCCCGATCGAGAAGACTTGCCTCGCCCTAGTCTGGGCAACTCAGCGACTCCGTCAATACATGATTGCATTCCCTATTCTCCTCCTCGCTCACATGGATCCGCTCAAGTACCTGTTCGAGAAGCCGGCACTCACTGGAAGAATAGCTAAATGGCAGCTACTCTTGTCTGAGTTTGACATCACCTATGTCACTCAAAAGGCAATCAAGGGACAGGCCCTCGCCGATCATCTTGCGGCTCACTCTCTCCTGGACTATCAGCCGCTCAAGACATTCTTCCCTGATGAAGATCTCTTGCTCATTGAAGAGGAAGAAAAGAAGAAAAAAGATGAATGGACGTTATTCTTCGACGGCGCAGCAAATTCTAAAGGGAGTGGTATTGGAGCAATCCTCTACTCTCCAGATGATGTCCCTATTCCTATCTCGAGGCGCATCGCATTCGAGTGCACCAACAACATGGCAGAGTATGAAGCATGCATCGCTGGCTTAAGGGAAGCCATAATCTTGGGCGTCAAGAAGCTACGAGTGTTTGGAGACTCACAGCTTATCATCAATCAGACCAATGGCGAATGGAAGACCAAAGACGAGAAGTTGATACCATATCATGTGTATCTTGATAATCTGATCGAAGAATTCAAGGAAATCACCTTCTCATACATGCCCAGAGCCAAGAACCAGTTTGCAGATGCTCTCGCCACACTCGCATCAATGCTCGAGATCCCAAAAGGAGCTTCAGAATGGGAACTCACAGTCGAAATTCAAGAAGAGCCTGCTTTTTGCCTGCAAATAGAAGAAGCCGAAGCTGTCCCTGACAAACCCTGGTATGCCGACATCAAGCAATACCTCGAAACCCAGGAGTATCCAGAGTCAGCAACAGCAACAGATCGCCGAACCATTCAGCGTTTGGCCGGCCAGTTCACCATCAGTGGCGAAGTTCTTTACAAGCGATCCTATAACCACATCCTTCTTCGATGCGTCGATGAAACAGAAGCTGCAAAGATCATGGAAGAAATACACGAAGGAATCTGTGGCCCACACATGAATGGGCACATGATGGCAAAGAAGATTCTACGACTCGGCTACTATTGGCTCACCATGGAGACAGACTGTTGCCAGCACGTCAGAAAATGCTTCAAGTGTCAGGAGCATGCAAATCAAATTCATGCCCCATCATCAGAGTTATACAACCTGACCACCCCCTGGCCCTTCTCCATGTGGGGACTCGACATCATCGGCAAGATCAGTCCCAAAGCATCAAATGGTCACGAGTACATACTGGTGGCAGTCGACTACTTCACCAAGTGGGTAGAGGCAGCCTCCTACACCACGATTGCAGCATCTCAAGTGATCAAATTCATGAAGAACAACATCATATGCCGGTATGGAATCCCTAATGCCATCATCACAGATAATGGGACCCCGTTCGTCAACAAGAAGATGGATGACTTCCTCAGCAAGTTCAAGATCCAACGTCATCGATCAAGCCCCTACCGTCCCCAGATGAATGGTGGGGTAGAAGCTGCAAACAAGACAATCGTTAGGATACTCGAGAAGATGGTCGTGACCTATCGAGATTGGTCAGATATGCTCCCATATGCACTTTGGGCCTATCGAACGTCTGTACGGTCTGCTACGGGCGTTACTCCTTTCGAGCTTACTTGCGGAATGGAAGCAGTCCTACCAGTCGAGGTGGAAATACCATCACTACGGGTGTTACTAGAAAGCGGAATTGAAGAAGGAGAATGGCAACGGGCCAGATTCGATCAGTTGCAGCTAGCAGATGAAAAGCGCATGCGTGCACTAAGTCATTCACAATGCTATCAGAAAAGGATCGCTCGGGCTTACAACAAGAGAGTCCGGAAAAGAAGTTTCAAGGTAGGCGACATGGTCATGAAGAAGATTCTACCGTCGCACCTTCCGGATCCCAGAGGAAAGTTCAAACCCTCGTGGGACGGGCCGCTGATCATCAGAGAAGTACTTCCTGGAGGCGCCCTCAAACTCACCAGCATGAGAGGGGTGGATCTTCCTGAGCCAACCAACGCCAACAACGTGAAGATCTTTCACGGGTAAGTCATTCTGACCTTATCAAGAGTTACTTTAATAGAGCTGAAGTCAAGAGGTCGAAGCTAAGACCTCTGAGAAGTCGTTTCCGTCTACCAACAAGTGTTTCAAAAAAAAAAGGATTAAAAAAGAAAAGACAAAGAAAAAAGAATACAAAAAAAAGAGAGAAAAAAAAAAGAGAAAGAAAAAGGGAAGCTAAAGAAAGGCACTCAAGAAAAAATCAATCCAAAAAACACAGTCATCCATCCATTCATCTCAGAGGGGTCTTTAGCAAAGACCGACAGCTCTATTATCGTAACTCAGGATAAGGGCTGAAAGACTGCCATCGGCCGGCAACGACGGATTCCCGACCTCTAGCCGCCGCAGTTATCCAGAGATCCAGAAAGAAAAGAAAAGAAAAAAAAAAGAAGAAAGAAGAAAATGTGTGCCTAAACAAAGAGGGCGGAGTGAAAACCCGAAAGGGCGCTCCGAGTAAAAACAGTGGGCATACAGCGGACTTGGTGAAAACCTGAAAGGGCGCCAAGGGTAAAAACAGCACAGCTGCCAAGGGGCAGGCAAGACCAAATACCCGGGACGTGGTGAAAACCTGAAAGGGCGCCACGGGCAAAAATGACGGGAAAAAGCCGGCTGTGGTGAAAACTCGAAAGAGTACTGCAGGCAAAAATGGCTCAAATGAAAAAGAAAGAAAAAATAAAAGTGCAGGTACCAAGAAATCAGACAGTCCAGATCGGTTCAAGCAGTGAAAGTGCAAGAACAAGAGGAAGTACAGTCAGGAGCGAAGAACTCTACAAACTCTGACAATCTCAGGAAGCAAGAGTTTCCATTGCCTACATCTCTAGGAAACCAAAGGATCAAGCAAGTCAAATCTCGAGACATCGGTCAAAGCATTGGCCGAGCCCCAGTTCTGATTCCTATATCCCGACACAAAGTCCAGAAACACTCACAAGACAACTAATGGCACAATAGATTTTCAAACAGTTTTCTCTTTTCAATTAAATGCATTATATTTCTCTTACACATATCATCTTTTTCAAAAAATACAAAAAATGCATCATCATCAATCATATATGCAAAAAAGAATGTGCAGGTGGCCAACACAATCAATCTCTACCCTCCTCCTCGGCCACATCAGGTGAGTCCTCTGACTCATAAAAAGATAGTCTCGCTCTCAACCTGCTCACCTCCATACGCAGGTAATGCACCTCATCGCGTTCAAGGGTACGGATCGCTATCTCCTCATCAGACAACCTCCGATCGGCAGCCAATCTCCTCGACATCATCTCACAATGATACCGAAGTGCGGAGATCTCAGACAGCAAATGGCCATGAGTGGCCAAAAGGAAGCAAGGATCAATGAATGGGCGCTCCTCAAAAGGTTCATATGAACCAGATGAAGAGCCAGCATCTCCAAGGATATCTTGCTCATCCTCATCAGCAGTCTGGTGCCAGCAAGGGATACGTCGATACAAAGACTGCTCAGCAACCCAGTACTGATACGAGGCGGTCGCCATCGGAAAAGTCCGCAGCTCAAAACCCAGCAAATCAGCAGTCAAGTGACTCGCCCAAGAATAATCAATCCGGGTCCTGAAGTCAGAAGACCTAGAGGGAAGTGCTCGACGCCCGATACCCGTGAAAGCAAAAAGAGGAACATCCTGCTCATATCCAAACTGCCGCAGGAATCGGATGGGATGATAAGAAAAGTAGGATCGAAAGCCTACAACATCAGAGGATGGCGGTGTGCATCGCAAAGCACTGGAGGAAGTGGAAGCCAAGATGACTCCCAACGAACGTTCCAGTCACGAAGCTCAGCGAACATCCTGCGATACAAGGGCTCACTCATCCTAGCTGAAGGCGGAAGGAACTCCATGATATAACGCATGATGTCAGAGCCCGGGATGCCAGGAAGAGGTACAGGAACGGTCAGAGAAAGATGCTCCCATAACCAGACCTGATCACAAAAGAAGTTCAGCTAGAGCAAGACAAGTCCTGACAAAGCAAAAGGAAAAGGTGTAGAAAGGATACCTGCAGAAAGGCACAGCAGCCGCGAAGGACACGAGTGCGGCCCAGGGCACAGTCGGTCAACCCATCGAATAGCTCGGCCAAGATGAGAGAAATGATCCCCTGCCGACGGACAGCTCGGCTCATCACCTCAAAAAGCAAAGGAGTCTGGGACCTGCGCCATCCCGAGAACAGCACTTCAGCAATCAAGCAAAACATCAGTGCGTTCCGAGCAAAGGTAGAACCGGCCGTACTCTGAGGACCCGAAAAAAGATCATACAGCAGGTCCAAAGAGAACACTACAGCATCCTGGCCACTAGCTGCAGGCCGAACAAGATAAGGGATCCCAAACCAGTTCTGCGGTGTAGCAGTCTTCGGCGATGTCTTCGGCGAGAAGTACTGAGTATAATCCAAGGGTAAGCCTGTCAAGCGTGCAAGCTCCTCCAAAGAAGGCCCCATCTCCATATCGTTGAACGCAAACAAGTTCAACGAAGGGACCCAGTCAATCAAGGCAGCTCCGAGCATCCTCCAGTCAATGTCAACTTTAGCCATATGAATCAGACTGCCAAAGCCATAGGACTCCAAATCTCGAATCTCATAAACTGACAAGCTGTCAAGCCAAGCAAGCAGTCGTGGCGAGCAAGAAGAACGAGGAAGCAGCTGACAAGTCCTCACCGGTATCCCTTCCAGCACAAAAGGCCCAGAAATCGAGGACAGCTCATCAAGGATCGGAAGGTCAACGGGCGAAGGAGAAGGAAATGCTGGAACCTCTGCAGACTCGACAGGCCCTGACCTACCCTCAGTAACGGCTATGTCTGATATAGTCGCATCGCCATCCGAAACTGTCATAATCTCAGCCGCATGAGAAGACTCGCCCACCTCATGAACAGAGTGCGCAAAGGGCCGATGACCAAAAGAAGGACAATGCTCCCAACCAAAAGAGCCATCAGTGAAGATCACACCACACATCGTGGCATCCTGACCAATCTGACCGTCAAAGAATACATCTGGACCATCCAGAAGGGTTCCGGCAACCCCGATCAAAGAATCAACGGTCAGATCTGGACCTGCGGCCCCCTCCAACAGGAAATCATTAATCCAGTCATCATCCTGGCCGATCAAAGGGATCATCGAGGCATCTACACCGTCCATCATCAAGGGGACATCATCAATGATCACATCAAGTCCACCCAAACAAGTGTGCCGCACATCTCGGCCCTCATCTAGAGCATCCAAACCGTCAAAGGTACCATCTGAGCTATCCATACCATCCAGACATGAGATCAGCCCATCTATGTCCCTCATAGTCCCATCATCACCGTCCATCACGTCATCCATGGGACCCACACTCAAGGGATGCATAGCCTCACCTATGTCCCATCCCATCATCTCATCCATACCATCCATTCCTCCCATAATGAGGGGCCCATTCAAATCTGAAAATCCAGCCATCCCACCATTAATGGAGCTATTCAAAGCTCCACCAACCACCATCCCAAGCCCCTCATCAATGCTTCCATTCAATGCACCATCTACACCCTCCATTAGAGGAATCCCTCCATCATTAAAGCCCTCACCAAGTGCTGGAGTGTGGGACCCACCGACCTCTCCCACTATGGCCCACAAGTCATCATCCAAAGCTGCCCAAGAAAGGACAAAATGAGAAGAAGACAAGATGAAGAGAAAAGACAAGGGGACAAGAAGATTCATGGCTGGAATCGAACGGTCCAGTACAGGGAATGTGGGGACAGCAGCAACAGACAGCAGAGGATGTCCGAACCAGAGCCAGCCCAGGCCGCTCAAGAGGCGAGCTCTGGGCGGCCTGCCCTGGGCCGCCCGTACGGACGCAGATCCCCTCTCTCCGCGGGATTGGCTCCGGGGCTTTTGGTAAGTGAGGCTGACAGTCCACGTCAGCAGATGGCGCTCTGTGGGCCGCCCAAGGCTCCGGTCCACTCCAAATTTCAACTGAAGATGATCAAGATCATACAAAAGGTGCCCCACTGGTCCAATCACGAAGCAATGTGGCCGGAATATGGCTGATCAAGCCAAAGAAGGGGGAAAGTGATCAAGTGGGGGCCACAAGCAATCCAAGCCATTCAAAGACTAGATCATCATGATCTAAACCATTGAAGAACCTACATGAGCCGTCAAACAACAAGATCAAAGGTTTGATCATCACAAGAAGGGCCAGAATCCAAGATCTAATCATCAAGTGGGCCCACAAAGCCAAATCAAGCGATCAGAGACGTTCAAGCCATCATCCACACCATGAGAAGCCTTCCTAGCCTCACAAATCATCAAAAGAGGTGCCCCAAAGTAAAACCAAGGTCTCAAATGGGCCCACAGGGCCGAATCTATCAATCTGAACCATTCAAGGGCTAGATCATCAGGATCCAAACCATTGGAAAGCTTACACAAGTCATGGAGCAGCAAGATCAAAGGTTCGATCATCAAAAGAAAGGCCAGAATCTAAGATCTAAACATCAAGTGGGCCCACAAGGCCTAATCAAGCAATCTAAACCATTCAAGTCATCACCCATGCAGCTAAGCAGTCTCAAATCATGAAGGAATGAGTCAAGAGTCAAAGCATCCAGACATCACCAAGGAATTTGGGAGAAATCAAAGCCTGTATATTCATCCAAAAGAGCTTGATACGAAAGGGGATAAAAACAAAAGTACAAGGCCATATAAAGCAGAGCCAGCTACAAGTCACCAACATAATCATCATCGCCCCTCCTCGCGTCCCGCTCCCGACGATAAAGATCCATCAAAGGAGCAGTCACTGAACCTCCAGCATACCTGCGACGACCACCTGGAACATAAAGCGAAGGAAGCAGAGGCCCCTGGCCAAACAGCAGATACCACTCGTCATAATCACGATCCGGGATCGTGAAACGGAAGCCAGGCTGGCCCACCAGAGCCTCAACTCTCTCATCAGCTGGCATCCGAGCAGCTAGAGGAGGTGCAGAACAGGGGACCCGAGCCACCCCAGTGACTTGCCGAAGCAATCTCTCTCCCAAGTACCATTGAAAAGACTCAGCGTCAGAAAGCATAATACGGAGACATGAAGCATCGTATGCCTCCACGCGCTGGGGTGTGTAGTAGAGAGGGAAACTAGCGTACGGCATCCGGGCAAACTGCAGCAGAAGAGGTTACCACGATCAGTTACAAGTACAGCACAAGGACAAAGACAAGCAAGATACTTACGTCCTCAACGGTCAGCCAGTCTATATCAGCACGCCAATTGTCCCCGGGAACTCGGGAGTTCCGCTGACGATTCTGTTGATGCCAGTACATGTGGCGATACTGAGAGGGTTCAATGTCATCTCGCATCCTCGGCGCAAGATGCGGAAAATGGTCATAAAAGCAGGTCTGGATAAAAGTACATTTAATGATCAGAGAGAGAAAGGAGGCAAATGGCTCCAAGGAAGATGAAAGAAGAGGTACCTCAACGACAGGCCAGAAGCCTGTGAAGGACCGGCTATGCCGACAGGTCTTGTCCAGACCTTGAAAGAGACGGGTCAGGATGGCCCCATTCCAGTTATAGGGGTGATGAAGGTCCTCGACTAAACGAAGAAATTTAGGATCAACTCTCTCATTCGCATGGCAAAAAAGAAAGGATCCAAAAGCATAAGTGATCATGGCTCGCGCCTTGTGGAGGGCCTCTCGTTCGATGGTGGGGATGACGGAGGCAAAATTGTTGTAAAACCATCGCATCTTCACTTGATGGCCTTGGAATTCACCCTCAGGAGGGACGTCACCGACAAGCCGCAGCCAATCAGTGGAAGAGAGGGGAGCTAGAGAGCTAACTTGAGGGACAATTGCCCCATGAAACGGGAAACCTATCTGCATGTAAATATCCAAGGGGGTTATTCCCCACTCCCCACAAGGGAGCTGAAAGGTGTGGGTCTCATCCCGCCACCTCTCACAAAGGGCCGCAAGCATCATGCGGTTGGCGTCGTTTTATGGAAGCGTAGGGTGAGGAGGCCAGCAAAAGGAGTACCATCTAGTACTCGCTCAAGCAAGGGCTGTGGCTCTTTCATCCAATTGTCCCAACGATCCCTGGTACCTCGACCCTTGATAGCAGGAAGAGGTTGATGCTCCATAGCTAGGGAACACATGTGGTCCCCTCGGCGGACAATGAAAGCAGGATCATCCTCGTCAACCACTAGGTGACCTCTGGTGCCATCCGCCATGGAATCCTACAAGCCTGGCAAGGTAAGTCCCTATCCTTTACCCGTTAAAATCCAAATCCTCATCCAAGAAACCCATGGGATTGGAATCACATTTAAATGCAAAATCTAAAGTCCAACTCCATGTGTCACTTAGGATATGTGTTGGGCCCATTGGAAAAAGTAAGGCCCACCTTAAAGAAGGTGGCATGGCATGCCTTAGGCAAGAAAGTCCATCACCTAAGGACACATTTTGGACAATAAATACACTCAAGTGCCATGGGGACAACAAAGGGTGAGAACCCTACATCATATGGAGCCCCTCTTCAAAGTCTATATGTGGCCAAGGATTGATCCACTTTCATGCCAAGGCCATGTTTCTCACTTAAAAGGTTTCCATCTTTTTACACATATGCATGGACAAGTGGGGAATAGAAAGGAAATGGGCCCCCAAGAGCAACCCAAATGCCTCATTTCAATGGATTGGAGAGAGCACATAGCCCACTTGAAGAACATGAGGACCCATTCATGGGTTAACCATGGGCAACCTTATGTGCCTCATCTTGATGAAAGTTTGGACCATGAAAATACAACAAGGAGGTCTACCCACAAACATATGAATCAAAGAAGCTAAGGGTAGAAAGTTGATGCACATAGCCCACATGAAGAATCAAAGTTGAAAATGCCCATGAAAAGGCAAGTTTGGGCAACTTATGTGCACCAACTTGTTCACCAAAAAGGGAGACCATTTGAGCACAAAAGAGCATGGCTTGATGAGTCACCCAACCATCATGAAAATGGATAAGAATGGTACACATAGCCCACTTGAAGATCAAAATTCAAAATGTCCCAAAGCATGGGGACAAAAAAATGGGCAACTTATGGGTACCATTCCTTCTCACAAATGGAAGAAGAAATCACTCATATTTGAATGATGATGGGTGATCCACCAAGCCCCCATAGAAAAGTTCAAGGAGCTATGGTTGTATGGATAGCTCACTTGAGGATCATCCATTTGAGGTTGATAACATTAAAGGGAAACTCTTGAGAATCACATTCCTACCACAAAGAAAACCATTTGAACTTAGTGAGATTGTGGGAACAACTCACTCATGGGACTTGTAGATGGTCAAGTAACTCAAGTCCTCCATCCATCAAAGGAAAAAGCAAAAAAAAAAGCCTACATGGACAAAGTGTAGTGGTGCACACATGGTCCAAAGAAATCCAAGCTCCAATGAAGGCCCAAAAGCCCATACACATAAAAAAAAACTCCAAGGAGCCCACCACACTTTGTGCAAAGATGTACATCATAATCAAAGAAATGATGGAAGAATTGGGCCACTTGTCCATAAAGGCCCAACTAGGAAAGCTAGCCCACTTGAAGATCCAAAATGAAGATTGGGCTAGCCTCCTTGGTCCATACACATGTGAAGAAAGATGGGCCCCATGAGCCCAAAACTCGAGATGGGCCCTACCATGACCATGGGCCCAAACCTTGAAAAAAAAGATGGAAAAGAAAGGAAGAGCATTAAGGAAAAATGACAAGGGCAAGAAAGCATGAGGGAGCCCAAAATGAAGCATTGGGCCCATCAAATACACCAAGGGCCATGACTTCACTTTGAGCCCATTTGATACACATGAAAAGAGGCCCAACTCCCATGAAAAAGATAGAGTATTTTGCCATGCACACTTGATGACATGGCAAAATCACTCTTTACATGCACATGGAGGGAGTGTGAAAAAGGAAAAAATGATGAAGTGGAGAGCTTGCAATGTCCTTCTCCATGCACCACCTTTGGAAGAGACTTGAGATCTAGAAAAAGGTCAAGAATGCTTGGGCCCACCTTCACACCCCTTTGAATAGCTACATGAAAAAGAAGAAGGATCATGAGAAGAGACAATGAAGATGGAAAAGGACAAGAAAGAAAAACGAAGTGGTCCATACCTTTACCACTCACTAAAGAAGGACCACCTTGCTGTCCCAAGACTTCTCTAAGGCCCACCACTTGAGAGAAGCAAAAGGCCACCAAAGAAGAGAGAGAATACTTAAAAAAGAGAGAGTATGAGAGAGAGAAGAGAGAGATTGCACGTTTGAGGGGGCAAGGGTGCCCCATGTTATATAGAAAAGGGGAGGGCACCCTTTTACCCAGCCCCCTGAAGAGACCAGGAGGCACAGACCGGTCGGGCGGCCCATGGGAGGCCGTCCTAGCCTCCACCTAAGTGAGGTGACTTCTCACCTCCTCTCCTTGGGAAAAACTCCTCCTTGGGAAGGGTGGTTGCAAGTGAATCTTGTACCTCCATGTAAGATTGAAGTGATGGAAGAGAATGGTGAGAAAAAGGAAGAAATCTCACCAAAATCTCATCTCATGAGAAATGGGTGAAAAATTGGATTGAATCAAGATCCGCTGACACCGGACATTTTCAAAAAACAAATATATATATATATATATATATATATATATATATATATATATATATATATATATATATATATACTACCAGCCCCTCTTTTAAAATTCAGTGGTCCGAAGACCTTAAACTACGTCGGGATCAAAATCCTGAGGGATTTTCAATAAAAGCCGACATCAGTTTGGATCGAATCAAGACCTAACGATCTCGGACATTTTCAGAAAAACAAAAAAATATATCTGCCTCTTTTAAAGTTTTTGGTTCGAAGACCTTAAACTACGTCGGGATCGACATCCCGAGAGATTTTCAATAAAAACCGACATCAGTCTGGATTGTCCATCCGCTGACACCGGACATTTTTCCAAAAAAACAAAAAAAAAACATATTTGCCCCTCTTTTGTACAGTTTCATGGTCCGAAGACCTTAAACTACACTGGGATTAGTTTCTCGGGGGACCTTTCTCGCTTTCAACAAAAAACCGGCATCGATCCCAGCCATTCGAGCCAGGATCTGATGACCCGGATCATTTCCAAAATACCAAAAAAAAAATTTCTAAGCTTTCCATAAAAACCAGTGTCAATCTCGATTACTCGAGTTGAAGTCTGGAACTTTTTCAAAATAAAAAAATATATATATACAATATAAAACAAAAAAGTTTACACCACCAGTTTCAACCCACCAATTTATCCTCAGCGGTCCGAAGACCTTAAACTACACTGGGATTAACTTCTCGGGGGCTTTCTTTCCTAACCTGTTCCACGCATGGCTGACACTTGATCGTACGGGTGCCTGGAATCTTTTAAACAGGTAAGGGCTGAGGCGGGCAGAACTCCGCAATCCTGTTCGTGTTGAACGCACCGTGATAGACAACCTTGATTTGGGAGTCGCTGTTGAAACTGACGGATGTTCCCTATTCCTAGAACTCATGAAGGGGATTAAGGCTGTTGGGAGGTGGAGCTCACCCTCACGGAATTGTGAGCAACGTAAGACCCCAAACTGGATTGACTAAGGGAAATGTGAGGATGTGACTCATTTTGTGGCCGAAGGAGTCCGTCGGACGATACGTGGTCTATGTGCATTACACATGAGGAACAGGCAACTTTGTGGGTGTGTTGACTGAAAACTCTCAAAATCTCCTCATCCGAAGATGTAAAACTACGGCACTTAACTGTGTGAGACCCGTCTTGCTCGCTGACGTAAAATGGATCGGGTGCCTTACCAGCAGTAGAAGCTGGAAGTGGATGGAAATTCCACATCTTTTCCCTGCATTTCAGAAAAATCACAAAATACAAAAACATTGCAAAATCACCTCTTCAAAAATCACAAAAAATATTTTCATCGCTTTCAAATCGAAATATGTTCAAAAACCACAAATATATTTCCCTTGCTTTCAATCAAAATATTGTCAAAAATCACAAAAATATTTCTCTTGCTTTCAAAGAAAATATCCTCAAAAATACAAAAATATTTACTGTGTTTTCAATAAACCAATCTCTACCCTCTCAGGTAAAGATTCGGACCACATATTTACAAAAATCACAAAAATTAGCATCCCCAGCACTACAATTCAGGAGTCTTGAACTCCGCTCACTTCACAGTATGGGATGACGGATCTAATCGCCCGCAAATTGGAATCTTGACCAAAACGGGCAACCAAACACCATCTCAATCACATGAATGCCTAGAAGAACATCTTGAAGTCGAATGATATCCTCGTACATTCTCATTAGCAAAGAAACAGCATCTTGGGACGATGGACCTGATCGATCATGGGTCGGGATCTTGACTAACCCGCTGTCCAAACCTCCGTATCAAAAAGAAAAATCCCCAAGGGAGTACAACCCTGCAAGCAATAAGTTCAAAATTCCCTGCATCTCCAGCAAAAGCAAAATCATCAAACGAAAAGAGAATGAACCAAGCCATGCATTCATCATGCATCTCCATGCATCAGCATCCATCGCATCAATCATCATGTTTACCTGCTTTCAAAATAAAAGTCGGTTAGCTAAAGACCCCACAGGCATCCCTAGTGGAGGCACATGCAAACCAGATTTTCATTTCAAAAAGACAAAAAAAATATTTCTATTTGCAAATAAAAACCCCACGGAGTATCACTCCCCAGAGTGGGTATCTTTTCAAAAACCCAAAAATATTTTCCAGTAGAGCGTTCTGCCTCCAAAACACCAGGAGATCTTCCATATCTCTGGGTAGGAGCCAACGCAAAAATCAAATAAGATCCGATGTCCCGCGGTTTCCCCAGAGACCATCGGATCCAATGCACTCAAAGTACGGTCGAACTGAACTCCAGTGTCAGTGCGGTCGTACCACATGCCAAGATACAAAAAGATGAAAAGCCAAAAGGTTCGGTCACAGAAACCATTTGAACAGGTGGAAACGATGAATTGTAACCCAAGTATCAAAATCAGCAGATTGGGTGGAAAGAGTTCACCCGCACATACCTAGGCGTGGATGCCTGAAGTACCTTGACTGAGTCCAAGTCAGCGTAGTAGAATCCCGTAAGACTATCTGACGCAGGGCGTCTAACCACTTTGACAGTCAAGCGAAACAAGTACTCCTGGAGTGATCTGGGAAAACATCAAACATCACATAATCAGTCTCAGGGTCAGCAACCTCGTAAGACTACGGACGCAGAGGCTCTGCTGTACCTTTCCGGTGTTAGTACCGATCAGGAATGGAAGGGTTACGATTGGGTACCCAGGTTGCAGCAAACTGCAGGGACAATCGCAACGTTTTCTCCAAACTCTCGCGGTATGTGCGAGTTATCAATTTCCAGACAATCAACTGACTCAGATACAAAGGACAACAAAGATCCAGACCACAATCAAGGAAAGAATGAACTGCAAACTAAGCATCGAAACCAGCAGATCGGGTGGAAAAAGCCCACCCGCACATACCTAGGCGTGGATGCCTGAAGTACCTTGACTGAGTCCAAGTCGGCGTAGTAGAATCCCGTAAGACTATCTGACGCAGGGCGTCTAACCACTTTGACAGTCAAGCGAAACAAGTACTCTTGGAGTGATCTGGGAAAACATCAAACATACAATCAATCACAGGGTCAGTAACCTCGTAAGACTGTCGACGCAGAGGCTCTGCTGTACCTTTCCGATGTTAGTACCGATCGGGAATGGAAGGGTTGCGATTGGGTACCCAGGTTGTAGCGCATGCAGGGACAATCGCAACGTTTTCTCCAAACTCCCGTGGTATGTGCGAGTGAGCGATCTCCAAACGATCAACTGGCACAGATGCAAAGGCAAGCAAAGATTTCAGAACATGATCTATAAATGACCGGGTCAGAAGTGGGGTGTCCACTCGCTTTGGCATTCGGTTGCATGCAACCTCTGCCAAAGAGGGGCATCTTTAGACACCCCACCTTCGGCTACACTGTTGATAGAGATAGCTGGTTGAACGGAGGACCATACCCCCAAATCCCAAGTCCAAACTCAGCCAAACTCACCCTTGTAAGCCCCATTCCATAGCCCAGTTCAAGCCTGAACCCAGTCAACCCAGTCCTAAAAACCACCCTGAAAAACCCCCCATAAAAAAGGCCAGTCAAAAAATCTTTAAAAAGTCAAACTCACTGAGTCAACCCGCTGAGTCAACCCGCTGAGTTAACCCGCTGAGTCAACCCGTCGAGTCAACCCGTCGAGTCAAAACACCGAGTCAACCCGTCGAGTCAACCCGTCGAGTCAAACCACCGAGTCGACCCGCTGAGTCAACTCACTGAGTCGACCAGCGAGTCCAACAGCAGCCCCGAGGGAACGGCCGTACTCGCTGGAAACCGAGGAGCGGCCGTACGGGCGGCCCATGGCAGGCCGCCCGGACAAAATTACGAGAGCTGCCACTCTCTGCTGCTATAAATACCCCCCTCCCCTTCTCATTTCAACAATCCATTCGAAGCCTTTCAAGTCCAGCCCGTCCGGGTGCGGTCCGAGTCCTTCTCCACCCCTTAGCCCATTTTTCCACCAAGGAGAGCCCGAGTGAGGAGAGTCTAGCCCTGGTCCAGCCCAGCCTGACCACTGGTCCAAACCTCTCAAGTCACCCAAGTCTTGATCCAACCACTCGAAGCCAACCCTTGCGACACCTCCGTCCACTCAGCTACTCTTTTCCAGCATCATCTCATTTGCATCTAGCATAAGTGCAACATTTACTTTTCTTCCAACCCCCCTGCTTCACTGCAAGCACTTTGATTATTCAAGCACACTTGCATATGTCTTTATATTAAGCACCTGTCAGTTCGAGCGTATGCTCTGGGCTTGCCCGTTGTTGGAACCTGCCCATCAGAAACTCTTACTATTCAGACCTGCATTCATGCTTCACCATAAAACACCTTGATCATTCAAGCACACTGCATACGTCTTATATTAAGCACCTGTCAGTTCGAGCGTACGCTCTGGGCTTACCCGTTGTTGGAACCTGCCCATCAGAAACTCTTACTGTTCAGACCCGCATTCATGCATCATGTCATTCATGAGAATATACGAGGATTAAATTAGACTTTCAAGTATTCGATCGATTCTGTGAAGTAGAGACCGTACTTCGGTACGGGCAGTGTGTGGGGTGCTTAACCTCTTCCCACCCTGTAACCGTGATCCCTTACCTTGAATCTCTGACCGCAGATCAACAGGAGTCATTTTAGAGGAAGGAATCTTCGGATTTCCTTCTCTAACGTTTCTACAGGGTCTAGCCGACTGTAGATTCGAAGTAATTGGCTAGTGGCGACTCTGGTCTCATATAAACTCACTCAAACACATCCAGCTTAACACGACTATCAAACAAAGCCCTCGAGAACGAGGCAAGCCAGTGGCACAAACGGCGATTTCGCACTCACGCATCATCCTCTCCTTCTTTTCCCGAAAGGGGAAGGGACGAGAAGAACGTCGTGTGGGAGCACGGGAAAATCGGCGAGGGTCCACACAACCAAAAGTTGAAATTCAGATAATTCTCAATCAATCAAATTCTCAACTTCGATCATTCGAACTTAGCAAAAAGTGTCATGTAAGTTTTAGCCATAATTCGGAATTCTCTCAAGTCTTATGTCAATCGATCGATATCGATCAAGGTTCTGTCGATCAATCGAACCATCTGATCGATTGATCGAAACTTGTTGTTTTTTCTTCAAATTAAACTACATGAGCTCTTTTCCATTTTACAACTTAGTTTCTTCATACTCTTTTATCATCTCTTTTAGGCTTTAAATCTTCTTTGATTTCTCCAATTTATCTCGATCTGCCAAATAATCCTCGCGTAAGGAAAATTAACTAATTAGGACCATTTTAGTATAATATATATTATTAAACCAATGTAAAATTGGGGATAAATAAATGAAAATAAACCAAATACTCATAGGACTCCGGGAGAGATGTCAACAAAATAAGAGCTTTGTTTTTTTCATTAATCTTCACCTCCATGCTTGTGAACTTACAAACCAATTTGTTGAAGACATTAATGTGCTCAGAGAGATCCAATGCTTCCGTTATCTTCAGAGTGTAAAATCATCTCTTGAAATATAGACAATTGCTGAGCGACTTCGTCATATAGATGCTCTTCATCTTTGTTTATAAGCCTGCAGTAGTTGTCTCATCAATGACATTATAAATGATTTCATCGGCATAGCACGATTGGATTGTATTAATCGCCTTCTAATGAAGTTCATCCCAATCCTCTTCCTTCATAGATTCCAGACGATGGATTTTCTCAAGGAGTACATGTTGGAGCCCTTGCTGAACTAGGAGAGCTTTCATCTCCAACCTCTATATATAGTTCAAAGTTGTTTTTTGCTTATGAACTCCTTTGTTTTGAAATTCACATTCGATGCCCTTGATGCCATGTCTTCAAATTCAATCTAATTTCCCAACAATGCTTTGATACTACTTGTTGAGAGCGGAAGCAACCTCAGATCGAAACAAACAAGCAATAGAAAACGAAAAATCCAAGCAAACAAAGCGAACACACGAGATTTTACGTGGAAAACTCTTGCGGGAAAAAACCATAGCACAAAAGCGATGATTAATCCACTATAATTAGAAAGTTACAAGAGATGGAACAACTTACAATAGAAACCCTAGCTTCCCCTTTAAAACCTTAGAAAAATCTTGTTAGGCTCTCCTCAGCGTTCAGTTCTCACCCTAATCGTGATTAGAAGAATACTTCTATACTCCCGTATGAAATTAGGAAGAAAAAAAACTCGCACTTTTTAAAACTTATGTGTTTCTATCCGGTCAAACTAATTGGACCATCGGTTGGACCGAACAAAACCGACAATCTTCGATCGATCCAAATATTGAACAAAAACATGCAAAACATCACAACGTGCAAAGGGTAGAATTCGAGATTTTTTTGTCGAACTAACAAAGACTTTAGTCAAACTGAAAATTGTCTTCTATGCACTATGATTAAAGGCACTTGATCAACAATAATGTATGCAAATTACATAATGCCCTTTATGACCTTAAACAGACCACCTATGATGTAACCATTTTCTCAAATGATCCCCCACTTTTATACTATGATAATATTAGTGCTATTTTACTGGCCTCAAATATGGTTTATCATGCCCACACCAAATGCGTTGAAGTTGATTATCACTGCATGTGAGAAAAAGTTACTTGTGAAAACATCCAAACACGGTTTGTTGGTACGGTTGATCAGGTAGCAAACATTTTCACTAAAGGGTTTAGCACAACCAGGTTCTGTCGCAAACATTTTCACTAAAGGGGTTAGCACAACCAGGTTCCATCTCTTATAGGGCAAGCTTCACGTCATTGACCGGTCGTTTTGTGTGTGGGGATGTGTTAACAGTCTTTCCTCATCACCACCAAAACTACCTCCGGATGGTTAGCGGATCACACACGGAAGATTCAAATATTAAATTCAAACTTATGTTTATCAAAACGATTGTTATAATCCTTATTCTATAAATAGAAATGGATCCATGAGTTCCAAAATGATCCAATTATTCTCAAAGATATCACTTCCTTTCTAGCTACAAGCTTACTGACATCAGTAACTGTGAAATGTGAGATCCTGATATGATTAAAGGCTCAGATAACAGTTGAGAAAGAGACGAAGAGAAGAAAAGATGAACATTCAAGATAAGAGCCAAATTACGGCTCTAATGCCATGTTTTGTATCATCATACTGTGTTATGGAGACTGTATTGTATTGTGTTTATTTCATTGACAATGGCATAAATATATAGTAGTAGGAGATCAATTAGAGATCTTTAACATCGGTACATAAATTCATCATATAACTATTTATGTAGTTGTACATATGTATCTTATACTCTAGCACACTCAAAAGTCAGTTTTGTTAATTCCACAGCTGTGTGGGTATTGAATGTCCACCGACCCTTTGATTGGTTTATGCTGGACCCACGTAATCCATCCTTTGTGCAAATATGAAACTCTTGTGTGAGTCTGAGTTGACTCAACTCGACCAGATTTCACCAAGGCTCAAGAAAAACTTAAGCTTGGTCAAAACCTGAGCCCCAACTTGACTAGAAAAAATCGACAAAACTTGACTCAAATTGGCACAACTGGACATTATTTATTATATTTTATACTGTTATATATTTAATAATACTGAAAATGCTCATAAAAATACGATGAGTTTTTTAGAACCTCACCCGAGGTTTTGAGTCGACTCGACTCAACTAGTCTCGAGTTGCGTTTAGTTTCTTGTTTTTAAACTATTGCGCAGCCTACCTGTTTGATTTTCTCATGGTCATCTACCTCACAGGTGAGGTGGACTAGATGAACAACCCTCGTGGAAGATTGGACTTTGCATGCATGATTTAAAGACTCAGCGACCCAACCTGACTCGTTTGGCACTGAGTCAAGTTGCGACTCACCCGAGTCAAGGGTGACTTGGGGGAGTGAGTCGTGGTATCAAACTGCATCTGGTAGGAACGAGTCCGAACTGACTCGGACGAGTCGCATCAGACTCTTAGCAGTCTTGAAACCATTTTTGCACGTATTTCCCACAAAACTAGCTGCATGTGGGGCCAGCCGTACGGTCTGTGTACATCTAACCGTCCCACAGGGTTGCCATGCCGTGAAAATAGGACAACCCAAAATTCAGGCTGATCTAGTAATCAGGTGGACCACACTACAGACCTTTAAATTCAGGTGGTGGTATGGCCTACCGTTTCTCACAATTTGAATGCTCATGGATGCAAGGAAATCTCCTTTCCCCCATAAATCACCTACCACTTCTGACCCACAACTCATGCTAGGGTGTGGTACAGTGGTCCCTAGCTAAAGGATTTAATAAATAGCACTGGGTTTAAGGCCACCTGCACCAATGTAAGATGGCCCACCTTTAAAAGGTATGCACCACTAACATTCAACTGCTCTAAAATTAGCAAAAAAGATGGCTATCTGTCCCTCTAGCTGAACATGGTCACATCCAATATTAATCGTTCAAGCATTTATAGCCCTTTGTTTTGCCCACATTTGTCTAAAGACCACCCAACTCAACTTTCTACTTTAAGGTTTGCTACAGTACATCGCAATGTACTACAGCATGATTCTTTTGGCACTTTATCCATTGGATCTGCATCATCTTTCAATAATCCAAACCGTTCATATGGTGGGCCGCAGGTTGGATTAGAGAAAGGTAAGAAATAACAACTTTTAGACGGTTTCCTTAATGTTTGAATAATCAAAGTTTCAAATATTTAATTCGAGATTTTTTTTATTTTTTTATGTATGCTTCATGATGGTGATTGGTGGGGGCCCATCATGTATAAATGGTCAGGATCATTGCTGATCTAAAGGCTAAGATACTGCTGGATCCTATGGCAATAGGTTGGATGTAATCTAGAAAACCTCTTCTTAAGTATTTCCCACCTATTAATGAAAACCCACCCACCAAAAAATTTCCATTTTTGCAATTAAGTCCTAATAAATATCTGGAGAGACTGTTTACACCTACTCCCATTGATAGATGCACCCACCTTTTCCTACTGTTGGTAATACAACAGTCCTATGCTGCACTATTTTCTTCCCCACAAGTAGAAAGGGAAAGGATGTGTTTTGTCAGTGCAGGGATGATGGCACTGGAAGTAGCATGTGGAGTCTCGGCCACGTCATACTTTGGGCCATGCAGTTGAATGTTTATGATATACCCTCACTACTTAATCTGTTTTCTGTGGTAGAGACTGGTGGATGAACGGTCCACATCATGCCGGTGTCATGTGGGTCTAAGTGACGGTGGGTTCAAGTTTCTTGTGATAATTGTATTGCATAAGAGAGAAATGGTCGATCACAACATTGTATGTGGATTTTCACGTCCATCACGGACACATGTATGACATCCTAACCGTGGAAATGGTGGGTCACATCATAAAGACCATTTGTGACAAGACCAAGATGGTCCACTTAGCAAGCGGACTACATCATTGAAATAAATTAAGCTAATGGTGTGACTCAATGTCATTGTTGGGTCAGCTTGATGACTGCAAACTTCTCTTTCAAGTATTGTTGTGCTTTTATAAGAAAAATAAAATATTTATTATACTAATGATAAGAAGTAAATGTTTATTTATTTTTAAAAAAGTAAATAAATATTATATTAATATTTTAAAAATTAATTGGATTAATGGTAAGAGAAAAGGTCTTCCCAACGAGAAGCAGGTTCAAATCTCCATAGGGATGGTTCTTTTCATCCAAGCACAATGTAAGTCACTTGGATGCTTTTTATACTTTATTAAGGGCAATTTGTACTTTATACATGTGCATCTTCACCAAAAGCCTAAAGAATCTAATATTTTTACACTTGGGCTCAGATTTATATGAGCCATGATGCAATTAGGATGTGAGCTAAAGTTCAACCAAAGGTTTAACCAACTAGTGCCTAGGGTTCTAACCATAATTAATGTTAGTTAAGTATATCTAACACATGGCATATAAATAAAGTATGTGTTAAATAACATACATGGAGCGACACTTGGGCTGAATAAGATTTGAGTCGTAATTTCACATGTTGATGTGTCAATAGTTTTTCGTCGTTGTTTAACCGTTTTTGTTCAAAAGAGACAAATAACTATCACAAGCAAAAGTCACATCTATTCATGGAGAAATGACATTTGCAATGAATGAATATGTCATTATTATTAATAGGCACTAGAATGTGTCTCCAATAAGGACTCCATGTCCCTTCAGATTTTATATATCCTTAACATTATAGTCTGAAACATATAAAGAATTTCTTGAATCAGACCATCTGAAGCACTTTTAAACTCATCTATGCCCTCTTGCAATTATCCTTTTAAGATTTTTTTTTTTTTTTTTTTTTTTTGTAAAAGCATATTAATGTCTACTCTTAAAGATTTGTTTAACACTAGTTAGATGTACAAATCTTCGTATTGAATTTTAAGTTTGTGAGTTCAATAATTTTTCATCTCTATTCTTTTGCACTGGTTAAAATATCCAAAAATGAGCAACTAGACCATTCGAAAATATTTACTATTCAAGTAAGGCTTGAACTCACAAATATGATATGTCATCTTCAATATCTTATTTTCCTCATTGTGTACTATTTTTCATTTTCCAATTTGTACACCTCTATTGGATGCTCTAAGGTGGGTTACGGGGAAGTTAGGTTATAGGAAGAAAATTTTAAAAAGTTGTGGATGACAACTATAGAGTTACATGGAACTTAGGCCTCATTTGGCACTATGTATTAAAAAAAACCTAGATTGAAAATCTCCTAGGATAGAAATACCCTAGATTTGGAATTTTCTTATTGTGTTTGGTACCTTAGATTTAGAATCAATCTAATTAAAGTTGATTTAATTACCAAATCAACTTTAATATCCTTAAGTAGTGTAAATATGTGATGTTTGACATAATGATTCTAATAAGCTCATTGAAATATATACTTTTGTAAAAAAAATGATGAAATTTCAAGTGTCGAATGGGCCACAAGCATATGATCATAACAGAATGACTAACTTTTTTAACCATTGAATTACATGACCAATGTTTAGACTGCTCAGATCATTCTATTAATGTAATTTTAGTGATGCAGTTGATAATATGATTATTTTTTTTACATCATCAACGGGCCACATGTACAATAGATTAGTAGCCCAGTAATACATATGTTACACGTGCAACTCTCCTTCCTTTAATTAAGAGAGAGAGAGAGAGAGAGAGAGAGAGAGAGAGAGCAGTGGTAATCCAAACAAAAGGGAGGGATTGCAACAAAAGTGAAGATTTGAAATCACATGTATTCGAAACCCCTCTAATCCCTAAATTCAGAATCCCCTCTAATCCACCTTGTCAAATGATCGATGAATTTGGAATACCCTCAAATCCCCCCAAATCCATGGTGCCAAACGACCCCTTAAGATTTTGTGTTTGCCAAATTCCCCTAATTCCATGATAAAATCATGCAATTATTATTAAAATTTTACAAAATGATACATAAATGCATGTCATATACTAAAACGTGTATATATAGGCTCAAAATGAACATAGTGACCCAATTAAAATGATATATTCTCAAATTAGCCTCACATCCTCATCATCATCTATGGATTATCCTAATTAATTGAGGTTCCCTACATGAATTATTTTTTTTGCTGATTCATGATGGATGTTATGGCATTAGTTTAAAGCCAATTATCAACCTCATATAACCCTCTTCCTTAACCTGGGCTCAGAACTAGACATGAAAGCCCCAGTGCTACTCAATTAACAAACTATTACATAGCTTGATTACAATCAAGTGTTGTCTAATAGTCTATTACATGAGTTGGTTACAATTAATGAATTTGGCCACACACATACTGTGAATAATGATATGGCCAGACTCCATCGTGTGATCCCACCATTCATCAGCTATCTCTCTGAAAAATGGTTGTCATCAAGATTTTAAATATGGATCCTTATATGTTGCATGCATGGAGAGCAATTTAAATGCCCATATCATGGGTTACACTGTGGATGATAAACTATTGCATAACTTAATTACAATCAAGTGTTATCTAATAGTCTATCATATACGTAGATTACAATCAAGGTACACACGTACTATGAATATTAATATGTGCCCCACCATGTGATCCCACCAACCATTGGCCATCTCTCTAAAAAATAGCTTTCATCAAAATTTTTAGTATGGATCCGTATATGTTGCATACATGGAGACCAATTTAAATGCCCGTATCATGGGTTTCCTCGTGGATGATAAACTATTATGTACATACCTTTTTTTTTTATGAGTTAGTTCACACACCTCATTGTTAGTACACCCACCCACCCCTTTTAGTCACATCACAATGTTAGCCACCCCCTCTATGGGAATCAATGCCATGACCTCAGTGTTGACATGAGGCTATTTTCACTCAGTTTTCCACTTGAGTTATGGACCAGGGTTTAAACTATTAGGGCCCGTTTGGTTGCAGAATCCAGGTTCTAAACAAAAACGAGATTCCACTGTTAGAATTCAAAATTGCAAAAACTAGACAAAAACCAGGTTCGATATGGAACTTGCTGTTTGGATGAAAATTATGTAATCTAGATTATGTTCCAACCGTTGCTTGTGGCAGGCCCACTTGGGCTTCATATCCGCCAGAGAACCTGACCCCTTGCCTATTGTAGCCCCGCAAGACAGATGGTCGGGTTGGATGGCAAATAAACATTATAGTGTGCCCTAGGAAGTTTTTTTTATGGTGGACGTTCAATCAACACTATTTTCCTGTGGTGTGGTCCACTTGAGATTTAGATCTGCCTCATCTTTTGTCTAATACCCTTAATTAAGCTTTCAAAACAGATGGACTGTGTGGATATAAAACACATATGTCATAGATGCGCAATGCATATATGGAGGTGCTTCCGCCTCTTTTCCCTAATGTAGAAACAGTGTAGGGAGCCGTTTCCACTAATCCCAGTTCCAGCCAAATTAAGCTTCTGTGTGGAATTCTATTTGGCTGGAACTTCTCACTAAGCACACTCGTTAAAATTGAATTCTGCTAGAAT
Source organism: Liriodendron chinense (assembly GCA_003013855.2). Taxonomy (NCBI): domain Eukaryota; kingdom Viridiplantae; phylum Streptophyta; class Magnoliopsida; order Magnoliales; family Magnoliaceae; genus Liriodendron; species Liriodendron chinense. Next base: position 4,502,643 of record ML058487.1, read on the forward strand.
CCTGATTTTAAGCTGAAAACAAGTTTCCACATGCCAACCAAACGGGCCCTTAATTACATAACTTGATTACAATCAAGTGCTATCCAATAGTCTATCACATAAGTTGATTACAATCAATGAATTTAGCCACACACATACTATGAATATTGATATGAACCCACTGTGTGGTCCCACCATTCATTGGCCATCTCTCTAAAAAATAGCTTTCATCAAATAATACTAATCTATTTGCATTTGTCACAAAAATTTAAATATGGATTCATGTAAGTTGCATGCATGGAGACCAATTTAAATGCTCATATCATGGGTTCCATTGTGGATGATAAACTATTACATACCTTGATTACAATCAAGTGCTATCTCATAGTCTACCATATATGTTGATCATTACAATCAACGAATTTAGCGACATGCATACTGTGAATATTGATATGTACCCCACCATGTGATCCTAACAACCATTGGCCATCTCTTTGAAAAATAGCTTCCATCAAATAATACTAAACTATTTGCATTTGTCACAAAATTTTAAATATGGAACCATGTATGTTGCATGCATGGAGACCAATTTAAATGCCCACATCATGGGTTCCATTGTGGATGATAAAATATCACATACCTTGATTATAATCAAGTGCTATCTAATAGTCTATTACATATGTTGATTACAATCAATGAATTTGACCACACAAGCACTGTGAATATTGATATGGACCCCACAGTATGATCCCACCATTCATGGGCCATCTCTATGAAAAATAGCTCATCAAATAATACTTACCTATTTGCATTTGTCACAAACTTTTAAACATGAATCCATATATGTTGTGTGCATACATGGAGACCAATTTAAATGCCCACATCATGGGCTCCATTGTGGATGTAAATTGACCAAAAATCACACTGACTTCATAATCCTGACCATCAAATGGATTAAAAAAAAAAAAAAATGGTCAATGGATGTCAATTGACCCAAAAATCACACTTTGTAATCCTGGCCATCTGATTGATGGCCATTAAATGGATAAAAACAAAATGGTTAATGTTTTTAAATGAACTAAAACACAATTAGATGCTTAATTAAGATGAAAATTAGTTGGTTAAAATTGTCCAACCATATGATCCTTCCACATGATGGGCCAAGTGGACATTTGGGATTGGCGGGAAGAGTGGTATGTCCTGTGGTGATTGGACAAAATCTAATGATTATATATATATATATATATATATATATATATATATATATATATATATATATATATATATATATATTATACAGATGTCTAGATGTGGATGGAGCATAGACAAATAATGACGCTGAGAAGACCAATCTAAGCATCTGCTTTTTGCCTTAGAATTTTGCACAAATCACTATTTTACTTTTCACCACTCATTTAATAGCCATCAATTGGACGGTTATGATTTCTTGATCAGTATGATTTTATAGATATGATACATCCACAATGTATCCCATACTTTGAAAGATGTAGGGAGTGGTGCCATGTGCGAAGAGAACCAGTCAGCTGATATGCCCCACCTGCGTGATATGGTCCAGCTTTCGATTGGATCATACTAACTTTTGGTTCGACCGTTCATCACGTTGTTGCACCTGTTTAATGGGTGGACCCCACGTGCTCCACTTGACCACTTTTTTAAAAGAAAATAACAGGTGATTATTCTAGTCATTTCATCCCCAGAAAAGCACCTTTTTGCATTTCATTTTATCAAGGCGTTGTTTGGTAAATTAAAATCCATGACCTACTATGTAGTAAATTTTTGAAATGATTTGTTAGTTTATAATAAATATTTTTAAATTTTATTTACTGCTAAATTTTCCAATGATATCCCAAGAAAATAAAAACCTCAAAATTAAAACTCACCACGAGAATTTCCAAAATCGAAGGAACCTCCAAGGAGCGAGGTTAGTAGTTGGGACGCATATTGAAACTCCTTGAGGCCCACTGTGTGTACGTGTTTTATCCACACCGTTCATCCATTTCTGCAGCTCATTTTAGTGCATGAGCCCAAAATCAAAGCATATCCCAAGCTCAGTGGACCACACCACAAGAAACAGTACTGTAGGTTAAAGTCATGGATGCATGCATTGTATACGTGAAAAACATGTAATCAACCTGAACCATTCAAATTTTTTTATGTAGAACAAGAACCCCCTGATAAAGGGCGTGGATCAAAAATCTTTCTATCGCATGTAGACCGCAAAAGATCAAGGAAAGTTAGACAAAAATCATCAATTTTTTCATGAATTGACCAAAAGAAGGCAGTCTGTAAATGAGCCATAACTTTTAATCCGGGATGAGTTACGGGATGCACAACATATGGATTTCAACTAAAATTTCATTTTGGAGTGAACCGTTTAGTGGGTCGTGTCCGCCCGTTTCTCCAAAAAAGTATGGTTACAATAGAAAAACAAAATTTTAGAAAAACCTGCTATTTTTAGTAATTTCGAATTTTAATTCGTTTCATTCTTTTTAGAGTTTTTATTTATTTAGGAGTTTCTATTTTTATTAAGCAATGAGTTTTAAAAATAGTCTGCTTAATAGTAGTCTTTAATTATAATTTTATTATTTTTAGCAACTTTTTATTTCGAAAAAGTTACTATTTTTAGTAAGTACAAATGAGAATTTGTTTAGGAATATATAAGAATGTTAAATTTATTTTTAATGTTAACTTTTATATTATTATTCAATAAAATTCTGATTTTTATCAATTTTTTTCTGATGGATTCGAGATTTTTCCTAGTGGATTTGAGAAAGCCCTATTGAGGAATCTAGAGAGCCTTGTGGATTCAAAATAATTATCCTGTGAGAAAGACGATAGTCAACTTCACCACGTCCCCCTACGTCAATTTTACCCACACTGTGGATGGGTTACATACTAAGAACATTGGTTGGACAATCCTAACCATCCAATCAGGACCCATCAAATGGAAGGTCAAGAAGAAAGTGGTCAATAGCGCAGCGGATGCATGCATATACATGAGATATCATGATCTGTCGAACTCAGTCAATTTGAACACTTATGTTTCCGGAGACAGGCCGTTGGGCCTCTCCACCTTTTAGGGGACTACCATAGATTTTCCAACATTTAGAAACCATTTCGGTAGCTTTAGCCTGGAATGTTCATACATGTTTAGGTGATCCATTTCAATGTGTGGAGAATAATATGAGAGTGACCTGAACTTGGAATATTCCACATATGTCGTCTTGACCATGTGCATGGTATATATCTTCGGTCTTGAGTTGTTTGTACAAGTGGGGCACGTCATTCGGTGAAGTGTATGGTCTTGAGTTTGTACAGGTGGGGCCCACGAGGAAGTTTGTGGTCTCAACTAGACCATGTGCATGGTTCTGTCTTCAAATTTCAAACCAGATGAAGTATATGGTCTTGACCTGACCATATGCATTGTATCCTTCGTCTTGAGTTTGTACAAGTGGGGCCCATGAGGAAGCATATGGGCTCAACTCGACCGTGTGAATATATAGTATCCTCTCGGTCTTGAGTTTGTACAAGTGGGGCCCATGATTCCATGATCCGGATTGTTGATCATCTGATGGTTGGTAACCACCATTGATAGATCATTCCCTTAAAGGGTTCCGGGCCCTCACCATTCAATCTTTGGTTCCATTGTCAGCTGATTGTGGACCATTATTGTTGTTTTTTTTTAATTTCCCAACCAGATACCCTCCCATAGGGATTGAGGAGTTTGGAGTGTCCTATCTAAGAGATTCTTTAGCCATGGCCCGTTCACTGTAGGTCCATCAAATCAATAGTCTTGACCACAAAGCCATGGCCCCACTTCAGAAAACTAAGGAGAAGAGAGTACCATCTATGTTATCGCATTGAAGATCATGTGACCCCCAATATTTGTCAATTCCACATGTGCACCCCTACGGATTTGCTAGACGTGGCGACCTTGCGTGACAATAATGCCCTCTCTTATGGTGTTGTCTGAATAAGAGGAACACGGTAGAGAGAGCAGTATTATGTTACTTAGAATATTTAAGTGAGAGACTCCTTGTATAGTGGAAGAGTGTGAGAGAGAGGTAAACCTTATATTGCTGATTTCTCTTATTTTAGTGAATAGAAAACTTTAGTGTTATTGTCCCGTGAACATAAGCATACTGTCAAACCACATAAATCTTAATACCTGGTCTTTTGTTTTCACTTTGCAATTTGGGTATTGGTTTGGCTCTTTTTTGTTGTTTTGGTTCACTATCATCAATTATGTGTGGTTATCTTCTAGCAACAGCTGGTATTAGAGCTAAAGGTTGAAAACCTTTTTAGTACAAAATCAATGTTAGCGTTTGTACTTCAATTGAGTTTTAAATGGCTTATTCAAGGTGTTAAATTAAGTTCGACAAATCTATTTATGCATTGTGAAAACTAAAGATGAATGTGATGATGATAGAAATGTTGTGCAATTGTGATCGAAAAAAAAAAAATCTGCAGAGATAAAAGATGGGATATTTGAGGAGAAAAATCAATTAGTTAGGATAGATCTTTTTCTTGTACCAATTAAATTATTCAATTTTGTTCAACATGCCCAATCAACCTATTACAAAATGTCTGTGGGATAAATTATGAAATCTGTTAAACAAGATTTTTCTCCGACGACAACTATACAACTTGATGATAAATAAGGGGTCTACTTTACAAGAACACTTGACTGGATTTAATACCTTAACTAACAAATCGATGACAATTGATGTAAAGATTGATGATGAAGAAAATACTACATTTTTGCTTTATTCAAAGTTAGACTCGTGAGATAATTTAATTATGAATCTTAAAACCAGTTAAGATCTCAGTATAGAGTTAATCGTGCCAATATTGTATATCAAAGAGTCCCATAAAAAATACATGACAGATCTTCTGGTGATACCATGACGATCAAAAAAAGATATACTAACAAAGGTACAGGTCAAAGGTATCTCGCCTGCTACCCCAGCTGAAAGACGCCTAAGTTTTTCAACAGGTCTCAGGTTCGAAATGTTAAGGAGACACACTAACCCCACTAGTGGGTGGGTGTGTTGTGTGACTAATCGTGTGGGTGCGTTACGCAGCTAACAAGGTGGGTGTGTTGCATGACTAAAAAAAAGTTATTTAAAAAAATGTACAAGTCGAAGAGATCAGACCACATGAGCAAGCAAGGAGTAAAGATACTTCTATATGGAAATTTATTTTCTGGTTTGAATTCTATTACTTTAGATTTTTATAAGGATTGTTTATTTAGAAAGATCCATATAATTTATTTTCCTCTTCCACGACTAAAAGCAAGAATATTTTAAATCTAATTCCTTCTTACACTTGGGAGGCTTATGTTAAATCTTTAGAATATTAGAAGTATTTTATTTTTTATTAATAATTTTTTCAAAATATATAGATTTAAATGCTCAAAAGGATGAGTGATGCTTTTACTTATTTTATCAACTTTATAATATTGGCTGAAAACCAGAAGGAAAGAAGATTAAGTGTTTGTATTTCTTTTACTCTTTTCTCTACGAGTTTTTTATGTAGAACAAGAACCCCCTGATATGGGACAAGGATCATCCACCTTCCTATCTCATATGGACCAGAAACAGATCAAGAAAAAAGTAGCGGAATTCAACATATTTCGGTCAACTGACCAACCAATGTCGGTCGCTAGAAATTCCTTAAAAAATACAAGTTTGGTCTTTAGACGATTTTGGTTCCTTTCGGTCACTCGACTAGCTCTTTCAATTGACTAACCAATCGCCCAAAGACTTGGGTCGGTCGCTCAATCGTGACCGACGAACTTGCATGAACTTAAGTGATTTTGTTATTTCTTTCCTATTTTGTTAGGACTCTCTTGATTACATTTCTAGGGTTTAATTTATCTATTTATAGTCGTCTCGACCTTATTTAATGCATTCAGTCTCATTATTATTCAATTAAACTTTGATTTATTCAATTTTATTCTCATGTACTTGAGAAATTGCTCGTAGATTCGGGTTTTACTTCATGGATTTGAAGTAGTGATCGACCTCATCATACCCCTCCATGCATCAATTAGTATAAGAGCGAGGATTTTCCCTCTGGTCGATGTCTCTTAACGAAGGTTTGGGCAATAATCCCATGGGCAGTGCTCTAGGGATCTATTTTTTTAAAGCAACAACTTTCAAGACGTCACATGAGACTTTTCAGTGGGAGAGAATCAGCAAGATATAAGGGTTGTAAGTTGCCTTCAACTGTATTGTGGAAGTCGTAGTACCACCTCGTGCTCGTGGCGGCATTCAACCTCCATTGATCATCGGACGACCCAATCGTGTTGTTCATAACATTATGACTACGATGAATCACAGAACTGTCGATCTGAACGTCGATCTTGAGAGCTTCAACGACTAAATCCACATCAAGGATTTGTTGCTTGAAGTCAAAGGTTTCTCCAAATATACAGAGATCCCTAAAGTGAAGAAGGTAAAACTGGTGGCCTACAAGTTGAAGGGTAGTGCTGCTATTTAGTGGGAATTAGTTTAGCACAATCGGGAATGACATATGAAGGTGTTAATCCGCACGTGGCTGCAGATGAAACGTCGATTGCTAGCACGTTTCCTATACAATGATGAAAATCTGGTTAAGACGGAGTCGCAACAGATCTACAGCCCCATCAGCAATGCGTATGTCATCCTTAGGGAAATGAAAAACGCAACCGAAACTTTTAAAGTGGAGGGGCAGTCTTTTATAACCGTCCATGATTTCACCAAGGAATTTGATGATGGTGCGTTGGATCTAGATGAGTGCAATGAAGAATCGAATCGGGTGTCTGAAGCAAAGCCTATGGATGGTGAGCCTCAAGAAGATTAGGCATGTTTCGTGTTGTAGGATACAGAGTCGTCTCCTATTGAGACGCTTCCTTTACCGGTACAAGAGGAATCAGTTAAGGAGAATGAACAAGTGGTTAATCAGATCTCTACTACAGATTTGGTGCTACTACAAGTTGATAAGAAGACCATCAATCTGAATTATGATACAAGTTTAGATAGCCCCACTACTAAAATTTTCATACGACTAACGATCGAGGGCGAAGAAATCAAGACATGAACGATTGAGGTCTTAATCAAGTAAGAAGCAGATGTGGATCCTCTGTATATCGCTGAAGATGTAGTGTCAGGGTTGCCAGAGTTCAAGATTATTGTATTTGATCCTGTGACGATATCGGCGATGCCTTCTCCAACGTATAAGAAAGAAGAGAGCGTTCGAAGTTGATTGTGCATTGTGGCCCGGGTTTAATAAATAACTCGAGGACGAGTTATCTTGAAGTGGAGTCTGATGTAGAAGAAGAACCCTGATGTTGAATGAGGATCATCCACCTTCCTATCTCATATAGATTGGAAACGGATCAAGGAAAAGTGGTGAAATTCAATATATTTTGGTCGGTCACCCGAAATTCCTTGAAAAATACAAGTTTGGTCTCTGGATGATTTTGGGTCCTTTCGTTCACCTAGCCAGCTCATTACGTGATTTCCTGATCTCTTTCCTCTTTTTTTTTAGGACTGTTGATTACATTTGTAAGGTTTAGTTTCTCTATTTAATTAGAGCCGACTCAAACCCATTTAACGTATTCAGTCTCGTTATTATTCAATTAAACTTTGATTTATTCATTTTTATTATGTGGATTCAAGAAATTTCCTTGGATTCAGGTTTTGATTCATAGATTTGAAGTAGTTATCTAATGAGGAACACGGTGATCAACTTCATCATGTAGCTATCTGCCTAGTTTCTTTATTATTATTTTTTTTTTCTAACACACTCACACCACAGTTGTATTTCACCACAATGGGTAATTGAATCCTTGGCCTCGGTTGAAACTCTTGTGAGTCTACCACGTACTTCGCCAACATTTATCCTGTGTGCGGTTGTTTTTCGGCAACATCTAGGCCATTGAGCTATCAAATGAGAGCCACTATATAGATTATCCGTCAAAAAATTCAGAGCCATCAATCTGAGATGGGCCGCACATGTACAAAATCCAATCGAGAGCCTAAAAAAACCGTCCATGTTCTTTTGTAGGTGAGGCCTACCTGATATTTTAATAGACTTGAGTTGTCAGGCAAATGATCTAGATATACACTCACAACTGACACACGGATCAGATGTCCAACACACGCGCGGGGCTTGCATGTGTAGCTGCATCTGGTGGTATACGCGTGAGTGCTACCAAATCTCTTTAAAGGAATCCCCGTGATATAAGAGCATGCGTTTGGGAAGGTGAACGCATCTGCATGCGCAAGCATGCAACAGCTACAATCATGTGATACATGAATTTACACCCTCCCTTTTTGACAAATACACCCTTTGCATGTAGTTTTAAGTACAAAACAACAAAGTAGACAGTAATATTATATTGTTGAAGTTAGAAAGAAAAGGACGAGTCTATCAAAAAAATGGGGAGAGAAATTAGAGTAGAGTAGGCAAAATAGCAAAAGGCATGCAGAAAAAATATATGGGCAGCCCACATGCGACGTTCCCAGAACGGGCGACATGGTTTGCATGCAAGAGCTTGTATGGGATCCTCGAGCCAACAACATGTCCGTACTAGGGCTTCGCGTTTATATGAGTGGGGCCCATCGTTCAATGATCTAGATGATTGTTCTGATCATCTGCTGCGACTCAGTATGTGTGGCCAATATTCAACGTTGACGTGTGGACCACCTGATATAAGTGGATGTGATATATATATATATATATAAGTGTCTCCATACCATCCAAATCCTGATGAAATTCAAAATGATGCACCACGTACGGACGCGAATTTCCTACACCAAAACGTGCGAATAAAAGCTCTTTGGGACTGAGGTGTACGTGTGACATCCACTCCGTCCATTATCGAACTTAAGTGGGCCACACCAAAGGGAACACCCAACGTTGGAAACTTCCTGGGGCTTACCATGATGTTTATACATCATCTAAACCGTTCATAAGGTGAGTAGGACCAGGACGAGGTTTGAGACCAAAATATCAGCCTGATCCAAAACTTTGATAGCCCCCAAGAAGGTTTCAACGGTGGATCGATGTTGGTGAGCATCCCTACTGTTTCATGTGGTGTGGCCCACTTGAGTTTGGGGTTGGCCTTATTTTTGGACTTACGTCCTAACATAAGGTGGCCCAAATGATGGATGGAGTGGATGTTGAAAACACAAGCATCATGGTGGCCCCACAGAGCTTTTTGTGCATGGGCTTCCCTACGATCACTGTTGCATAGGAAATTCACGACCCTTGCAGCTCCATAACTGTTCCACTCTCACTCTTACAAAGGAGAAGTCGATGTCAAGAAAGAAGAAGAGAAAAGCCAAGGGATGTACAAGATGCAAATAGGAGGCAGGCATGCAGACAAAGCAGTTCCCTAAAAACCCTAATATATATCAGAAAGATACGACAGTGAGTGGTCCTTGTTTCCCTCTCTCCTTAGCCTCTGCTCTTTGCCAGCAGGAGAGAGAGAGAGATAGAGAGAGAGAGAGAGAGAGTGTTTAAAGAAGGTTTGTAGGGCAGGTGGTCCTATACCTAAACAAACTCTCTAGGGTTTTACTTCTCTTGTCTGTCTTGGAATAATCATTTCATTTCATTGTATAATATCAAAAGAGAAGTGTCCTGGAGTCCACAAACTACTCATTGCATTTATAGCCATCTAGTGGGGGGGTCATGCGTATGGACGATTGGAATAGCTCAAGAGGTACGTCCTACCTTTAGGAGGGCCCCACAGGAGAAGCATGGGTTTGATAAATGTTCCCACGAGTGGGATCCATGAACAGATGATACCTTTTATATTTTTAGAGTCTCTTTCCCTTGGCATTTGCATGGTGGGGACTACCTAATCTTACTCTGATTCACATGAAATCGGATTGCGTACTGAGTAAACTCAGTGCGCTTTAATCGTACTGAGTAAACTCAGTTGGGCCCACCGTGAATGTATGTGGTTTATTTATGTCGTCCATCCGTTTTTCCATATCATTTTCTGGCAAAAAATTGAAGCATATCCAAAGGTCAAGTGGACCATACCACAGGAAACAGTGGGAATAATGATTTCGACCGTTGAAACCTTGCTAGGGCCCATAGTGATGTTTATTTGTCATACAACCTGTTCATAAGATCACAAAGACATGGATGGAAAAATATCAGCTCGATCCCAAAATTCTTTGGCCACGTTCCATTCACACTATTTCCTGTGGTGTGATACACTTGAGTTTTGGATATGCTTCCTTTTTGGGCTCAAACCCTAAAATTATCTGTTAAAATGGATGGACGGAATGGATAAAATAAATAAATCTCGGTGGACCCCACAGAGTTTACTCAATACGCAATACGCTTACCATTCACATCGCCCCGTTGGCGGAGTACATTTCACTTGACTGGTCCACGGACTACCTTTTGATTATTACCCATGATGAAAAGGAGAAACACCCAGGTGCACTCTCGTTGCAACGATGCACACTTGTGCGAGATCTGAACCGCACATCATGCAACCCCCTATGTGTATTTACCATATCTAGGAATTTTGGGCTGGTAATTCCATCAGGTAGGCTACGGATGAACGTAAAAGGAAATGAACGGATGAGATTAGTTTTGATTTGCATGTGCATCCTGTCTGAATATCATAAAACTTGGTTTTCTTTTTTTTTATATACATGGATCTATAGATTGGGGTCACTGGACGAATGGTCTCGATCTCACATAGGAATGTTCGTTTCTACACGTGTGATGAGTGGTTTTATAAAGTGTATTCGTGCAAATGCACGTAGCTTTTCAGGCTGTCAAGGCCTATTAAAAGAGCATATCCAAGTAGTTGGCTGATGCCTTTGTATTTTTGTCTCTTTATATTTCAAAAGGGCAAAAAAAAATACACGGGCTGTTATGGATGAAGAGGTACTTGATACTCTGGCAAAGTCTGTTGTGGGTGAGGAGGTATTTAATACTCTGGAAAAGTATGATGCTTGATACTCAGGTATTGAAAGAATATGCACTTAACATACATAATTCTAACATTTGATTCGTGGACACTTTGTTTATTGAAAAAGATTCTAAAAACTAAAGCCTTTCCATCATGTAATTATTTATAACTCTAATGATCTATATATTATGGTGGGACCCACCATTTGGTTGGTATGGATCAATGCTCATGTACAGTCATTTCCTTCCCTCCAAGAATAACCAAACCGATCAAATGGTGGGCCACCCCACAATAGATAGTCCATTTACCAAAAATCCAAACCCTTCAATTCAAGAAAAAGATAGTCAAGAGAGAAATTAAAATACAGCAACAGTTCACATTGAACAAAAAAAAAAGAAAAAAAGAAAAAAAGACCAAATATTATACAGTTAAGATCTTCCAGTCTGTGGTGATTTTGGGTGCATAAGTTATGATCTCTCGGTTAGGGCAGCCATGATGGTTCAGATCATTGGGACAGTGGGCCCCACTTGTAAAAAACCGAAACCTGAACAGTATCCTAAAACCATAGAGCAGGGTATTGTATAAAATTTATTTTAGTTGGAATGTAAATATAAAATAAAGTAAAGAAAATTGCTCCAGTGCTCTTAGAGTACTATAAGTTATAGTGCTCATCGTTGCAATGATTCAATTGGGTAGTCCAGTTGATTGATCCGAACCGTTCATTAAGTCCACAATACATTTCATAGGCTATCTGACATAATTCATACTGATCGGATGATCCAATCTATTTGATTTGGCATTATTTTTACAGCCATCAGTTTTCAAAACCATGTATGTGACGTTTACAATTGCCTAAAAAGGCGATTCTTTAGAATCGTAAGCAGTCCATCATGGGCCTTAACAAATTAATGGCTTGGCAACCTATTTTTGTGTAAATGATCTTGACCATCCATATTAAGGACACTGATAAAAGGGGTTCATATATGTATGATCAGTGTGATGTTTTCATGGTAGCCAATGATATCTGCTATGGACCTAATGAACAATACTAGGGACCTGTTTGGATACTACCCAATAAGTTACTTTTGGCACTTAAAGTTAGTTTGGTAAGCATCAAATTTCTCCTAAAAGCTGCTTATCAGAACCATTTTTTTTTTTCTTTTAACTTTTCCTGATTACTTTTATACTATCTCTCACACACAAGCTATATTTCAAAGGAAGCTATGGTACATATAAAAGGAGGCCCCACATGATGGTGGGGCTCACACAGGGGACGGTCCATATCAAAGATGGCCCCCACATAATGGATTACCCCATATTAATGCGGACCCACATAATGGATGGTCCACATCAAAGGTCGGCCCATAATGATAAATAGCCCACATACAGAGAGGGCCGGCATGATGGACTACCTACTTCAAACGTAGGACCAATATGATGAACAGTCCAGATCAAAGTGGGCTTCCTAGATCCATTCGCAGGGTCCTTTTTGTAGATCTGGTGGGCCTTGGCCAGATTAGAGAGAAGTTTTTCCCGGCTGAGTTTTGTTGGTTGAGTCTTTTGTTTGTAGATGTCTGCTTTTTTGTGAATAAAACATTTTCTTCCAAAAAAAAATAAATAATAACGAAAAAGGTGGGTTCCATGGATCTTGAAGCTGGCCCATATAGAGGTGGACCCACATGATGGATGATCCACATCAAAGGTCAGCCCCTAATGATGAATGGCCCACATCCAAGGGGAGCCCCTCATGATGGGAAACCCACGTTGAAGGTGGGGCCCATATCCAAGGCAGGCCCCACAAATAGACGGCCCACTAGGAGGCGGGCCCACATGATGGATGGTCCACATCAAAGGTGGGCACCACATGATGAGTGGTGGATATTGAAGATGGGACCCACATGATGGACAATAACATTGATGGTGGGCCTCACATGATGGATGACCAACATCAAAGGTGGGCCCTACCTCATGAACGGTGCACATTAAAGGGCGGACCCTAATGCTAAATGGCCCGCATCCAAGGTGAGCTCCACATGATGGGCAGCCCACAGTAGTGGGGCCACACAATGAATGATCCACATCAAAGGTAGGCCCCACATGATGGACAGTGGATGTGAGGGGAACTAAGTAAACTCGAGGGATGATTACTTAGGTGTTGGATACCAAAAATGCATTTTCTACTTTTTGGATGATAAGTATATTGTTTACCAAACATACTTATTTGCTGATTAAGTAGAAACCAAGATAAGTTAATTATTTGATAAGTAGCTTATCTTAAGTAACCTACAATCCACACAGGCCCTTTCTAAAGCTAATGCAACTAGGAGTACTGGAGCACCTCTCTAAAGTAGATATGGGTTACTATCTAATACTAGGAAATGCCCATTGGCCATTCAAGTAAATTCCGGGCCCATCTCATATTTTTGTTGGCTGCAATAATTCTAGGGTCATTACATGGGCTGTAGGGTTCAGCCCAAGCCCAGATCAACATGGGTTGGGCCTTCCCAGCCCATTGACAGTTCTGGTGTTAGTCAGCATGACAAATAGCCCTAAGATTTTTAAATCAATGATCCACCGTACAGATGCACACATGAAAGCTGAACCAGACCTTACAAACGTAGGCCCTGTCAATGGAGCACTAGCACTAACACTGTCCAGTCCATGGAATAGATGGAATTGGTCTTGGCATCCCATCGCTATCAGCAACTCGTTCTTTGTGGGGGTTGTTATTTTATACTCTGGCAGAGCATGATGTTCGATACGCCGGCACTCTCATGTCGTACACATGGCATACACTCACTCAAGCTAAACTGACAGAACCGAGAGATGCACTGGTGTTCTCGGAGCACTTTTTAAGTTACAGTGCTTATAGTTGCATAAGTCATTTGAACGGTCCAATAATTCCATATCATTGGAAACCATGCAAAAAAAAATCCTTGTATGACATGGATGGGATTAGTTAGGATTTTGCCTAAAAATCCCAATTATTTTCATGATGGGCCCTGATAAAAAGATGGATTTCTATTATACCTGTTTTTGTGTAAACAATCTCGACCATCAATAGTAGAGGCTATTGATCAAGAGGCCGGTTCCTCTACAAGTCCTTAGTACAATAAGCTACTCTAAAGGGCCCACCGTCCATCAACCTCTCCAAAAGGGTCGCCCCTGCTGTGAAAGTTGGACATTCTATTAGTTGGGATGATCCAATCATCATGTGGGCCACCATGTGAATTTGGAGGTTTTAATTGTTTCCTACCATATGACCCACCTAACTTAAATGGGGGGCACGGTGTGGATGTCTGACACACATCATCGTGGGGCCCACACCCTAAGAGCACTGGAGCATTCGTCTAATAAATTGTACAACCCAAGTCACAGTCCTGAATCTGATGGGTTGAACAATGCCGACCTCTTTGTGGGACATTTTCTTTTTTAAAAAGGACCAATGTCTAACAAATACCTACCAATCCAATAGTCATATAAAAGCCTAATGTTCAGTTCATGATGCATTTAAACTGGGACCCACGATTTGGTCAGTCTCATTTGAATTACCTGTATGCCACACCCAATAATTTTTAATAATTCCAAGTGCTTGTATATCATCCATCACTCTGCCAGAGTATCAAAGTTTTTTCTATGCTTTGTGAGAAAAACAAATAATGATGATGATGACAACAACAACAACAATAATAATAAATAAGAGTGGCATTTGGGCATATTCATCCCCATAATTAGTCATGAGAGGGGCATAAACTTTCCGAAAATGGGATGTATGCAGCCCTTTAACCAATGGCATTTTTTATTTTATTTTTTTGTAAATTCCCGGGTTTAATGCAATTACTTCCACTCCCACATCCACAGTATTATTAGAGAACCCATGAAAACAAGGCTCCATTTTGATGACTATGACATCTATTGTAATAGGTCTATAACATTTGAAAAAGTAGTGAAATAATAATAACTTGCCTTCCCAGAAAACAATCATAATAAATCTTTTGGGATTTCAATTGTTGCAAAAAAAGAAAAAAAAAAAAAAAAAAAAAAAACTAATCAGACCCAAGAGAAAATATAACATTGATGTTCTTTTCATTTCATAAACAAGGGGGGCCCAGTGCCCATAACATTCTATGGCTACAACAGATTATAAATGACTTACACAAACAGAGTAACTATAATCACTTCCCTATTCTAATTAAACAATCAAGTGCTTACAATCGAAGCTTCAACATAGGATTAAGATTCTGATTATTCAGTGAAACAACCTATCATTGACGTAGCTCTGTAATGGTGCTCGTAGCTCTGTAACGCGCACCATCCTAGTTTCGCAGGTTGGACCCCATAAAAACTGCTACACCCTAGCGTTAGAAGCTACAAAATTTTGATTCACCAGATGGGAAAAAATGGTGGAAACTAATCGGTAGTGGCGGACCTACTTCCATTGAGCTCGTCCGATCTAGTGGAGATGAAACAACAAAGCCTATCATAGACTTGCCTAGCTGTTGGACGGTTGGCTGGATTTCCTTTGGTACACTCACGGAATAAATCAATCAAGAATTTCCGGGCTTCAGCTTCAGATGGTTCTGCTGATGCTGAATCCGATCCAGTCATTGTGGATTCATCTGATGAAGCCAGCGCCTCCAGCTCGTTTGTTAGTGGTGGCCGCTGATTCGACTGCCAATTACCACGTTAAATTTCAGCCACAAACTATAATCCCCAAAAAACTAGGAAAGACGTCAAAAATATAATTGAAAAGCCAATGGTGCTGCATCAAAAACATGGTGTTCTGTATTGGGGTTGCATAGTAGCGAAATCCAACATTCTGGCAACAGTTCAAAAGAACTCTCTTCATCCCACCCTCCTTACAAACAGGGAAATGACCAAGAGCTCAAAAGAAGTAAAATAACAGGGCAATAAGCCCCAGCAAGAATACAATTTCCTGATATTGTCAATTACCCACAGATAGGAAGCATGACTTGGGGACCAGAGCATTGATCTGGTGATAATGGGGGCCCCATCATGGTTGGAACGATGGCCCCAAAAAATGCCCAAGGTAGGAAATCTAACCCCCCAATCTTTGGCCATCTTTTGTTAAGGGAACAGCTGTTGTACTTCGGTAACTGTCTAAACATAGGCCACTGATCAAAGGTTTTGATCTTCAAATTTGCAAGATTTCAGGGGCGTCCCATCCACGGTGTCAATTCTTACATGAACTGCTTTTGATGTTCATAACTAAGATATTGGTACAAAGGTCGGACTGTGGTTAGCATCTCTAAACAATTGAAATCAAAATTAAGTTGGTACCATGTGTTGTCATGTTTCTATGGGTGGGACAAGTCAAAAAACAAATACAAGGGCCAATTGAACAATCCCCAAAACACTGGGATGGTTGTACTTCCACATTCCAACATGATGTACAACCATCCAGAAGAGGCCAAATCAGAAAGCCATTACAAGGGTCGATAGAGTTGATGCACTTCTATCTTCTTCTTTTCTGAAAGATGCTGCACTTCTAACTATCGGTATAACCATTCAGTATTCTTAAATGGAGCTATACCTGTAGGAGATGATGAATTTTGGAATCTAGTAAACCCACATAGGGGACTTGCAGTGTTAACATTTCCAATAGCACACACCCATATGACCAAATATCCACTTCCTGCAACCACACAAAGCACAAATTACCATCCCAGTAACCTAAGAAAGCCCCATCAGATGAAAATTTGATCAAAGAAATACGAGTCTAAAATCTCCAACAAGCACGATAGCTGCAATACACTATTAGACCCATCAAGAAAAAGATTTCAGGTAGGAACAAGATGGTTACATAAAAGACAACCAGCAAAGGGTTCACACCGCAACACTTGCACCATTCGAACAGTTTGATCATCCAAGCCATAGAGCATCAACAAACATTTTATATTTCCATAAAATAAAGAGGTGTGCTCCAGTGGTACTAGTACCACTACGAGTATGGTGGTACTTGGGTTCGGAGCCTTGCCTCGTTGGTAGACTCTGTGGAGTTTCAACAGGGGGTCTTGGTTTCGAAACCCATCAGTGGTGAAAATCCACGCTGCTGACAGCACCAGTGGGTGCGTTGCTTGACTGACTGGGTGGGTGCGTTGCATGACTGACCAAAAAAAAAAAAGAGTATGGTGGTACTTGGTTGTTGTGGGGACCCACATGGTGTCTATGATATCCAACCCGTACAAAAGGTGAATCCCATCATGATGGTCAGCCTGTCCAACCATCAAGTGGACCACACCATAGAGAAAATGAAAATAGCCCAAACATCCAAAATTCAACTGGTGGTGCCCACCTGATGATTGGATTAGCCCAGTCTTCTGTGCGTCAATCAACATTGTAGTCACATCTTTCGGACAAGCTGGATGCCATATACATCTCACGTGGAACCCACTATTTCAATTTGGGGGTTTTGGGAATTTGTTTGATATGGCATGACCTACCTGGTGATTGGATTAGCCTGATTTTTGGGCTGTCTGTCAACATTTTGTCACATCTTTTGAACAGGCTCAATGCCATACACATATCACGTAGAACCCACTAGGTGCACATCTTTGTAGAGAGCACTGTATGGGTTGGATGTCATACACACCAAATAAAACAAATTCCATGTTAGTCTTTGCAAAAATATTTCCTGCCCCGCTCCCTCCCTCCTTTTAAGAGTTCTAAATTCGAGGGGGTTAGCTTTTTTCAGTTGGGTATGGGGAGAAGTGTCAATTTTGGGTAGATGTTTGGCTAGATGAGGGGACTTTTCAAGCCGAGTTTCCTATGGATGTCATACATGGCAAATAAAACAAATTCCATGTTAGTCTTTGCAAAATACTCCCTGCCTCTCTCCGTTACTCCTTTTAAGAGTTCTAAATTCGAGGGGGTTAGGTTTTTCAGTCAGGGATGGGCAGAAGGTTAAATTTTGAAAAGATGTTTCGCTAGGCGAGGAGACTTTTCAAGCCAAGTTTCCTATGCTAGCGAGGATTGCAGCAAACGGCAATGTTGTTGCTAGGTGAAGAAACCTGATGGATGAGTTGGATGAGTTCATTAGGGTAATGGCCAGGTTTCATGGCTTTTACCCCTCACCCGATGTGATATATTCCATGCTATGGAGGCAAGAGAAGGTGGGTCGGTTTTCTGCTCGATCCTTCTACGGATTACTTGCCAAGTGGTGCCGGTTTCAGGTTTGGGTCCACCAGCTTATGTGGGAGAGGTAGGTTCTTAGGATTCTTCCAATTCCCGTGGGTGATGTCGAGGACTATTGAAGGGTTGTTGTTAGCTTGGCACAGCAGCAGCAATGGGAAGGAAAGCAAGATTTTGTGGAGGTTCTCCTTGTTGGAGGGTCTTCGGGCTATTTGGGGCAAAAGAAATAATTGATGTTTTAGAGAAAAGTGTCTTTTGGTCTCGAAGATGTTCGAGTGGGAAAAAAACGGATGTAAAGAACTGGGCTTCTAGTTTGGGAATCCTTGTGGATTTGTGATGCGGACATAAGATCATTTCAAGTTTACCAACGAAGAAAGCGCCCACCACAAACACCTTCCTTGTGGTTAGGCGATGATTGAGGAATATTGAAAACCCTACGCACGTGATTTGGCACATAGAAGACACATGTTTAGGATGGAAGAAGACCCGACTGAAGGAATGGAAGAATACCTTTCTGAAGGTGGTCGAGCGCCCGACCAAATTTGTCACCGAGCGCCCGAAATTTTGAAATTTTGAAGTTTTCTTGCTGGACATTTTTCATCCTAGTCGAGCGCCCGACCAAATTGGTCACCGGGCGCCCGACCAACGTACGAACTGTTTTTTTGTATTTCTTTTTTACTTAAATTTTAGGGGTATTTTGGTACTTTTGTGTTTTCTTATTGCTTATTTAAGTGGGCTAAGCCCCAAAAACGAGTTAGTTGATTATTAATGAAAAAGCAAACATCTTTGGTGGCATCTCTCTTCTCCCTCTCATGATGCTTATTCTCTTTCCTTGATCTTCTTCTTCTAACTTCTTCTTGTGTCCCTCCAAATTCTTCAAGGTAATTTTCTTCTTTCTATCTTCCAGTTTTGCTAATCCTTCCTCGATCAAACTTTGAGAATCAATCTAAACCCTAAACCTCCAAATTCTCAAATCCCTAATCCGAGAAACTTCCTAATTCTTCGGACTAGTGATCTTCATTGATCAATTGGGTATGGCCATGCAAGATCAGGAGGTCTCATCCATCGCCGGATCCAACCTAAGTGATAATTGAATTCCATACTCCATGGTTGTGATGATGGCCCGCTCCATTGCATGTTTCCTTTATGATTTTCTCAGTTATGATGATTAATGCTAGAATTTTATATTATTATTGTCTTTTATTTCCGCTGAATAATTGTGTTTATAAACATGCATCATAATTAGGTCATCCTGCATCAATTTGTTTCTCTTAGCCTTTTATAAGCTTTTCTTAGTAGCTTTTGCGCACCTTTGGCACTCTTTTAATAAATTGATTTTTGAACTTCTCTTTAAATTATCTTAAGGCAACTAGTTAAGAAAATAAATAAATAAAAATCCAATCACTTTAGTATCCAATCACACTACAGGAAACTCTTGTCAAAGCTGCCAAAGGACTTCTAAAAATAAAAGACCACTTGTCAAACAGCCCAAAATCAACTAAATCTGGAAGTTTTATTGAGACACTTTGTCTGTGAATGAAGAGAAATTTATTAAAAACCACCACTATAAAACAGATACGAAAAGCCTTAAACTAAAAATACTAGCCATATTCAAACCCAACTAAAGAAAACATGAGAAACTATAAGAAAAGCCAATCACAAGCATTGCAAGGCTTCTAACTTTTTTTTTAAGTGACAATTTTATTGAAACGAGTGTAAAAGATTCAAAGAATACAGCAACTAAAGCCCAGATAACAAGAACAAATCAGATTTGTCAAAGTCTCTTCGACAATAAACCCAACTTGTCACATCAAGCCTTGCTTTCCTAAAGACATCATTCTCCAACCCACACTTGTTCCCGAAGCATGGCTATTCCATTTAGTTATACGACCTATATACCAAAAAAAAAAAACCATGCAGCCAGCCTCTTCCATATATGTACCAAAAATCTCCTCTACACTGGATTCTTCATATGAAAGCAAACCTTGAGCTTCTATTATCACGGTATAAATATGGTATCCACTTTCAGAGCCCATGACACTAAAATAAACCCGAACGAATATTATGGTCCATTTTTCACACTAGTGCACATGTGTGGACCCACTTGGGATCCTAAGGGAGAGCGGATCAAGTGAGACCCCGGCCTTACCTAAAACAGTGTGGCCCTTACCATGGGGTTCCCACGGGGCCCACCTTGATGTATATATTATGTATCCACGCTGTCCATCCGTTTTTACAGATCATTTTAGGGCAACATCCCAATAATGAACTAGATCCAATAATCAGGTAGACCATAACTTAAGAAAAAGTGGTGATTGACCATTAGTGAGCCACAAAGTATTCCCTCCTTGAATGGATCGCAGGGGGTACTTTGGAATCGGTGGTCGACCGCTTGATGTGGGCCCCCAGCTGCCTTTAATGGCTCGTTGGAGTGAATCACCTCCTGAAGGGGGAACAAGAAGCTTCAGTGGTTGGGTGTGCTTGAAGGGAGGAGGGCCACCGTGGGCTCCTGAGTAGGGGGGGCAGGCCCAAGGATGACCTCCCAGGTGCTGGCCATGCTTTGGGTTATGCTGGTGTTCGAGAGAGCACAGCAACAGGCTGAACAACACCATTCACCCCCAAGATTATTTGACCTTATCAATGGATTGGATGGTAAATAAACACTACATAAACATTAAGCTGCTCCCTAAGAAGTTCTTAATGGTAGGACGGTCAATCACCACTATTTCTTATGGTATGGTCCACCTGATAATTGGATCGACTTCATTTTTGGGATAATTCCCTAAACTGATCTGTAAAATCGGATGGACGACATGGATACATAATACATATATCAATGTGGGCCCCATGGTAAGCCCACAGTAAGGGCCGCACAGTCTTGCGTGAGGCCAGGGTCTCACCTAATCCGCTCTCATCCTAAGGACTTCAGACCCTACAAGTACAAATTAAAATATTAAAATAAAAAAATACGAACTAAAATACTAGAAACGATCCTCAAAACTCATCTATGATTAGTGGAAATTATTGGATAAGCCTATGAGTCCAACATTTGATCATGGTCCACTCTTGGGCTGCATCACACCACATGAAGCATAATTCATCTCTAGGCCCAGAGTTCACAATCTGTACCCAATTGTCTGATATTAATATTGAAAGCATGGTTCTAAATGTCGGTATCGGTCGGCGTATCAGCCCCGCGGAAAAATGATACGATACGGCGTCGCGTATTGGAATCGGGCCTGTATTGGCCTGTATCGGCCTGTATCGGTCGGACCGTATCAGTCAAAAAAAAAAATTTAAGCAAAAAAATATGAAAAAAATATCAGAAAAATAAGATAAAATGAGATATTCACGAATCTATCATTTATTTGTATTTTGACCATGTATTCAATGGTGTATCGAACCATTCTTTGGTAAGAATGTTATCCTGACGGGTTAACTTTCTGTAAGTTCTGGTAAGAATCTATCATTTTTTCTTTATATAAACTGTTGATATATGTCATAAATTGATATCATATATTGCTAATAGTCTAATATGTCCAAGAAGTATCACTACTCAGTACTCACTAGTTTATAACAATGTAAGTGTAGAAAACTAAAAATACTTAGTACTTACCAATTTCCTTAAATGTGAATAATATAAACATTTAAAATAACATTTTCGTTTTCAGCCATCCCAACAAATACAATTATACAATAATGGCCACTCTACAATCTGCACAAGATACAAATTTCAGGTGGACCATTAAAAACAGTGGTTATGGACCACAGGAAACAGTGGTTATAGATCATTAAAATTTAAGGTGGACCATGTCACAGGATAAAATTTCAGGTGGACCATGTTACAGGAAACAATGGTTATGGACCATTAAAAACAGTGGTTATCGACCATTACAATTTCAGGTGGACCATGTTACAGGATACAAATTTCAAGTGGACCATGTCACAGGAAACAATGGTTATGGACCATTAAAAACAATGGTTATGAACCACAGGAAATAGTGGTTATGGACTATTGAAATTTCAGGTGGACCATGTCACAGGACACAAATTTCAGGTGGACCATGTCACAGGAAACAATGGTTATGAACCATTAAAAACAATGGTTATGGGCCACAAGAAACAATGGTTATGGACCATTGAAATTTTAGGACCATGTCACAGGATACAAATTTCATGTGGGTACAAAAAATCAGACATATCTTAATCTTAGGTGGACCATAGTGAGTGATGTCTTGAATGTGGGGCCACCTCTAACATTTATTGTATATCCATGCCATCCATTCTTTTTGCCAACCCATTGGTGGCCCCAAAGACGTTTTTAATGGTAGACATCCAGTCAACACTGTTTCATGCGGTGTGGTCCACTTGAGATTTGGATCTACCTCATTTTTGCACTCATGCCATAAAATGATTTGGCAAAATGGATGGACGGTGTCCAGCAATTGGCATGTAGGTGAGCCTTGACCGTGGGGCCCACCCCATATATGTTTTATATCCATGACGTTCATCTATTTTGCCAGCTTCTTTTTTGGCACAGTCCTAAAAATGAAGCAGAAGCAAATTTCAGGTAGACCACACCACAAGAAAAAAATTGATCATTGAACGCCCACCATTACTAGTTTCTAGGCCCACTGTAATGTTTATTTGCAATCCAACCCGTTGATAGGGTCACACAGACCTGGATGAAAGGGAAAAACGCAAATAACAACTTGATCCAAAGTTGTGGCCCCAAGATGCTTTTAACGGTGGAAATTCAATCCCTACAGTGTGGTCCACTTGGATTTGGATTCCCGTCATTTTAGGGACCATGCCCTAAAATGAGTTGGAAAAACTAATGGACAGCGTGGATATACAAAACATACATCAAGGTGGGCCCCACGGGTGCAAGTGCGCGGAGCATCATACCCTCCGGAGTATTTAAAAAAAATTGAGTGCGACATGGCTGTGAAACAGCCACGTCTCTGTTCCTCTTTTGAAAAGAAGAAAGAGAGAGACAGAGAGGGAAAATGAAAAAAGAGAGGGAGAGGAAAAGGACGAGAGGGAAAGATGAGAGAGAGAATGAGAGAGAGAGAAGCCGAAGATGGTGCGGCCGTGCAGCCCCTACCGCAATATCGAAGAAGAAGAAGAAGAAGAAGAAGATGTTAGGGAGAGGAAAAACACGAGGGGGAGAGATGAGAGAGAATGAGAGAGAGAGAGAGAGAGAAGATGAAGATGGTGCGGCCGTGCAGCCCCTGCCGCAATATCGAAGAAGAAGATGTTAGGTTAGTTTTTTTTTTTCTTTTCACTTTTTTTTTTTTTTTTCACTGTTGCTTCACCGTTTTTGCAACAAAAATCGATTAAAACAAAAATCCCTAAAAAAATTGCAAAAAACAAAAAGAAAAAAGAAAAAAATTGATTTTCTATCTTGCGCTGCCATTTTTTCGATTTAAATTATCGAATCGTATCACGATTTGATCGGGTCGTATCGGCCTGACCGATATGCATTCCAAATATCGGACCCGATATGGCCCGTATCCGCCAATACGACCCGATTCGAGTCATTCGACCCG
Organism: Liriodendron chinense; assembly: GCA_003013855.2. Classification (NCBI taxonomy): domain Eukaryota; kingdom Viridiplantae; phylum Streptophyta; class Magnoliopsida; order Magnoliales; family Magnoliaceae; genus Liriodendron; species Liriodendron chinense. Next base: position 4,526,274 of record ML058487.1, read on the forward strand.
ATACGGTACAACGGATACCAATACGGCCGATACGAGGCCATATCACATATCATATCGAGCCGATACGGAAACGATACACCCGTATCGGCCGATACGATACCGATTTTCAGATCCATGATTGAAAGGTGTCGGCTCATTTGGAAGAACAAACACTAAATGCGAGAAAGAAGAGGGCACTTGCTAGCTTCCCAAGCCAGTTAATATTCTGCACCCGAAGATCCAATATTTTAATAGATGGTGGGCTGGGAAAGGCCTTGGGGATTTGAGAATTGAGACTAAGAGCAGCGACATTAGTCATACCCAAACTATGATGCGGGTCCTGCAAACAGTTCAGCAGACATTGAAACATTCTATACCATCTTTAATTGCAACCAAAAGACAAGAGAGCACAAATATGTATAGGGCTGGAGTAGGAACTTTATGGTTACTGTTAGAGCCGCCTAACCTTCCTTGGAAACTGCCAGATGAAATATAATTTTGGTAGAAGAAATGGATGTGTCATTCTATTATACATAGAAGATATACAGGCAAAGTGCTTACATATCTCATGCTTAAAGGTTATGTTTAAACAATTATTGGAAAGCTAGTTGAGTAAAAGGATGCCAACCATGTATCTATTTAAGAAATGTTCGTCACAAACTTGTGGGAGAGAGGGAAGCTTACCAGCCCATATCGATTCCGTGTATGCATTGCCTGCAACACCTCTGGTGCCATCCAACGAGGTGTTCCAACACAAACGTCAGGCGGAGGTATGCCAAGATGAGCAATACAGCATGTATGTAGAGAGGCTTGGAGAGGAACGGCACTATCAAAATCACAGAGCTTGACGATAGGAGCATCATTGATTCTTTTGTTATCTAAATCGATTAATATGTTCTCACTTTTAACATCTCGATGAATGATGTGCTTTGAGTGAACTTCTGCCAATGCAGAGGCAATGTCTCTAGCGATAAATAATGCCAAATTAATTGGGACATGCTTCTCCCCCCCTTCTGATAATCTTTCGATGTAATTCTGTCAAGCACAGGCAGAACAAATGCTAAGAAATATATCAAAGGTAGGTGGAAAATGCAAGAAACCAAACATTTCAACTGCAGGATTACCTTTAAAGAACCCCCTCCTATGTACTCCATCATAATTGTAGACTGCAATAGTCGATGCCCTTTATTTCCGTCTGCTGGAGGAATCCACTTAGAAGACAGCCGGTGTCCATAAATTTCAACAATGCAATCGTGATTCCTCAGAGCGTTTAAAATTCTTACTTCCCCTAGACAACTGTACTCAAACTTCTTCATTTCCTGCTCTGAAGCCTCATATGCTTCTAAAGTACGCAACTGCAGCATGTAAAATTGTAAATTGACAGAAAAGAATAAATTAGTTATGGGGAAAAGAGGATTTAAAAGTAGCAAAAAGGCACAAAACGGCCAAAAGAGCAGTTTAAGCAAACCATGAAAATGATCGAGTAACAATGAGAAATATAACAAAGATATGCAGCAGTTATAACAAATTAGGAAGTAAAACTGTACCCATGAAATGACATTTTCCAGCAAATGAGATATCACATAAAAAAGTGTGTTTGTGTGTAATGATACCCTAGAATGCATGAAATTAGTTATGAGAAATGATATGATACACCCAGATATTTGCACAGCATATACAGGCTTTTCAAATATGACAAGTTTTGCCCATGGTTCAGTAATCCAGCCCATAGGTCAGTTGGGCCGTGGAGCATGCTCCAAATCTCTCCCAGAGTGGAAGATCCCAGCTACCTATATAAGAACAATTTTCAGTTGAATGTGGACGCTTTTTGTATCTCTCCTTAATCATCTATATCTATAGGCCACAAAGCAAATGGTTAAGATTGTCCTGATGGGGAGAATTTTAAGGCAAACAGTGGGAAACAACAGGGCAATAGTTCTTATTATCGGACCATGGGCCACATGTCAGATTTGAATACCCAAGTATTAATGTGCAAAGATGCAAGCTGCCTATCATATAAGTTCGTATAATCTAGTGCAAAGATGCAAGCAACGTATCATATAAGTTGTATATAATCGGAGTTCGAAGTATCAGTATTGCTACAAGTTTTGGCCGGGGATACAGAAACAATAATGTTATTGCTGATAATATCGCCAATTCCCAGAAATGTGGGAAAATATTGGGGAAACATGGGGGAAACGGTGGAATTTTTCAGTGGAACTTTAGGAGATTCTAAAATATACATATTTGCATATTTAATAATCAAATAATAGCGAAAAAGACATATTTGGATATTTAGGAATCAAATAATAAGTTTCCCTTTAATGGGGCCTAAAAGCAAGTGTTGTTGGTACTTATAACGGTCACCACTGTTATCGATATGGACATCGGATGTAACAGCCGATACAGGGTCGTAACGACCATTACGACCTCCGTAACGGTTGAAATTTTTTTTGCTAGCCAATTTTTTACCGTTACGTGGGTAATGGGGGAAGAAGCATAAATACCACTTCTTTCGATTTTTTGAAAAAATGGCGCTCGGAGTTTCTATTTGTCCAAATCGCTTCAATCTATGATTTTAATCCTAAAACCTTTAGTAAGACCGATCAAAATCTGTTGTAGAATAATCTAGGAAAGTTTTTGGACTAAGAAAAGCAGAAAAATGAGGAGAATTTAATTTAAATGGAAAAAAAAATGTAGCCAATTTTTTACTGTTACGTGGGTAACGGTCTTTATGCTTGTAATGGCCATTACAGCCCCCATAACAACCAATACAGTCCCAAAAAACCAACTGCCCCCATTTCACCCACGTATCGCATAACGGTCACAGTTGTTGCCTATACGTATCGGCCTTTACGGTCATATCATAACGGATATGGAACAACTTGGTTGTTGACACAGGGAAACATTAGGGAAACATGGGGAAAATGGTGGATCCATCCATCCATCCATGCATGCACATACATACATACATATAAACACACATGCATGATCCATCCATCCATACAACCATGCACGCATGCGCACACATCCATCCAGCCATCCATCCATGCATACATACATATATACACGTACAAACACGCATTTCATCATAAAAGCATGCGCTCATAAAAAAATAATAATAATAATGATTTTTTTTAATAAACAGATTTTTTGCCATATCAATACATTGGTGATACTATCGAAACATCGCCAATACACTGGTGATACAAGCGACACCTAGAATTTACACAGTTGAAAATATTGGCGATACATTGGTGATACAAGAGACCTGGAATTTACACAATTAAAAATATTGTCAATATGTTGGCGATATTGATACATTGGTAATACTTAGTGATGTATCATTGATACCTGGAATTTCTAAAATGGTATTGCTAACAGTGTTATCGGTATCACCGAGCTAGATATTTCGAAAATATCGGGGATACTTCAAACAATGGATATAATCAACTCATGCATGCGACAAATCAAACTCTTAAGATATAATGGTTGTCAGAAGTATAAGAAATAGGTTCTGCAACCCTCAAAACTAGTATACAGCAGAAGTGGACACCGACTTCAACAATAAAACAACAGTCTTGCAGGCATGCACAGAGATTTCCTAGAGAGCACGTAAAAACTGATGATACTAGTACATTACTTCACTTAATGGTGAAATCAGTGATTTAGTGATGCATGGGCGTACTTCGTTTAATGGTGGAATCAATGATTTAGTGATGCATGGGAATACTTCATTTAATGGTGAAATCAGTGATTTAGTGATGCATGGGAGAACTGAACTCTTAAGCCATTAGCCAAGAAATGCAAACTCTAAGCCTGGAAAGAAATTCACACCTTTGCAGCAACTACTTTTGTACCAAACTTGCACTGGATGACAGAGCCTGATGCTGCTTTCTCAGCTTCAATGCCCGGAGACACAGAAGGAAAAGTGTATTCCAAGGTGGCAACGTTTTCAGTTGAAACAGAAACCTGAACCCGAGTAAGTGGGATATACCTGAAATAACAAGGTTGCCCATCAAAAAAAGCACGCAGCACTACACATCCTTAGTATTATTAAAATATTAATTAATGCTCAAATGTATTGAACCATAAAATCATATGGTATTAGTAAGCCGAAAACCGCAAGATTGCAAGATTTTCTTGATTTTAAAATATCCACAATAATATTGAAAAAAAAAACTGCATACAATCAGAGATCAATACACACAAAAAATAAACAAATAAATAAAATAACATCATCATCACCTTCTAAGCCTTATCCCAATTAATTGGGTCAGCCACATGAATCCTATTCTTCCTCCATCAAGGACTACACCTTCAGTTACTTAGACCATAGATCATCAAGTCTTTTCTTACTACCTCCATCCATGTCCTTATCGGTCTTCAGCTTGCCAGGGCCTTCAACTTTTACCAACTCACTCCTAACCGACAGCATTATTGGTCTCCATTGCACATGACCAAACCATCCAAGTCTACGTTCCCTCATCTTATTACTTATTGGTGGTACTCCTAAGTTCCCTCAAACGCATGCACTTCTAATTTTATCCTTCCTCGTCTTGCCACGCATCCATCTCAACATCCTCATCTCAGCTACACATCCTATGAACATGTTGTTCCATAACTGTCCAAACTTCTCGGTCAACAAGCTTAACCAATTCCTCATTTTTCACTGTTATTATTACTAAAATTGCACTCCATATACTCTACTTTAATCCGACTAATTTTAAATTCTTTATATTCTAAAGCATCTGTCCATAAATCTAGCTTTCTATCTTTCAAAAAAAAAAAAAACATCTAGCTTTCTGTTTACACCCCTCCCTCATCATATCAACCAAAACTATGTCATTTGCAAACAACATACACCATAGGATATCTTCCTGCAAATTTATCGTTAACTCGTCCATAACCAATGCAAACCAATACAACATAAGTTCCATTAGCCCAGAAAGAGCACTTTTGCAGTCTCCTTCCACAATGAGATGATCTACGGAACCAAGAGCCTCTTCAGAAAAATGCAAATCTGTCTCGACCACTTCCAATTCCACCCAATTAGCACCCCTAAATACACATGGCCCTAGGGGTGGTAATAGGCTGAGTTTGGGCCAGGCCCGACACTCAAGACCCAACACCTAAGCTTGTTGTCCCAAGCCCAACCTGGGCCTAGCACAAGCCCAAGCCTAAGCCAAAAAACTTTGGTTGGCCTGAGCCCGACCTGACTAGGCCCGAAAATTGATAAAATCCCTATTTCCCACTGAAATGTTCTTAATCCATCCATTGATCAAGTGGGCCACGCATGCACAAAGAAATAGACATTTTATTGAAATGAAACCAAAATGACCTACCTTCAATAGGATGGTTAGGATTGGAATCGCATATTTTTAGGATATAATAGGTACATAAAAGTCTGGTCCAGCTGGATCAGGCAAAAATGACTTGCACCCAAGCCTGACTGGAAAATTGATCGGACCATGCATGAGAGGCCCAAGCCCTAGTAGGTCCAAGCCTGGCCGAAATTCAGGTCGAGCAGGATCTCAGTCCATAGCCACCCTTACATGGCCCTAAAAAGACAAGCTTGACATTTCCTTGATAAACCTTAACAGCACCCCCTCACACCCAAAGGCCCTCAATTTCCAAAACAACAACAATTGGCATTGAGATAACCCATCGATGAAGGGACCAAAGAACTGAATTTTTTTTGTGGTTCGCCTACCTTGTTAATCATGTTCCATTTTCTATCAATGACAAAAATGGGATGCACGTCACCCAATCAGTTCAAAGAAGCTTAATTTTGACCTTAAGCGACCAATCAGTTCGAAGAAGCTTAATTCTTTCGTTTTCTACTTATACTCTAAAAAATAGCATGAGGGAGCATTCTACCAAGGACTTCAAATGGATGAGCCACCCAGGAATTACAGGCATCCAAACCATCTTCCCACCTTGAAATTCACACTCATTGAGTTTTTGGCATGTGGGTGAAATTGCCTATAATATTGAAAAATCTACGCATGATATATGCCTCCTAACCGTCCTCCCAAAAATACTTTCTTCTAATTAAATTACAGAGAAGATTCCTCAATGATTGTAATCTTAACTAGGAGGGACCTTTGTCTTAACTAAAAGGATGCAAGGATCAGTGTTTTAAATAGTGAATAGCGTGTAGCATAGGAGTTCACCCCTGTAAAGTGTGAGGTGTAAGCTACATAGCGTGTCGCGTCAATTACTTGCTACTTCTAGATTTTAATTAAGGTTGCACTATCAGCCCTCTAAAGCGTGAGGCGTAAGCTATATAGCATGTAGAATAGGTCACATGCTACTTCTAGATTTTTAATTAAGGTTGCAGTAAATATTATGATCATGGTATTTTGCACAAAATTGGATTGATCAATAATGAAATTTAATGTAATTTCATGATATTTGGTGCAAGCAAACACAATCTAAAATAATAGGGAAAATAGAGTAAAGATTAAGCATAAAGATAAAGAAAGGGCAATGTAACTTATTTAATATTGTTATATTATTTTACTAAAATCATTGAAAAGATTAACTAAATTTTATTGGAAATAGAAAAATGTAACAAAACACTAAAAACATTAATCAATTTTAATGTTTTAGTGAAAATTAATTTTTAATGTAAGCTACATAGCATGTAACGTAGGTTATGTAGCATGTTGCGATACAAATTAGCGTGTAACGTAGGTTGTAGCATGTTGCGTATACAAATTAGCGTGAGTGTAGGCTACATGTGACTAAAGCTATTTTCATGAGCTACATAGAGTTAAGACTAAGCTAAGCCATATAGCATAAGCTACACGCTACATAGCCGCCAAGGAATAAGGATGTTTACAGCAACAAACCTATGATATGAAGAATGCTACCAATCAGTGGCAGTCAACATTGTTCTCAATGCCACATTAAAATTAAAAGCATATATTGGTCAAGGAAATAATGCCTTTGTAGTCATATTGCAGCTTTCTTGTCTCCTAATAATTTGAAAGCATCCTGACACTACAACCTCTGTCTCCAATATGTACAAGCTTTTTAAACTCGGTAGAAAGATTCATTTCCTACCGATGCATCTTCCAAAATCCGTTCCCATCCTTCCACCCTAAATCGGGAGATCATCTTGTAAAAAGAGACACCTGATTTTGATCATCCCCAGCACTGTGAGAAAAGGTTGTATGTGTGCACTCAGAGTCCAGGCAAGCATACTTCAACCATCCAAAATTGATGGATGGGAATCTTAACATGCACTTCAAATTACATTTTCGAAAAACATATTTTCGAATGCTTCTTAAATTACCATCAACCGTATTTGGGTGAAAGGATCAATGCGCTAAAGTGTGCCAAAACGGTTACGTATCGGCCGTATCGGCCGATGCGTAACGGAAACGGCGTCAGCCATTACGCGACACGGGGTCCAAAACGGAGACCCCCTAAAATTTGACCCGTAACGGCCGTTACGCCCCAAAACTATCGTTACGCCCCCGTAACGGTTCTAGTTTTTTTTTTCTATAAATCTGATGTTTTCTGATTTTTTCACACTTTTCTTCTCCCATTTCTTTTCTAATCTATTCTTTTGCTAAAAACAATCACAATTAGTCTATTTTGGAGAATTAAAATGACCAATTTCTACGATTTGGATTAATCGAAGCTCCGTGGGCCATTTTTCGAAGAAATCCGAAAATAGGTATTTATACCTTTTTCTTCTTCTAATCGCTTTTTTTCCACCTTGATATGATGTTCTAGCCATTGCAAAATGTTAAAATGTGTATTTCAAGATTATGCAGCTGATTTTTATATTTTTTTATATTTTTTTAATTTCTGACTATTTTCGGAATAATATTAAAAATTAGTAAAAATCATGTTTTTTTTTCTGGTTTAATGGTTGGATAACATGTGTTACTTATAGTAGGACACAATCATGTGCATTTTACAGATCATGTACATGATTTGCTATTTTTTTGTATTTTTTTAATTTCGGATTAATTTCGGAACAATTTTAAAAATTAGGGAAAATCATTTTTTTCAAAAAAAAATCTGATTTAAAGGTTGGATAACATGTGCTACTTATAATAGAACATAATCATGTGCATTTTACAGATTATACACATGGTTTGCTATTTTTTTGTATTTTTTTAATTTCGGAATAATTTTAAAAATTAGGAAAAATCATTTTTTTCAAAAAAAATTCTGGTTTAAAGGTTGGATAACATGTGTTACTTATAATAGAACATAATCATGTGCATTTTACAGATTATGCACATGGTTTGCTATTTTTTTTTGTATTTTTTTAATTTCGGATTAATTTCGGAATAATTTTAAAAATTAGGGAAAATCATTTTTTTCAAAAACAAATTCTGGTTTAAAGGTTGAATAACATGTGTTACTTATAGTAGAACTCAATCATGAGCATTTTACAGATTATGCACATAATTTGCTATTTTTTGTATTTTTTTAATTTCGGAATAATTTTAAAAATTAGGGAAAATCATTTTTTTCAAATAAAATTTCTGGTTTAAAGGTTGGATAATATGTGTTACTTATAATAGAATATAATCATGTGCATTTTACAGATTATGGACATGGTTTGTTATTTTTTTTTGTATTTTTTTAATTTCGGAATAATTTTAAAAATTAGAGAAAATCAGTTTTTCAAAAAAAAATTCTGGTTTAAAGGTTGGATAACACGTGATATTTATAATAGAACATAATCATGTGCATTTTACAGATTATGCACATGGTTTGTTATTTTTTTTTGTATTTTTTTAATTTCAGAATAATTTTAAAAATTAAGGAAAACCATTTTTTTCAAAAAAAATTCTGGTTTAAAGGTTGGATAACATGTGTTACTTATAATAGAACATAATCATGTGCATTTTACAGATTATGCACATGGTTTGTTATTTTTTTTTTTGTATTTTTCTTAATTTCGGAATACTTTTAAAAATTAGAGAAAATCATTTTTTTCAAAAACATGGAAAATCAAATTATAAAAAATAATAGTACACGTGAAAATTGAAATACTTTGATGTTACATTTATTCTAATATACATATTATTGGTATTAGACAGTTAGAAATTTGAATTTATAAGTTTTGCAGTTAATTCCAGGTTATCAGCTTCATAAATTCATCAGACAGCCCAATACAGCTTTTTCACCAAAGAGTAGACCGCTTCACCACCATAAACATGTTCAAAATTATAAATGAATGCATATTTAGGATGTTTGGAATTTTCTGGATTTAATCCATATTTTTTTCGAATTTTTTGGCAAAAAAAAAAAAAATTGAACCGTAACAGGGGGCGTATCGGCCGATACGGCCCGTATCCGTATCGGAAACGGTGGGCACCGTTACGCCCACCGATACCGCTACGGGACACCTTGCAATGCACACACTGACTCTTGTTGCTCCTTGCATGCACTGAAGTCGTGCCATTTAATCAAATAACAACTTGGATGTTGTTTAAATTGTTGCCTATATACTCATATGATCTAATAAGAAAATACACCGTGTCTAGAGTTTTTGGAAGCTCATCATGCTGGTGTCCACGTCTTTCAGCATACATGAGTGGAAATGCTCCAGATCAATCTACAAATGCTGCATGGCAACAGCGGTGGCCACGTCTGTTCAGAATGCATGAGCGTGAATGCTACGCATTGGTCTGCAAAAAGAGAGAGCAACTAGCAACAATAATCCTACAGTAAGCAGCAAAAGGAACAGTTACTAACCTGCAAAAATATTCAATATCTGTCTCTTCTCTTATGTCAGTTGGATGGCATGCATCAACAACCAAGCGCACCAATGATTCCCCTTTCCTAATGAGAATGACATTCCAAGCATGTGGCATGAAGTCTAGATAGCCCCTCACAAGCTCACAGGGAATCGGAGGATCTGCCCTGTCGCATAGATACTGTGCAACAAAAACAATCCATCAGCAGGTAATCGTCATGAGTTGGAGAGGGAAAAAAAAACTTCCAAATACATGTACAAAATAACGCAAAACAAAATAAGGGTTATCAGAAAATCACCTTCATAAGCACTGCTCGATGTCTACACACACCAAAGCGCACAGATCCTATGGGCACAACATTAGAATTCCGCACTTCCTTAACAAATCGCAGAGATTTCTCACATAGATCAATGAAACTAAAACTTTCGACAGGTCCATCAATCTGGTTAGAGGTTGCTTTGTCATTGTAACTGTTTCCAGTGGAGCATGTACAAATGAAAGGCTTTTGATAATTTGAGCCAGCAACAGCCTTCCTCATCATCGCAGTACTGGTACTCCTGTCACTGCCTCCAAAACAATTAGAAACAAAGAGTGCAAGCACCGACGCCCTCCGCAAGTCAACAGAAAATTGTTCCTTTTCTTCAGATGAACTCCTTGATAGCTTCAAACTTGACGCCAACACTTGCGCAGTTAATGCAATTGCATCTAATTCCTCATCAGTTTCTCTGAAATAAAAAGAGCAAAACTTTCTTTAGTTTAAACCACCACACACAACAAAGTCAAAGCCACTGAACTACTACATAATGCAACAAATACATGCCATTCAGAGAGATAGTGTCCCAATGCTCAGAACGTGAACAGTTTCCCGATGTGCCAGCCTGTATGGGTTGGGCCCACAGTTCAGTGATCAAGAATATTGACCTAATGACACCCATTATCATTGAAGGGTGGCCCAAAAGTCTCCCAGATTGGAAGATGCCAACTATTGAAGCAAGGTTTCTTGGATTGCCACGCTTAAATAATAATAATAACAACAATAACAGCAATAACAATAGCAATAGCAATAATAATATTTAAATTATTATTATTAATAATAATAATAATAATAATAGCTCAATAAGTCACCTAGATGGCAGGTCACTTTCATACATGATGCTGAAACAGGTAATGGGTATGCTACACCTCACCCAATAGGTTGTATGCTAGGATCAATGTGGGTTGCTCAGTACATAATGTTCCAACATGTGCTATTTTTTTTTTTAACACACGCTCACACACACACACACACACACACACACACACACACCCCACATGGGCACTCGAACCCATGTCCTCAGTGTTTAAACTCACTCTGTCTACCACTGAGCCACAGGTTGGAGCCCTTAAACATGTGCTACTTATATATACAGAATGTCATTGTAATTTATATATAATGCCTGTTACTATTTTAGATCTTGAATTGCGCATATTATCATCACATGTGCCTGCATTGCATAAATCAAAGGATAAGCTTCTACATTCTAAATAAAATTTAAAATTACAACTTAATCAACTGCAAGCATATAGAACCATAAAGTGAGTGTATAGAACAATGATTTCAGATTGGTAACAGTAGTCTTCCTGATCCGAACTGACCCAAAACCCAGACAGCACAAGACAGAACGGAAAACATGGGTGGGTCAGGGATTTAGGTAACATTGCTAGGGCCAGTGGAGTAAAAAATGACAGTTATGAAAAAATTACAGGGACAATCTGGAGAAGAAGGCCAAAGAGTGGAACGTGATGATCTTCTAAACAGAATGATTTCCAGGCATTGTTTGTCCACTGTGAGGCTTATCAGAAAAACTGTATGAATCACTCAACAATTGATCCCACTTGGACAGTCTGAAAGCACATGACATTATTCACATCTTCATGTGACATAATTGCAGATTCCTCAGCAAGCAAATGCTATGAAGTTCCATAGAAGTTCCTTTGTTTAACTAAACGTGGAAATACTAACCTGTCCACAAGAATTACTTCACGGGAACCGGGACACGGACTCTGGTCATAACTACGCAATGGCATAAATGGTCGATCACGTCCCGCATCATAAAAGCCATCTGGCATATGGTCATTGCTGCTACAAAATGATTCAGTGCTATACTTGCAAGAAAAATTCAAGCATTCATCAACAGGTCTCCGAAACTTTCTGGGTTTAGGACTATCAAGATCCCTATCAGAATGCCTTTTGGATTTTGGCATATTTTTAGGCACCTCTGAAGAAGACTCCACATCCTGCTCATCATTTTTCTTCAAAGGGCGGGCTGAGGAGGCATTATGCTCCTCATTGCATTCATATTCATGCTCTTTATTTACGCAAACAGAGTCAACAATGCATGAGCAATCATCCCCATAATACCCCTTATCTGAAACATTTCTGTCATCATCCTCATCATGACCAAGCAAAATCTGAGAATCATGTTCTCCAGCAAGTTCACACTCATGGCCATTGAGATCTCGTACAATGCCCAATTCATCCTCCGCAAGAGGGCTTGATTCCAACCGACAACATGGCTGCTTTTCTTCATTTATATGGTACTGCGATTCAGAAGCTCTGCTTTCCACAAGGGGTTCTTTGCAAGGATTACCGTTTGCAGCCTTCTTCCTGGTCATTGCCTCACAACGATCTTCACTTCTCCACTTCCTACTGGTGTTCAAACGCTCTTGGCGAGCTTTTTGTTGCAGATAATCACGACGCTTCCACCCCTTTTTCATCCTCCGAGCTGCAGAACTTCTGGAGCTTGATGAGGATTCAGATAATAGAGGTGAAGAGGTACTTCGACAGCCTGATATAAGTTGATGAATATTTTTAGTTAGTTCCATGAGTATGTGCATAATCATAGAGAAAAACCCAATTTCAGAGCAGTCAATGGGCCTCAGTGCCTCACCACTACAGGAACGACTTGCGTCAATCTCATCAATGACAGCGTCAAATACATCCACCTCAACTGATGAACTAATGAATTCATCATTTGCAGTATCTTTTCCATTTCCTTCCAAATTACAGCATATCCACGAAGGAATTTGACAGCAATGTAGAAGCTTATTGTACTAGAACATAATGAAGAATAAAAGGCACCAAAAGGCACCAATAAACACGTTAGTCCTTGAGAAAGTACACACATAAAAAATAAAAGGTGCAATAAACTATGTAAGGATTAATTCAGCAGGTTATCCAAATGCACAAAAGTTCATGTGCATGCAACCATTGAGAAAAAACTGTTTTGAAGCAAGTAAGCAAAACATCAAGACTAGCAAATTGTAAGCTCAATAGTGTCCCACAAAGTTGCTAAATACAGGCAAACTACTCAATATAAAGCTTTCTGAAAACACGGAAAAAAAAATACATATTGAATGATTAAAAAAAAGGTAAAACAATACTTGTGCAACCAGCAACCATATAGAGGTTTGCTAATTCCAACGTGTAAGGCAGCCCACCTACAAGCCACAGCAAGTGCCACAGTAACATACAGGTCTGAGATCCAAGCTGTCAATCAGGTGGGTTCACCATGTAGGCATGTACATAAACCTGGCCTAAATATCTGGCTGGTCCATTCGTTGTGTGGGCCACAATGTAAGGCAGCCAACCTACCAGCCACAGCAAGTGCCAGATGGCACACATGTGAGATTCAAGCTGTCAATCAGGTGGGTCCACTGTGTAGATACCCTGGCCTCATTATCAGGCTGGTCCACTCGTCATTTGCACCACACTGTAAGAAGCAGATGTGCAACTCAGAAAATCTAGGCTGTCTTTTGGCAGTACATTTTGTTTCATAAACTCTGGCACACCTGATGAGTGGACCAGCTTATTTTTGGCCAGGGCACCACCACCTGATGGATGGCTTGGATCTCGCACCTATGTACTATGTTGGACATGTGGTGGCACATAGATGGGCTGCCTTCACTTCTTGGATTACCCAAGGTACCAAACTTGTAACCACAAAGGTCAGAATAAAATCTTAAAATATGAAAATAACATTTTACAAAGCACCTCAAAACTTGCTTACTCAAAGCTGTTGGTCAATGTGAATTCTGAAGGGTAGAAAAATATAAAAATAGTCCATTTGATTGGTAAGATCGAGAGTTGCAGGATACCTGAAGATTCAAATTCTGAAGGGTATGCATAGAATCAAGGCTCAGAGAGCCCAATGATGTCAGTCTATTGTTTGACAGGTCCAAATTTTTCAGCCTTTGTAGACAGGAGAGACCCGAAGGCAATTCCACCAATTTATTATTAGCAACTCTTAACGATTTCAAGGCAGTCAATGCGGCGATGTCATCAGGCAAGTTCTTTAGCTTATTGAATGAAAGATCAAGATCCTCCAGTTTCTTAAGGCATCCAATCTCAGGAGGAAGGTATCTGCAGAAAAATGGATGCAATATTATCATATAGACATTTCCAACACTGATCCATAACTAAATACAACACAAGAAGCCATTGATACTGCTTTAAATATATAATCACGCATCTCTCAAAGCCTTCATTAAGCAATCTCCTAAGTCCTAACTAAACCAAGTTTAAACTAAATAACAGTAAAAGCATGTTAGTGTACATTCAAATTTTGACTTCCTACAAAATACGTGGTAAAATCTACACTGTTTGAGTGACCTCCGGCAAGTTCAGGTCTCTGTTTTCTGTTAATATTTTTAAAACATGAAAAGCTGGATCTCAGTCGCATGATCCTTCCTAGGTGCCGCTCCCACTGCTAATCCTGCTTCAGGCTCCTGCTCCTGCTCCTGCTTCCTAGCTGCTTTTAGCTACTACCATTTTGAACCAGACACTTCCCTACCCGCACCCGCACCAGAATCTGTTTTTGCTCTCTTCACACTTCATGCAACTACAGACTGCATATAACGTTGCTAAGTTTATGACACTTTAGTTAGCTGGAAAAAAACCATTATCAAGACATTGTAAAGCCCATCTTCAATATCCTGGCAAGAGGAAATCTTTGTGACTGCTTCAACGATGAGTAAATCCTACAAAGTCTACTGGTGTAGAGCAATCAATATGGCTAACTTGTTATTGTATGAGTATTGTATCGTGCCAAATATCTGAGGAAAATTTTCAAATGTAAGCTTGCAACATCGCAGTCTCACCAGCAAATAAAAGACAATATCAAATCAGAGACATGATTCGGAAAAAAAAAAAAGTGAGGTCCGAGCACAACAATTGTAAGTGCAGGCTGTTTGGAATAGAGGTGAAATTTCACCTTGAAAATGGGGATTTTCTCAACCAGTTTCCAAGCCAAAACTCTGCGAGCCTCACCCTGACATATGTTATATCCACACCATCCATTCATTTTTTTAGATCATTTTAGGTTATGACCCAAAAAATGAGGCAGATCCAAAGCCCAAGTGGAGCACACCATAGAAAACAGTAGATTCAACGGTGGGCACCACTATTCCCACTGCTTCTTGTGGTGTTGCCGTGTTGGTCCACTTGAGCTTTGGATTTGCCCCATTTTTTTGGCTCGTGCCCTAAAATGACCTGGCAAGTTGAATGGATGGCGTGGATAAAACACAAACATCATGGTGGAGCCCACACATTTTTTCCACATACACATGGTACCGGCATCTCCCCACCATACTGTCAACATCACACCACAGGGAATAACAAAGTAAATATTTATTACCTATTTATACCAAATTCCCTATAATTACTGCAAATCAAACAGGCCCGTAGTATATGTGATTCTGTGATGAAAGCAGCTTAGCTGAGTAGAAGAAATGTCCCGACCAGTTTTCCGTTCTAGTTTGGGGGGTGAACGGTAACAGGAAGCCAACCTGCGCTACCCCCTCCGGTTGTCCTCAATCTCCTTAGGATTCTCACACCAACCTGTTGATGGAAGACCCCATTGATCAACCATCGGGGAAGCAAACCCCAGATCTCACAGACGTTCCCACCAAAGAGCCATTTAAGGCACAGCTGGTGCACGAGGCGCCTACCCGAGTTTCGTCCTAAGGCGCATTGGACCCCGGCTACCGGGAACTCGCCGGCATCCCATTCAAGGGCGGAAGTTTCCCAGCTTTGGTTTTAACCTCTGTCCTTGAGGTAACAGTTTAAGGACATGTTAAGGTCCAGTTTGATAAATAAATAAACAAATAAAGATCTAAATGGCGGGCATTAATATGCCAATCTTGATTCATTAATTCCATTGTTATCTTTTTTTCTGGTCCAGGTTTCATGCTGAAACCCCCATCATCAGGACTCAATCTTGGGTCTTTCCTCTAGAGAGTAGATAGGGCATGCACAACCAATTGACTCTCAACCTGGATGCTATTCCACCATTATCCCCTCAGTCTGGCAGTTATCAGTCAATTCTGCAACAGAATCAGCAACTGACTCAAAAAGAAATTTAGCAGCAGTCCTGGATGATTTCGCTTGATCAGTAGACTTGGCAAAATGCTAGATTGGTGTGTTTCTTCAAATGCCAAAATCAGCTGATTTTAGCTGCTTTTTTTTTATTTATTTATTTTAGTAGAGGGTGATACCACCACAAACCTAATACACAAGTGGAAAGAATTACAGTAAGGGGAGGGAAAGAACCTAACCTCCCAGCACTGATTGCAACCATCCCACAATGTTATTATTTATTAATAACCTTTGGACCCTGTAATTTCTGATTTTTTTTAACTTCTAGCCTTCCTTATTTCCCACGTCAGACAAAAAAAAAAAAGAAGAAGAAGAAAAAGAAGAAAAAGAAAAAGAAATGAGACCAATTAGAGCCTGCACCTGATTTTGGCTGCTTAGTTTGCTTATAGGTTGACTCAGGCAGTTCCATTAAATAGGGTAGGCCAAATTCCTAAAAAAAAAAAAAAAAAGTCTAGGATGTACCAGAGTTTCTATGACTGCAAATGTTTTCTTGTAACTGCAATCAAATTTACCAAGTTTCACAAACAATGGGATTCTTTCATCTAAGCAAGAAACTGATCTTCTTTTTCATTGGCTCCTGTCATGACTACTTCCACCAGATGGGGCATGTAAGCTTGTCACAACCATCCTGGTGGCTAGCCATGTTCAATCAGGACATGAGTTCATTCAAAGCAATGCAGCCAAAGATTCTGCCAGTGCCAGTCTGGAGTCTGGACCAAGCCCTAGAGGCAATGCAGTTGGGCCCAATTGCTTCTCTAGAGCAACTAAAAACTAGCTATATTGAGCATTCTATGGATTAATGATTGCATTAGTTCATTCATGTGCAAGTTATTATTATTATTATTATTATTATTATTATTATTATTATTATTATAAACAAAGGGGGGCACCATTTACGCACACCCTTTTTGCTAGATACAACCTCACTTTGTACTAATTGCCAGAGTAGAAAGAAAGGGTATCCATCTAAAGGGCAAACAAATATATCAATACCCTTTTCAAAGCTGTAAGCAGTGTTGTCAAATCTTCCAATTTACAATTTACGATATGCAATTTGAGACGAATCTTAAGCAAAATGATTTGAATCCACCCTCAATCCCTTTTTATATGAATCCCATGATTCTACGATTTAAATCCTACAATTTACGATTCAAATCCCAATTTATGATACAAATTATACTTGTCATCTTCTATTTTAAGCTTCACTTGGCTTTCATTTTATGTTTTTAAATTGATGAGGACTTAAGATCATTTTGAGAAGATAAATTATTTTATTTGTTCTTTATAAGAGATTAAATAATATAATATTCTATTCAACGTTAAATCATGAAGCTTTTTTATGATTTCTTACTTCTTAGGTGGTCAAAACACCAAATTGATGTATGACTTATCTAGAATGTTTTTATGGATGGTTACGATCATGTTGACTTGTATGTATTGCGAATGATGTTTAGAAATCAAATTATCATTTTGCATCTGTCTACAATATCAAATGCCACTTTTCCGATATGAGTACATTCAAGTAAGATTAGAAGAACATAAATTATTAAAGGAACCTTGTATATTTCTTAAGGGAAATTCTTGAAAGACACACAAAAAAAAAAAAAGGAAAGATAAGAATCCTTTAATACTATCATGATATGGTATTACTTGGTACATATTGATGGCAAAAGGATGATTGATGAGTTTTAAATTTTTTTCTGGTTTTTAAAATTTTTTCAATTTTTAAGAAAATTATAATTAAAAAAAAATTTAATCTTACAATTTGCAATTTGATACAATTCAGCCCCTATCAGGATTTCTGATACAATAACGATTTTGACAGCATTAGTCGTAACTATAATTCATTTTCAAATTGGCTGGCTAGCTTTTATGAGCAACTAGAACTTGCACATACCTCTTCGAAAGTTAGAGGTTAGCAGGAGCAAGAGTCTTGTAACTTCATTTTATCTTTTGATAACCTCTAGATATGATTCTAGGAAGCTGGACCTGAGTTGATATATTGCGTCATCTTGCTCACTACTCAGGAAAAATGAGGTTCTTATGTTTAATAATCTAAGGAGAAGACATGATCATTCCAAAAGTTTGCATTCTATGCCTTCGGGACAACAAATCAGTGGCTCATCCATGCATGCTTAGTTATATAGTGGAAGTTCTTCGACCTTTTTGAGGTAGTGTGGATGATGCCCTGATCGACAGTCGATTTATTCTGGACATGGCATGATGGATGCAGAGGCATAAGAAGAGGATTTCTGTGGAGAATAGAAACGCTTGCAAGGCTTTGGTCATTTTTTGGTGGGAACACAATTATAGGGCATTTTGCAGTAAGTCCAGTCCCCGGGTAGAGCTGTTTCTAAAGGCCTTTCAGGTGATTGAACGGGACATGTCTTCTCATGAATTTTCTTGTTTATCCTTTGAATCTTTTGTAGGGTGTGGGGGATGAGGCACCTCATTGTGTCTACCTGTTGATCCTCACCATCAGGTCCTCAGTCCTTTCTTTGCTGTTCTCCTTTTGTTGTCATTATATATCCAAAAAAATAGAAATAAAAATCTACAATAATATACAAGCCCTCCCAACCTCCCGATATCTAAGGTTCCTTCTAGTTCCCAAAGCCTAGTTGTTCATTCAACTTCTAAAAGTAACTTCACCTCTCCTTAATCATACCAACTCACATTACGACCCTATGGCCCTTAGACATAACACATCTAGTTCGGTTTGATTGTACCAGCACTAGTGCACCAAATCCAATCAGAATTCAGTAAAATAATGGCAATCATTTACCTAAACATCAGTTACTTATACATAAGAACGTATCCAGAAACTAAAAGTTTATAATTATTAAACACTAAAAATTTAGGTCGTCATAACTCATAAGAGACATGTCTAGGAATACTAATTAAATATAAAAACCAGCATTTATATGAGCCATATTAAGAGTGCTGGGTACCATATTTAAGGAAGGAATCCGATGCATCATCTGCAATGGAGCCAAAATCATTTTGGGAGAGACTGCTTGGTATTTGTGTCGCACTCTTTCTCATCAATTTTAGAACTTGTTCAGTGTAGCTGTGGAAAGAAGAAACAGCAAAAGATAGATGTTTCTTCAGGGTGTGAAACCAACTGGTCTGGCATATCCTTTTTTGAATAAATCTGCCAAAGAGATCCAGTCCTAACAGTATTTATTGCTCTCTGTTTCCAGTTATACTTTATTTTGTCTATAAGTCCTTTCTCATGACTATAGTGAAACTCTCACATTCTGACAGAAGGATCAAACAGACAGTCCTGTCAATGCACATTTTCTCACATCTCATATGAATCACTTCTCGCATTCTACTGAAAGATAAAATCAAGTACAGACTCCATTCTTTTCCATCAAATTTGCCATTTTTAACTGCTTAAAAGTACTAGCAACAGCAACAATTTTAAAAGAAAAGAACTCCAGCAAAAAGATTCTGCCCTGAAATTCAAGTCCTTATTAATCCTAAACTAACATTATGTTGGCACCGTGTACGTACAATCCAACTGTTTCAAAATGATTAGTCTAATAAGATGGAAAAGGCCAAATTGTGTTCCTTCCTCAGCATTCATTTTGAGCGTTTGGGCACCAATTTCAATTCTGTTACTTCCAATTTGGACTCAAAAGAAATATAACTGCAGTTCAAGAGCAACTTTCTTGTTATTAATACTGGGAAATATCATTAGCTTTTTATCATTTCATCTCCAATTCTTGATTAAACTGAATGTTTGAGATTCAGTCTGCTTGTGCATCCAAACACAGCAGACATTATAATAGCAAAACCCAAAATATGCAACATGAATTCTCTGGCACTGCAACATTTATCTTAATCAGTTATGATATTGAAAATGCTATTGCAATGTTCGCTTCATGGAACATACATGAAACACAATCACCACCGTATATGTCGCAAATGTGTATGCCATGGACCATTTAGCTGATCAGCCCACTGTGAAATAAAAATTGCCCAAAAATCAAACCCATCCAACCATTGCAAGCTTAACATCAAATGGTGGTGAATGAACCATTGCCCTTTTTGGCTCAACATTTCATTAACTGCCCATTTGAGTACCACTCATCTGAAGCAACCCCACAGCCCAATCACGTTGAGTTCTAGTCTGTGTGGTCCACCAATCAATGGTTCTGATCACCATGTTATGAGTACAGTCAATATGATTCAGTTGGTAACATTTCTTGCTTCATAAACAAGGAACCGAATTCAACATTAAAAAGAGAAGAAAAAAAAAATGCATTCCGCACCTGATAGAGAAATGGCAGATGGAGAGCTTCGTCAAGGACTTCAACACCGCAATATCACTCAGTATCGAGAAGGCTGACGGGCGTGGCGGGACATGACAGAGTTCCAGCTCCTTCAAAGCTGCCATCTTCCGAAGCGCCAGGCCAGATAGCGCAGGCGACGCCACCTTCACTTGCAAGTACTCAAGCTCGACCCAATCCCCCACCTCCGACGGGAAGACCTCAATCTCGTTCGCAAAGAATTTCAGAGTCTTCAGCCGCCGAAACCCACCGACAGATCTCGGTAGCAAGCTGAAGATGTTCTTGTACACGTACAGGCTCTCAGCGGAATCATCATGGCCGTCGAAGAGAGAAATCTCCAGGCTTCGATCCGAGACATCGGCGACAGAGTCAGCGGCGGGAACCGCAGCGAGCAAGCGATTGTTCGAGGAATCCGGGTCGGCCGCAGGATCGTCGTCGTCGTTTGATTGTGGTGGTCTTTCGACGGAGGAGATTTGGTTTGAGAGCCCCATTGGAGGCGAGGCAGGGAATTAGGGTTTTGGTCAGGGGCAGAAAGGGAAGAAAAGGAAAATAGGATTGTGAGAGAGAAAGGGGGGAAGGATGGATTTTCGAAGAAGAAGAGGTTTTCGAGGGTTCTTCCTGTGGAAATTGACGGAAGAATCCCTGAAATTGAAGGAGGAAAAGAAAGAAATGAGGGTTTGTGGAGACGTTGGGAGAAGTGAGGGTTCCAAGTAAATTCAACGGGAAGCATGAGAGCGCTTTGAAGGGCATTTTTGTAACTTTCCAATTTTCTTACGAAATTATAACCGATTGCCCCTGGTTTTGTGCTTAATAACAGAAATAGGATGCAGAAACGTTGAGGTGGGGGCGGCTTCGGTGGATCCCCTGTATGTATCCAGTGAGGTGGATCCCTGACTGTGGTAGTTTCCTTACATCCACTCCGTCAATATGTTTTCAAATATCATTCTAACACTGTATCTAAAACTTGAAGTACATCAAAATATTGTGTGGACCGTACCATAGGAAAGAGTACTAATTGAATACCACAATTAAAAACTCCAAAGGGGGATAAGGTCACAGATAACTGGATGAAGGGATCACACAAATATCAGATCGATCCAAAAAATTTGTAGCCCACAAATGTCCATCAACCATTGCTTTCTGTGGTGTGGTCCACCTGATATTTGAATATACTTCGTTTCTCGGATCATGCCCTAAAATGCGCTTTCAAAATGGATGGACGGAGTGGATTCAAGCCCCATAGATAGAGGTAGGCCCCACAGTCAGGGATCATAGTCCACCTAAGATTTGGATATGCTTCATTTCAATCATTTATGGGATCATGCCCTAGAATGCGCTTTCAAAACGGATGGAGGGCGTGGATTCAAGCCACACACATAAAGGTAGGCCCCAAAATCAGGGATCGTGGTCCACCTGAGATCTGGATTTACTTCATTTCTGCGATCATGCCCTAAAATGAGCTTTCAAAATGGATGGACGGCGTGGATTCAAGTCACATACATAAAGTAGGCCCCACAGTCAGGAATCCACCGAAGCCGCGCCCAACAAAATAAATGGTGGCTGTCCCATCCCAACCTTTAGTATTGTGTGGCTAAGTTGTGTTGGGCCACCATGATGTTTTTGTCATACGGTGAAAATGAGGCAGCATGACTGATGGACGGAGTAGATCTTACGATCACTGACGTGGCTCTCGCCGATAGAAAGACCTATCGAGTAACCTAGCCTAGGCACGCAAGCGCATTCTTCCGAAAACGCCCTCCGTGTTTCCTTTCCTGACAGGTGTTCGTTTTTACTCTATAGGGATTGAGATTTTAGCGTGCGTCGCGGCATACTGGACCCACATGCTTAATCGACCAATGATCGGAACCATTCATGTTCTGGACTCTGTCTAGTACCGACCATCCTAAGAAACTAATGCTGAACTGAGGATTTCAACCGTCGCTCTCTGCAGATGAATTTATAGCAATAAAAAGAAAATTTTCAACGTCTCATATTCAACTGATAAAATCGGATAAGATCATCAACTAACCGTGATTATACAGTAGTAATGAGAATTTGGAAAGAGTAAATAAGCAACGCTTGGTACGAGACTGAAGGAAGAAAACCATTTTAAAATGGCAATCCAGACCATTAAAAAAATGGAACGGTTCCACACCATTCAATTCTTGGCAATCAAATTGAAGTGGGAACACACCAGTTCAATGGACTTGAAATTCAACGGTCAAAGGAAGTCAGTTTACATCGTAGAGTCACAAGGTGGGCCTGAATGGTTAGGATTTGTGTATTTGTACTACTGCGGACGGTAGATGATTAACAACCATTCACAAAACGGTGGAATACTTCCAACGTAACCAATCTTTCTCACAAATCCCAACGCGGATTGAGTACTGAGTAAAGTCTATGGGACCCACCATTATGTATGTATCTTATCCACGCCGTCCATCGGTTTTATCAGCTCATTTTATGGTATGATCCCAAAATTGAAGCATATCTGAAGATTAAGTGGACCACACCACAGGAAACAGTGAGAAATTGAACGCCTACTGTTGAAAACATCTTGGGGCTACAGAGCTTGTATTTTGTGTTTTCCTTCATCGATGTCTTAGCAACCCCATGAACAGATTGGATGAAAAATAAACATGCTGTGGGTCCTAGGAAGGTTTCAATGATGGACATCACTATCCCCACTGTTTTCTGTGGTGTGGTCCAGTTGCAACTTAGATATTTTTTTAATTTTGGGATCATGTACTAAAATGATTTTTTAAAACGGATGGATGGCGTGGATAATACATATACATCACGGTGGGCCCCACAGAGTATACTCAATACACTAAAGTGTACTGAGTTGCTCAGTACGCAATCCGCGTCTTACAATCTTCTGGATCGCGTTAAGCGGGCAATTTCAGTCACAGATTCACAACCATGTGAAATTACAAAGTACCCCTCAAACCTTCCTTTCTTTAGAAAAGTTTTGAGGGTAGTTTTGTCTCTGGGAAGGGGAAGGAGCTTTCGTTTTTTTGAAGGGAGCTATTTGATACTCTGGCAGAGCATGACGCTCGATATGCAACCTCTCAGAAATTGTAAGTATCGTAAAATAAGTCAGATTAGACCAACTAAATTTTACAACCCAATCTCTGTAAGTTAAATTCATCAAAATCAGATTATTTTAATTATTCTAACCATTGATTTATGGACACATGCTTGTTGAAATATAGCCATTGGATATTTTCATTTCTACCTGTCCAATAAATGTCCTTCATTCCAATAGTTGGAAAAAACATTAAAAAGCTTAATTCTTTATTGAGGATTCATCTAAAATTAGATCCTAATTTGGACAGTTTACCTTGAATTACCGGTTTGGAATTTCCAAGTAATTTATAGTGCCTGTGTATCATCCATCACACTTCGCCAGAGTATCATCGTTTTTCTATTTCGAAAAGGCAAAAACTAATGGGCGGTGTGCTGAAAAAAGAAACTATCTCATATTGTGCGATACCTTGATATATCATACTCAATCATATAAATTTGGAGTCAGTTAGATCAATCTTAACCGTTCAAATCACAAAACACATTGTAGATAGCTTGAAAAACATAAATCAAAGTAATTTACTCATAATAAATAATTTATTTGTATTTTTCAGAATTTGAATGGTGTATTTTTTTCATCTGTCCAATGTGTGATTATCATTAAGTAAAAATAAATCGGTTTTATTTATTTTTTGCCATTTATTTTATATGTACTCAATTTGGACGGTTTGGATCAAGTTTCGTAAATCTAACACGTGCAGAAATATCGTTTCGTGCCTATGATGTTCTGTACTCTTGCATTGTTATAGATCGAAAGAAAATCAGCGCGTCAGTGCTGACCTATCGAGAAAACGACAAAAATGTTAAGAAGAGTGGTCACCATGAATCCGGATCAAGCCTTTTTATTGGTTACACCCTAATGCAACCTGATCACATTAACGTCATTCAGTGTATGACATGGACCAATGAAAATGCTTCAAGTAGAAAATCTCTATTTGACAGCCAACAAAGGATCCGGACTGTTCACCATAAAACGTTTGATTTGCTCACGTGCACGATTAAGCACAGGTTAGTGATTTAAACCGTTAATCTGATGGACCCCTAAGTGAATGGAGCAAAAAGTTTGATATTTAAAGATCCTAGCCCTTCAAGTTGTCAGTTTTTCAGTTGAATTTGGATGGTTGATGATCGATTTCTATCAACTGTTCCTCTCTAATTGACAACCAGTGCCACTTCTACACTGGGAATCATCTTGTTAGATCGACGGCCTGATGGCCCACATGCATGGAACCCGCTCGCTAGCAAACTAAAAGATTGCTGACGAGAAAGATTCTAGGTTCATCCAGGGGTTTCAAAATAAAATAAAAAAACCCTACCATGCAAAGGGAAGCGGTGGGCCCCACAGGAGCTTCTATACGGACGGACTTTTGTACCGGCGGGGTCCGACGCAATCTGTTTCGCATGCCAAGGCGTTCAAAATTCAAATCAAGCGCTGGAAAATAAAATCCAACGTGCATCTGCCACGTGGCATTAAAAAGGTGTGGCACTGATCCCATGCATGCTTTCCTATCTGGCCGTAAAACTAGGGCTGTAAATGGTCGGGTTCAGGGCGGGTTTAGCCAAAACCAGATCTACCCATTTACTAAACGCGTCTGGGTCCAAATTTTAGACCAGACCCTTTTACTAAATGGGCGGGTCCGGGTCAGGTCTGAGTCAGCCCATCAGACCCATTTATAAATGGGTCCGGGTCTGGTAGAGGGAGATCCACCCAGACCCATTTATAAATGGACCGAGTCTAATGGGTCCGAGTCTGGATCAAGTATGCAAGCATTTTACAAGGCTTAAAACCGGGTCTGGACGGGTCTGGGCTGGATGGGTCCCTTATAACATAGACCAAACCTGCCCACTTACTAAATGGGTTTGGGTCGGGTCGGGTCGGGTCGGGCCTAATATAAAGGAAACCAGACCCAAACCCGTTTAACAAATGGGTCTATTCTTGGACCCAGACCCGTACCATTTAACAAATGGGTCGGGTCTGGGTCGGGTCTAAATGGGTTGGGTCTGGGTACCCCATCGGGTCCACTGACCCATTTACAGCCCTACGTAAAACGCAGGAGCCCCATTTGGATGGAATAGAACCCGAAAATGATACTCTTAAAATGAGCTTAACAATTTGATCCTGCCCATTCAATGAGGTCATGTCCTGCAGGATGGATTAGGTACAAACCCTGCCTATCCACAGCTCGGAACAGGCTCGGGCTACGAGGGGCCCACCTTAATGTATGGATTTACCAATAAGGCCCATCCATTTCGTCATATAATTTTAAGATATAAGCCCAAACATGAAGTAAATCCAAGGCTTAAGTGGACCACACAGTGGGAATTAAACTCCTGTCATTAAAACCTCTTTGGTAGTCTTGGAAGTTTTGGATTAAGATAATATTTGCTTTTTGACTTCATCTAGGTTTATCTGACCTTATGAATGGGTTGATGGCAAATAAACATCAGGGTGGGCCATAAGAAAGCTTCAATAGTGGGCATCACTATCACCACTATTACCTGCTATGTGGTCCACCTAAGCTTTGGAACTACCCCATTTTTTTGGCTTCTATCATAAAAGTGACAAAATGGATGGATGGTGTTGACTAATCCATACATCACCGTGGTTTAGACACTCCACCAGGGGTAACAACTTGATAAGGCATGGATGTTCAATAAATACCCAATACTATAGCCTTTAAGATATAAACCATTCACAAGCCTTAGCCACATGCAAGCCACTACCCAAGCTTAGCTATTACTTAAGTAGCCAAGCCTCAACAACTTTACAAGCCAAACTAAACATGGCCCAAAGCTTCAAATTTGGACTAAATTCAAGACAAATTTGAATAGAATCAAATGAGAAAAAACCTCAAAAAATAGGAATAAAATCCTAGCACCTACCAAAAACCATTACAAACTTAAACCATAGTCTTTTGGAGATTATAGGATCACCCAAGTCAACTAACTAAATTTCAGAGCAAATTGAGGAGGTGGGAATAATTCTATTACCACTAGCAGTAATTGAAGTACCACTCCAGTCTATAATGAGCTCACCCTACCTAACTATTGCTTCTCTAGATGAGACAATTGTGTTAGCATTACCAATGCCCCAGACTTTCACTTATTTACTGTTTTACCAACCCTTCCAACTTATGTGAGAGTATCACGTGGCACCTCCTTTCCCTCAACCAATCACGAGCCTACCATTTACCCTCCAATGACCCTACAATTACTAGAATGTCATCTAAAGGGCTATACATACCCCCACTCCTCTTCTCATATCCACACACCAGGTTTACACTGAGAGAGAGAGAGAGAGAGAGAGAGAGAGAGAGAGAGAGTAAAGTGAGTGAGAGTGAGGAGTACCTTTCAAACCACTGTTGGAAGAGCCTTCAAATCTGTGCACTAACAGGGGCCCATGACCGGTTGTACAAACTGGTCCGACTGGCCTGACCGGTCCATTTTTTGGATAGTGAAGGCAGCAGGACTTTGGACAGTTTTTTGCAGGTCTGACCAGTTGGACAGTGGGGTTATCCAACCGGTCGAGTGTTGAGGCAAACGTGACGAATTTGGTGTTTTTCCTCTAGATTGTTTTTTACCAGTCCGACCGGTTGGTGTCACGACCGGTTGGCTGTATACGCGTTTTCTTACGCAGATTTGCATTAGTTTTTAATTTTGGTTTGTTACTTATATAAACGCGTTATAATCGAGATTAGGAGTAATCCTAAGGTGTTCAAGGTTTCCTAAGTGTATTAGGAAGAGGGGAGAGTGTTTTGAGAGGGAGAGAAAGAGAGAGAGCTTGGGTTTTCTTTGTGTTTTCCTTACTTGTGGGCTATCAATCTCTGTAATCTTCTGAATCATAGTAGATCGTTTTGTGTCGTGGTTTTTTTACCCGTTGAGGGGTTTTTCCACATAAAATCATATTGTCTCTTGTGGTTGAATGCTTGTATGATTGGTTGCATTGTGTAACTCGTTAGATTCGAATATTTTGTTGTGTGTGTTCGGCTTTTGCTTCCACTGCTGGCATTTTATTCCCAACAAGTAGTATCAGAGCTAAAGTTGGGGTAGAGCAAAATTCGGATCTAAGACGAGAACATGAGATCAAGCACGAGGTTCGAAGTAGAGATGTTCTTCGGTAAAAATAACTTCGAACTATGGAAGGTGAAGATTGAATCCCTCCAGTTCAGTAAGGGCTTAACGAAGCTCTTGGAAAGCGACCTAAGGCTATGAAAGAGGATGAGTGGACGAAAGTAGACAAGAATGTCATAACCTCGATCCTGTTATGCCTTATGAATGATGTCCTCTATAATGTCATGAAGGAAAAAACTGCGGCTGATGCAATGACGAAGTTAGAGAAGGTCTATGCCAAGAAATCTCTAGATAACTGCATGTATCTGTTGATGTAGTTATTCACCTTGAGGATGGTGGAGGGGGTGGATGTGGAGGACCACTTAAGCACGTTCAATTGGCTGGTTTGCAAGTTGGTGGAGATAAATGAGCCGATGAAGGATGAATATCAAGCATGCATCCTGTTGAATTCACTTCCAAATTCATATGAGTCATTTGGGAACTCTTTGTGTATAGGAAGGGAGACTATCAATGTTGATACCGTTATCTCAGCCCTCCAATCGAAGGCGATGAGAAAGAAAAGCGGTGACGTGGGTTCTCGTTCTTCCTCAGAGGCACTGATTATGAGGGAAATAAATTTTGAGCATGGTGGGGGATATTCTAAATCAGGATCTAAAGCCAAGGACAAAGGGAAAGCCAAGGTGCGGTGCTGGAATTGTGGTCAGGAAGGTCACATGAGAGGGGATTGTTAGAATCCTGAGTTGAGGCAAGAGAAGTATGGAAATTCTTCTGAGGAGGGAGCTAATACCGTAGAGGATGGTGGCGATCTTTGTGAAGTTCTAATTGTATCCGGCAAGGAATCTCACGTTAAAGAGTGGATCCTGGATTCAGGTGCTTCATGTCACGTTTGTCCTAATCGGAGTCCATTCATGACATACAGGGAGTACGATGGTGGATCAGTGTTTGTGGGCGATGGCTACACTCATAAGGTGATGGGTATTGGTGTTGAGACATGAATTGTGCATATTTAAACCCCAATTCATAAGATAATTGTATAGTTTAAGTTGATAAAATTAAGAACTTATGCTTGCTTTTGTGTTTGTCGGTAAAAGAGAGAGATGTCATGAATTTAATGCTAATTTGGAGGATTTGGAGTGATTAAAAGATCAAGCTTTGATGAGCCAAAAAAAGTGGAAAAAAAGCCTTGAAGGAATCAAGTTATAAAAGTCTTGAATTATCCTGAAAAAAGCAAAATGCAGAGCTGCAGAGCCATAAAAGTAAAATGCAGAAAATAGCCATGGGTTGCTGTTGGACAAAATTTCGATCAATCAGAGTCCTATCGGAGTCCCATCGGAATTACCTCCGATCAATCAGAGTCATATTAGACACCCATCGGAATTACAGATTTTTTCATAAGTTTCTGGACATATTTTTTATTAATCGGAGAAGTTCCGATCCATCGGAAGGGGTTGCTCCGATCCATCCGAGATAAGTCTGATCATCGAAATTGTTTGCACAAGTGCGAAATACTTACGCGGATTCTCAAATTTTTCAGGTCGGTGCAGGATTTCTCTTATAAAAGGTCACTTTCACTCCCTTCCTAGGGCATCATAGAAGGCTAAAAAGATCGTGGGAGGTGGAGATGAGCATCGTGGAGCGTTTGCAACTCCTCCAACTAGGGTTTTTATGTTTTTCTACGTTTTTAAAGTAGTTTCTTTTGAGTTTTAGTTCAATATGTTAATAGTTAGCTAAATGTTGAGCTCCTGATTTATACATGTTCTACCCCATTTCATCACTCATTATACATGGTTTGCATGTTTAAAAGACTAATCGAATGCATGTTTTGTGATTGTAGGAATGAGAGAGAGATTGCACCTATTTAAAGGCTAAAAGGCCATTTTAGAAGCTAATTGATGATTATAGAAGGTGGGCCAAAGAAGAAAGAAAGAAGCAAGGAAAGGAGAGGAGAGAGAAAGAAGAAATCAAGAGAAAAATAAGCTCGACCGATCAAGACTGTTCAGCCGCAAGGCAGCCCTCCTTACATGCTTGCTGGACCAAGGACCAGGCCAGTCCAATTGGTCATGACCGGTTAAGACCGGTTGGTCATACACTACAACAAGTGCAGATTTCCATGCACATGATTTTTAGGTTTCCTAGTGCAGCTAGGACACACTGTTTTTCAATTTTCTCACGTGGTAGAGCCCCAAAGCTATAAAAGGACACCTTGGGGTGAATCTAAACCTATCATAAAAGGAGTGGGAAGTCGTGGGAGGTGAAGGAGATCGCTGTGGAGCGTCTGCAACTCCTCCAAACTCAGGTTTTCTATGTTTTAGTAGTTTTTCCTTTAAGTTTTAGTTTAACCTGTTAATGGTTGGGTAAACCTCTTAGCTAGGGCTAAGAGGTGAAGCTTTTAGTTGTTTACAATGTTTAATTCGAATTAGTTCAAGTACCTTTTGATTTTATGAAGAACACTTATAGTTCGAGTTTGAAATAAAGTTAATATTTTTAGTTAATCTTCTATCTCTTGTGATTTCTCTTACATGGGATGTTTTGATTACCAAGATTGCTTAATAGGGTGTTAATTGATAGGACTTTGGGTTGTAGAGATCCTAGATTCATCATGATATGTTGGATGCTAGGGGATCTTACAAATCAAGTTTCCTAAGAGCTTATCTAGAACTAAACTAGAAAGGGTTCTTATCTTTTGATTGGATCTGAGATAGGTGTTTATGCATTGATTTTGGTTCAATAGAAGTTCAATTCATGCTTCTAAATCAAGTCTAGTAATAAGGCTTGAGGAAGAATCATGAATGTGATCTTAATTGTTTTGTGAAGGATTGGGCTGTGTGATTGAATGCACCCAATGCCTTAATTGATTATGAGAGAACCATATCAGTGGATGATCCATCTATGTTAGATACATTATGATGATTTGATTGCTTTATATTCCGATTGGATAGGGATAGAACTCTAATTCCAACTGTGTTATTAGCTTGAATGGTTTAAATTGGCATTGTGAATGATTATTAGTGGATCCTTGGTGCTTTAGTGTTTATTTTCCTGATTTAAGCATAAAATAAATAGTTCTATGTTATTCGTTTTGACCCATCGATACAAATTCAAATTTAGCTCATCCTACTTATAAAACTTAGAATTGTTACGACAATCCCTGAAGATCGACCTCGGTCTTACTAAGAATTATTACTACATCGCACCCTTGCACTTGAGGTGAGTGAATACTAAACCTCTTAGCTAGGGCTAAGAGGTGAAGCCTTTAGTTATTTACAATGCTTAATTCAAATTAATTTAAGTACTTTTTGGATTAATGAAAAACATTTCTAATTCTAGTTTGAAATAAAGTTAGTATTTTTAGTTAATCTTTTATCTCTTGTGATTTCTCTTACATGGGATGTTTTAATTACTGAGATTGCTTAATGGGGTGTTGATTGATAGAATTTTGGGTTGTAGAGATCTTAGATCCATCATGATATGTTGGATGCTAGGGGATCTTACAAACTAAGTTTCTTAAGTGCTTATCTAGAACTAAACTAGAAGAAGTTCTTATCTTTGAGATTAATCTGAAATAGGTGTTTATGTATTGATTTTGGTTCAATAAAATCATGAATGTGATCTTGCTTGTTTTATGAAGGATTAGGTTGTATTATTAAATACACCCAATGCCTTAGTTGTTTATGAGAGAACCATATCAGTGGATGAGTCATCTATGTTAGATAAGTTTTGATGATTTGATTGCTTTATATTCCGATTGGATAAGGATAGAACTCTGATTCCAATTGAGTTATTAGCTTGAATGGTTTGAATTGGCATTGTGAATGATTATAAGTGGATCCTTAGCGCTCGAGTGCTTATTTCCCTGATTTAAGTATAAAGTAGATGGTTTTAGTAAATTTCATCTATCAATTCAAATCCGAGTTTAGCCCATCATAGCTATAAAGTTTAGAATTGTTACGACAATCCCTAAGGATCGACCTCGGTCTTATCGAGAATTATTACTACATTGCAGCCTTGCACTTGAGGCGAGTGAACAAGTTTTTAGCGCCGTTGTCGGGGATTAGGTTAATGGTTCTAAATTTTGTAATTAGGGTATAGTTAGATTAGATAGGTTAGGTTAGGATTTACTGTTTTTATAGGTTGTTCTCAGAATTTTTCTACTAACAGATTTTGTTTGTTTTGTAGGATTTTTCTTCTCTAGCATAGTTCTTCCATCCGGTAACACCATTCTAACTTAAACTCTTTTACTTTCTAGTTTTTTTTCTAATTTTTAGATTTTTAGTTTTAGTTTATTTTGTGTGGTCTATGCTTCATTGGGAGCGTGATCATACATCGCGACTTCTAAGTGAGGGAGGTTTAGTTGAAGGTTTAATTTATCACAGACAAGTAAGAAAATGTCTAAGAAATCCTGAATCGTCTAAAATCATGGCTGAGAATGAACCACATAATGTTGAGAATGTTGAGCATGATACACCACTAATTAGAACGGAACGTAATGAGAATGAGGAGCGCTTCGTTCCTCCGGTTAAAACATTGTGAGATTATCTACAACCGGAGAGAACAGCCACGTCTTCCTGTATTGCTTTTCCAACTAATACAGGAAACGTTGACCTTAAACCGGGAATTATCAAATTACTTCCGAAATTTTATGGACTTAATTATGAAAGTCCATATGCGCACGTGAGTGAATTTGAGGAGGTCGTCAACACATTTCAATTTCATGATGTCTCCCAAGGTGTAATTAAACTGAAATTGTTCCCTTTCTCTCTAAAGGACAAAAGCAAAGCATAGTTTCAATCATTTTTTAAATCTAGAAGCATCGGGACATGGGCTGAGATGACCCGTGAGTTCCTTAAAAAGTACTTCCCGGTTAATAATACTAACGCACTAAGGTGGACCATTATGAACTTCTCCCAAAAAGGAGATGAAACATTTTTTCAATGTTGGGAGAGGTTCAAAGACCTTTTATTAGAGTGCCCACATCATGGTTACGAAAAGTGGCACTTGATTGACTTCTTCCATGATGGATTAAGTTCAAACATGCGTCGATTTGTCCAAATGATGTGTAATGGTGAGTTTGTGAACAAAGCACCCGATGAGGCTTGAGATTACTTTGATATGCTAGCCTAAAATGCCCAATCTTAGGACATCTCCACTCTGACTAGTAATCCCAAGTCAGCCCCAAGAGAGAAAGGAGTACATGTATTAGATGGGGATGATGATTTAAATTCAAAGATGGAGGGTCTCATAAAGAAGGTTGAGGCCATAGAATTAAGGAGTGTTAATATATAACCATCGGGGAGACCGTCGAAAGTATATGTGGTATTTGTGAGAGTAATGTTCACTTAACAAAGGATTGCCCAACAATCCCTGTGTTTCAAGAGATTTTGCAAACTAAATCGAACGTCACAAACGCTTATCAATGCCCCTTTAATGTATCAAATTTTAACTTGCAAAATCCTAAATGGCGGTGTAAACCGAATCCTAATAAGAAGAATGGACCCATGGTAAATACAAACAATGCTTTCCAATGGCCTCCTCAAAAGAGCACTCTTGAGGATATATTGAATGCATTCATGATTGGATAAACTCAGATCAGTCCAACATGCAGGCTATGAATGAACTTTAAATTTCAGTTGAAAGAATTGAGACACACTAGGAGTTAGAGAGAAATGGACTGTTTTGACCCAATCTCATCCTAACCGCAAGGAACAACTCGAATCAAATTTCAATTCTTCAACTACTCATGTGAAACATGTTCAAGCCATCACTATTCTTAGAAGTGGTAAAACAATTGAAAAATATGAACCGGTGAAGGCCGTAAAGCCTAATGATCCAACCGATTCTAAGAGTGAAGGTAAATTGAACAATGCTCCATAAGATGAAGAGTCGGAGCGTGTGTATAAACCTGTGGCCCCATTCCTCTAACGTCTTGTCTCAACCAAAAGGCCAAGTGAAAATCAGGACATCCTAGAAGTCTTCTAACAAGTCAAAATCAGCATTCCCTTATTGGATGCAATTAAGCAAATTCATTCATTGTTGAGCTCTTAATTGTGCATATTCTAACCCCAATTCATCACTCATTATGCATGCATTTCATGATTTAAAGACTAATCTAATGCATGGATTTGTGATTGTAGGAATGAGAAGGAGACTTCACCAATTCATGGTTAAAAGAGTCACTTTATATGCATTGAAGATCAATAGAACAAGTGCCAAAAGGTGGAAGAAAGAAGCAAGAAAGAAAGAGAAGAGATAAAGAAGAAAACTGAAATTTTGTTCTTAGACCTGTCTGTAGACCGGTCGCTAGACCGGTCGACAGACAGGTCTTAAGTGTATTTTTTGGACTTTTTTTTCTCCTCTTAGACCGGTCACTAGACAGGTTGAGAGTAGTCCAGAAACATAAAAACTCTCTGGACAGATCATGCAATTTTGAGACCGGTCGTGCGACCGGTCGTCCACAGGCTCAGACCGGTTGTGCGACCGGTCGGACATGCGTAAACAGCAAGGTTTTTATTCTGGGCGCCGAATTTCTCTGCGCAAGTGCGTATCCTTACGCAAAATCTGGAAGTTTCTTACGCAATGGACACCTCCAAGCTATAAAAGGACTTCTTCTCTTCATACCAAAGCATGCTAGGACGTGGGGATTGCTTGGAAGACGGATTCTACTTCAAGTTTTCTTAGTTTTCTTCCTGTTTTAGTTGTTTTTATGTTTTTGAGGCTTTTTAGTTCAAGGATGTTAGAGATGAACTAAAACCTCTTAGCTAGGGCTAATAGGTGAAGCTTTTGATTTGTTTTTGATGGATTGATGCAACCTAGGTTTCCTTTTTATGATTTAATTGATGAATTTTAGTTCATGTGAGTTTGAATCAAGTACTAGTTTGGTTTTACTTTGATCTCTTGATGACTCCGAGCTCATGTGATTCTCAGTGATTCTAAGCTTGGTAGCTTACCTTCTGAGCATTGTTTATGTTTGTGTAGTTCATTGATCTATCATCGACTCCGGGCATGGTAGATTCTTTGATTACCTTGTATGCAATGGCCTGATTTTCATGTGGGAACTCATTCAACTAAAGTTCTTATCTTTTGTAGTAATCTGAAATAGTTGTTTATTGATTGATTTTGATTTAATTAGAGTTCTAATCATTAGTTGTAATCAAGTCTAGTGACAGGATTTAATAAAAGCTATGGTTGTGAATCTCAATTAGATTGGAAAGAGACTTGGCCTACACAATTGAGTGTGCCCAAGGCCTGAGCATTGATGTGGGAATTGAATCAATGAATAAGCACTTATTTTGGATAATTATTGATTGAACCGCTCTATATTCCGATCGGATAGAGATATGAATTCGATGCCGATTGTGTTGTGAGAGACCTAGTTGTGTTGATGCATTGAAACTTATCAAAAGTGGATCCTTGGCGCTCTAGTGCCTTTTTAGATTGATATTACCTTACACATTCACTGTTTAAACCCAAATCACTATTTTCTAGCTTTAGTTCTTAATAGGATCTTAATTACCAGTTGTTTTAGACAAAATCTGAGAATACTCATTCATAAATCTCTGTGGGAACGATACTCGGTCTTTCCGAATTATTACTACTTCGCAACCCTACACTTGGGGAGTGAACATTCATACGCCAAATTTCTAAAGGATCTATGTGCCGTAAAGCGTAAGCAAAATGTACACAAGAGGGCATTTTTTACGGAGCAAGTGAGTGCTATCATACAACAAAACACTCTTCCAAAATTCAAAGATCCCGGAAGCCCTACAATCTCTTACATGATAGGTAACTTCCGAATCAATAAAGCACTTCTTGATCTAGGGGCTAGTATTAACTTGATTCCCTACTCGGTATATGAGCAACTTGGACTTGGTGAATTAAAACCCACTAAGATAACTTTACAACTTGCGGATTGCTCCGTTAGAATATCGAGAGGAGTGATTGAGGATGTGTTAGTCAAAATCGATAAGTTCTATTACCTGGTAGACTTTATCGTTTTGGATACACAAGCAGTTACAAATGTACGCTCTCAAGTTTCTGTCATTCTAAGCCGACCATTCCTAGCAACCACCAATGCTATAATTAATTGTCGGAATGGAGTCATGAAAATATCCTTTGAAAATATGACAATGAAGGTGAATGTGTTTAATTTGCATAAACAACAAGATGATGAAGAAAAGGACGAAGATGAGATCCACATGATTGATTTCATAGATACAATTGTGAATGATGATGAGCCACCCTCAACCAAATTTTTCAAAACTTTGGAAGCTTGCTTGGCTCATTCCAATGAAGAAATAATTTTAGATATTGATGGGGCCTTAGAAGAGCTAAATTTTGAAATTTTTATTGACAAGACACCAATCACTGACCTGAACACTTTTGTTATGTAGGAATTTGATGGATTGGTGCTTGATTTTCCTATGGAGAGGCCAATTTCTGAATGTGTAGTGGTTGAGGACGTATTCCAACCTACACAAGTGACCGAGAATGTCGAAGTTTCCTACACTCTAGAAGAGTGTTTGGCATATTTTGAGGATTGGGATGATCCTATGATCCATGACATTGTTAATGCCTTAAGGGAAACTTCACCGGTGCTCAAAAAGACTCCTTCCACGGAGTATAACACCAAAGTATTGATTGTGGGGGCACCGATAGAATCTAATTTTGTAGAGACCATAACAATTTTTGAAGAAAAAGTCCAAGTCTCCACATCTCTTTGGTTTGTACAAACCGAAGAGCACCATCTCTGGGATGACCCTTACTTGAATGATTTTTTTCCAGACAAGTTGAAAAGGAGATTCATGCTTAATGAGTTCCAACCAAAGAAATTCTCATTTCCTAACATGTGGGGTGATAACTTTGAGAAACCCACTAAATCTTTTCAGCAGGATTTTCAATGGATTAGAACGACTAACATCACCCATGTGCATTATGAAGCAGGATGGTGGATGATATTACTGAAAAATCTTTTACTCCACCTCATAATCTTACTAGATTCCATTCCTTTGGATGATATTGTGTATCAAAGATTGACCTCCTAGTCTGATGGAGGTATAGAATAGTTTATATTACTTTGAATTAGTTAATTGTCGGAGTTGTAGACTTCCACGATCGACTCTCTCAGGTATTCTCGTTCCACCCTCTTTTATTTTTATCATTGCTCTCATGTTATTACTCATTGCATATCTTTTTACATTGAAGACAATGTAAGATTTTGGTTGGCGGTGAGATTCCTAGATGAATCTAGTGTTTTGTAACATTTCGAGCAATTATGTAAACAAAATTTTTAATTTTTCTGAAAATTCAAAACTCTTTTGGAAAACTTTGTTTCTATGCACTTGAGATGTTATGAGTATAAAAAGAAGATAGATGAAATGATTAATTTTGAAAACCTTGAATTACCTATAATATAATAGTTTTCTATTTGAATTCCCCTATTGAGTTGATCGATAGAAAGCTTTGAACACTTTTGAGTCTAGTTCACATTACACGATTCTCATGGTTTGAAGGGATTATTTAGATTTGTAGACTGGTTAGATTGGGATTTAAGTTGTTGAGGAACCAAGTTGAGGAACTTTGTCCATCCTTGTTCATGAAAAAATAAAAGAAAAGAATGAAAGATATGAATTTTAAAAAATCCTATCTAATGTGTATGAAAAAGAAAGGAAAAAAAAGAGAGAGAAAGAAAGTATGATTATTGAATATTTGTTGATAAATTTCGAAAAGGGCTACCTATTACCAACCAGGGAATGGTCTACCCCTAACCAAAGCTGGAACTGGGAAGTAGTGTGAAAGCCATCGAAGGAACGATAAGGAAAATTCTTGTCATAGGCTTGTTGTTGATCTGTACACCTTTGATTTTTAGTTTCGCCAGTCTATGAAGAAGGTAATCCTGAAAATTCATGAGATGAACATTCACTATGCACACTAGGTTAACTTGTTCGAATTCGTCTATTCATCAATCAATCAGTGGGGATTTTATGTGAACACTCGTTATGTTTAAGAAGTTTAAGATTTCAACTTCTATCACCCAGTTTTGCTCAATTTCACACTTGTATATCTTGAAGTTTATGAAAGCATAGTTTTTGAAAGAGAGTTGGGTTTTGAAAAGTTGGATTTTATTTCTTGTATGTTTTGCTAGGGATTAGTAAAATGCTGGTTGGGGGGTGTGTTGAGACATGAATTGTGCATATCTGAACCCCAATTCATATCATAATTGTATAGTTTAAGTTGATAAAGTTAAGGACTTATGCTTGCTTTTGTGTTTGTAGGTAAAAGAGAGGGGTGTTATGAATTTAATGCTAATTTAGAAGATTTGGAGTGATTAAAAGACCAAGGTTTGATGAGCCAAAGAAGTGGAGAAAAAGCCTTGAAGGAATCAAATTAAAGTTCTGAATTGTCCTGAAAAAGCAAAATGCAGAGCTACAAAGCCATAAAAGTAAAATGCAAAAAATAGTAATGGGTTGTTGCTGGACAGAATTTGATGAATCGAAGTCCTATCGGAGTCCCATCGGAATTACCTCCGATCAATCGGAGTCATATCGGAGACCCATCAGAATTATAGATTTTTCTATAAGTCTCTGGACATATTTTCGATCAATCGGAGAAGTTCCGATCCATCGGAAGGGGGTGCTCCGATCCATCGGAGATAAGTCCGGTCAATCAAAATTGTCTGTGCAAGTGCGAAATACTTACGCGGATTCTCAAAATTTTCAAGTTGATGCAGGATTTCTCTTATAAAAGGCCACCTCCACTCTCTTTCTAAGGCATCATAGAAGGCTAGAAAGTTCGTAGGAGGTGGAGAGGAGCATCGTGAAGCGTTCACAATTCCTCCAACTAGGTTTTTATGTTTTTCTATGTTTTCAAAGTAGTTTCTTTTGAGTTTTAGTTCAATCTGTTAATGGTTGGCTAAACCTCTTAGCTAGGGCTAAGAGGTGAAGCTTTTAATTATTTACAATGCTTAATTCGAATTAATTCAAGTACTTTTTGGATTAATGAAGAACACTTCTAATTCTAGTTTGAAATAAAGTTAGTATTTTTAGTTAATCTTTTATCTCTTATGATTTTTCTTACATGGGATGTTTTGATTACTGAGATTGCTTAATGAGATGTTGATTGATAGGATTTTGGATTGTAGAGATCTTAGATCCATAATAATATGTTGGATGCTAGGGGATCTTATAAACTAAGTTTCTTAAGTGCTTATTTAAAACTAAACTAGAAGAAGTTCTTATCTTTGAGATTAATCTGAAATAGGTGTTTATGAATTGATTTTGGTTCAATAGAATCATGAATGTGATCTTGCTTGTTTTGTGAAGGATTGGGTTGTATGATTGAATACATTCAATGCCTTAGTTGTTTATGAGAGAACCATATAAGTGGATGAGCCGTCTATGTTAGATAAGTTATGATGATTTGATTACTTTATATTCCAATTGGATATGGATAGAACTCCGATTCCAATTGAGTAATTAGCTTGAATGGTTTGAATTGGCATTGTGAATGATTATAAGTGGATCCTTGGCGCTCTAGTACTTATTTTCCTGATTTAAGTATAAAGTAAATAGTTTTATTAAATTTCATCCATCGATTCAAATCCGAGTTTAGCCCATCCTAGTTATAAAGTTTAGAATTGTTACGACAATCCTTATGGATCGACCTCGGTCTTACCGAGAATTATTATTACATCGCAGCCTTGCACTTGAGGCGAGCGAACAATTGGTACGTTGCGTAGAGTTGGGCACGGGTCGAGTCAACTCGGTCAACTCAAATTGTCCTACTTGGTTAAGACCCGACTCGATCCGAACCGAAGGCTGAGTCGATCCGAACCGAGTACAGGTGGTCAAATCCGAACACCAATCGAGTCGATTCCGGGTCAGCCAGTGATCCGACTCGACTTGGACCGTAATCTGACTCGAACAGACTTAACTCGTCCGAACCGAAGTCGACTCAGAGTTTATATCCATGTGTATATATGTTTTAATGGTTGATCCCTTTAATATCCAATATGTTTGTCACATGAATGGCCCACCATACAAGATGCTGAGTCGGAGCCTTAGTCTACATCGTTGGGCCCAGCTGCTGAACGATCCATATCTCTCATGTGATCCATACACCTACCCACTAGTTGTTGAGGTGGGCAATAACAAGATGAAATTTTGAGAATACCAATGCAAATGAGTAGCTGTTGAAAATGTGAAAGGTTGAGAGCATTAAATGCTCATTGAGAATGTGAAAGGTTAAGAGCATTAAATGCTCATTGGAAGCATTAAATGCTCATTCCAATCTATTTGGCAAGGGAAAAGGCATGTCAATTGTTCGCTTCCCCAAGTGTAGGGTTGCGATGTAGTAATAATCTCGGTAAGACCGAGGTCGATCCACAGGGACTTATATAGGAATTCACAAATTACTTCCAATAATGTCTACTGAGAAGCTAATAAATAAGTTTTCAAGGAGATTGATGTGAATAGCAATTTTGAACTTAAACTGAATTAATCAATTAATAAAAGGCACTAGGGGTTCAAGGATCCACTTGTAGCAATCCTTGATGCTCAATTCACTATGGTTTCTCACTTTCTCAACTAGAATCGAAATTAAGATCTATCTAGTCGGATGATAGAGCTGTTAAAACCAACAATCTGCCATATGTAAGCTCAATGTACATGATTCACTCAATGCAAGCTAGGACGAGCATACTCAATTGCATAGGTCAGTCCCAATTCCAATAGACTAAGTTCACAATCATAACCATCATTAAGTCCTGTCACAAGACAAAACTAGATCATAACTTGAACTTGATTCAAATCACGTACACAGTCCCACATACAACAATATTTCAGAAAAAGTAGAACTTTGGTAGGAAGTTCCCACATGAAGATTATAATACTAGAGCGTACTCCAATTCCTCGAATCATACAGGTTTAGACTAACACAAAGCGATTAAAAACTCAAGTACTTCTTCCAAACATCCATGAGTCATCATAAGACTAAGAAAAAAAATACTTAAAACTTGAATTAAACTTCAAACCATTGTTCATAAACATGAAAACCAATCTCAAAATCAACTTAAACAAATTGAAACATCTTAGATTCACTACAAGCTTCACCTCTTAGTCGTTCATGATCTAAGGAAACATGAAACAACTAAGAAAAATATAAAAACAGTAAACAAACTAGGAGGAGTTGTGGAACTCCGAAATCCACTTCCGCCGCCTCCCACCTTGCTCAAACTCTTCTAAGATACCCTAGGAACGATCCCTAGGTGTCCTTTTATAGTGGGGAGGCTCCGCAACATCAGAATCTTCCAGAAATTGTGTAAGAGTACGCAGTGCACAGAGAAATTCGGGACTTGTAGAACACGCCTCATTACGCAGACGACCGGTCGCACGACCGGTCTGAGCTACTGGACGACCGGTCGCACGACCGGTCTCAAAAACGTAAAAAACGTCCAGAGAGTTTTGGGAATTTTTCAACCTAGAAAATCAATTCAAGGATCGGTCGCACGACGGGTCACAGCAGTGGACGATCAGTCGCACGACCGGTCTTAGACAGTCCAGTGAGTTGTGGCCTCTGGGCCCCTCTGTTGAGTGATCGGACCGGTCAGACGACCAGTCCTGGGCCTTTGACGACCGGTTGGATGACCAGTCTTGGGTATCTTTTCTTCCTTCTTTTCTTCTATACTTTGCTTCTTTCTTCCACCCTTTCACACTTGGTCCTTTGATCTTCTTTGCTTCTAAATGACATCTTTAAGTCTTCAATTGATGCTTCCTCTCTCTCATCCCTACAATCACAAATCTGCATTAGATTAGTCTATAACTCATGAAAACCTTGCATAATGAGTGATGAATTGGGGTTAGAATATGCACAATTAAGAGCTCAACATCAACCAAGGTTAACCCGACCCAACTCGGTGTTGAGTTGAACCAACCGGTCCTTGTGACTGGGCCGGACTCAGTTCGGATTAGATTAGGCAAGCCCGGACTCGGACTGAGCTAGCTGTGCTAAACTCGGTACCGAGTCGGACCGAGTTCGGATCAAGTCTAATTCAAAACCGGATAGGATCAGGTTAGCCCTAACTCAGTCCGACTTGACTCGATGCCTAGCTCGAACGGTGCGCATCAGGATGTTCTATGGGATCGAACGAGTCCTGGAAGATGTGAGGCATGTCCCCAAGATGAAAAAGAATGTGATCTTTTTTAGTGCACTTGAGGCAAAAAGGTGCATGTTCATCAACCGCGATCATTATTGTAAAGTAATGAAGGGAGCATTTGTGTGGATGAAGGCATGGAGGTGTGGCCATCTTTACAAGTTGATCGGGACCATGTTTCATGGTGAAGCTGTGAGATCGGCGACAGGATCCACGGTTGCTCGTATGTGGCAAGTGTCCAAGGGCCATATGAGAAGAGCGAAAAAGGGCGTGAAAGTGTAAGGGTAGGGTTGATGGAGGCACGATAAGTGGTGGAGCTATGTTGAAGTTGAGATGATGAAGAAGGTGATGATGGTTTGATTCGACGTTTGAAGCTTTGATGGAGATTGTTGGAAGAGCCTTCAAATTTGTGCATTGACAGGGTCCCATGACTGATCGAACAGATTGGTCCGACCGGTTTGACCGGTTTATTTTTGGACAGCGAAGGTAGCAAGACTCTGGACAATTTTTTCACGGGTTTGACTGGTCGAGTGGTAAGGCAGATGGGACAAATTTGGTGTTTTTCCTCTGGATTATTTTTGACCGGTCCGACCGGTCAGCCATGGGGTCCGACCAGTTGATTGTATACGCGTTTTCTTATGGAGATACATGGATTTGCATAAGTAGTTTCTAATTTTGGTTTGTTGCCTATATAAATAGGTTGTAGCCGAGATTAAGAGTAATCCTAAGGTGTTCAAGGTTTCCTAAGTATATGTAACGCCCCGGTTTTCATTACTCGAGTGTTGAGACCGAGTTCTGAAAACCCGAGTGTAAACATTCAAATAACCACTTTACAGTATAATTTTTTTCTTTTAAATTTAAAACGCAATGGAAGCATATTAAGACATGTGATGTCCAATATAAATCAAACTATACAAGTGGCGCCCATAGGGCTTATACAAATCAATTGTCTCCATATTACATTAATTAAAAAGAAAACCAAAGGAAAGAAACACTGCAGTAGACTTGAATTGCACCACCTTCCAACTTCTCATCCAAAGACACCTGCATCAACTGTTATGGTTCGATAGCGTTAAAACGCTATCATGGTGAGGTAAAAACCCTCCAAAATTACCAAGCATGACAGCAGTTAAGTAAAGACCAACTGAAAGTAATATATTGCACAATAAGCAATTTATACAATTCCAAAAGGAGTGACATTTAAAACAATCAAATGTAACAATTTACTCATATTATAAATACCCACAAATTATAACATTCAATCCATATATTCCAACTTTAATCTCTTTTACATGAATGTGTGCATGCACATGTTCTTTAGCCTGGGGATGTACATCCAGCTGGCGAATTTCAAACTGACAGTAACATGGCTTGTCACCAATTGTTACCCGCAATGCAATGCATATCAAACCGACAGTAATGTGGCTCGTCACCAACATTATCCGCAAATGCAATGTATGTATGCTTAACCAGTTTTTATTCGTCCAATTTACAAAGCAAGCAATTAAAAGCTCATGGTCACAATGGGGGGCGCGCAACCCAGTATAGGCCGACGGCTCGAGCATAGCATCTCATAACACCATCCCCGGCCCATGAGACGTCCAACAAAATATACTATAGTGCAAATTTTATGATTCTCTACAATTAAATAATTAACGTTACTATTTTGTGTGTGTTCTAAAGTTTTCAACAAAAGGATACTCTTCTTCATCCAAGCCACCTGAAAAACAAGTCCATTGATGGACACCAATAAGGAAATTTTTCCAACAAAAGCCACATGGCCACCAAGTCCAATCAAGGACACCACAAGGTAAATTTCACTCTATTACTGCAAACGGAAAAGCAACAAACATCTAAAATATATGAAATATTATT
Organism: Liriodendron chinense; assembly: GCA_003013855.2. NCBI lineage: Eukaryota > Viridiplantae > Streptophyta > Magnoliopsida > Magnoliales > Magnoliaceae > Liriodendron > Liriodendron chinense. Next base: position 4,569,873 of record ML058487.1, read on the forward strand.
TCACAACCAAACTTTCGAATGCCATCCAATTTACATAGAAACAATTATATTCTCTAAGTTGCATCATCGATGGTCAATTAAAACGTAACAACTCTATAAACAATTATTATAATGAAACAATTATCGTAAGCAAGAATGGAAATAAAGAAAACATATAAACAAAATAATTCAACTAGCAAGATGTATTTAAGCAAAAACTACACAATTCTAATATATAAATGGGAAGCTTGAAGGGTGAGAACCTCACCTTAGAATGTTAATTCCCCCTTAATCAATTTGAATCTAGAAGATGAGAATGGTACTTGAAATCAATTTCAATCCCTATTTCATGTAAATCAATTAAACAGCTTGGTTATCACATAATTGTTGTAATATAATTGAAGTTAAAGATAAACTAATTCAAGCTTAAATTAGCATTCCAACGAAGTTGAGTTGACTCACCTAGACCAACTGAGTTATTCAACCAAATCTTGACTTGCCAAGATGAAATTGGACTTAGAGAAGTTTACTGAGTTAAGTCGGTAGCAAATGGGTGAAACCTAACTGCTAACTTCCTCTTTTTAGAAATCGACGAGGAGAGAAAAGCTGACCCCACAGAATACTTGAATTCTGAAATCCTACATACAAATCAGATCTACATTTTGGCATAACTCAGTGAGTTATGACTGAACTCACTTAACCATAACCTGAAATTTTTGTAAACAATAGCATTTCCATAAATGTAATTGGATTGCTGGACAGATCCAGCCACAACATACCAAGATGAACCCCACTATAGATTTAACACTTAGAGAAGACAAAACTAAATTGAATTGACATCAAACCGAGCCAACATATCTCCATAGATTGAAGTTGATTTACAGAAACCACTTACCCGAACCCTAACACTAGGAAAATACCTCTGATAGCCACCCAAAGCTCCAGACATGAGCAGATTCCAGCAACTCAGAAACTGATCCAGACGACACGATCCTCCAACTCAACCCGAAATGAAATCAACGACCCATCATTCAATCCCCCAGGCCCTCTGCTAGGTATGAACGGATTGGGAGAACAAAATCGAGAGCGAACAGAGCTTGGCCCAATCCCAAGTACAAAACCATCATATGAGGAAGAAGCTTCGGTGCTAATGGAGGGTCTCCAACCACCCCTTCTTCTTTTGATTTCCCTCCATAGATCAGATCTGACCGACCACAAGAAGCTCCAGGAAGCTTCAGATGGAAGTTCCAATGCCGATCATCTGGTGGTTCTGCGAGTTTGAAACTTTCAGTTAGTGATGATCAACGACGAGAAAATGGGAAGAATCCATGGTGGTGATCGATTTTCTGGGCTCTTTGCAAGCTACAGAAGAGGATTTGGGTGGTCTGGAATGATGCTATGCGTTTGGGAGCTACGATTTCAGAAAACGGAAAGAGGGAGAGAAATTTAAAGTGATCTTTTATAGTCGAGGTATGATGGTTTCTACCAAAAACCCTAATCCGAGTGACATGGCTTCCAACGGCTGAGATTAGTTCAAAAGATAGTTAGAGAGACACTCACGATCGGCTAGGATTGAGGGAAATCTTCTCACACGGATAGCCAGCCTGGCATTGCAAAACGAACTGGAATAATTTCCATTTTTGGAAAAACGGCCCCATAAACCAACCTTTAAATCAAGATCCACACACACTGATGGTCTCCACTTGAGGAAACTACCATTTATAGGTGGAGCACCTCGTGCTCAACAAGATGGACGGTCTCGATCATCGAAAAGTGGGCCATAGAAATCACCATCCATCGATTTGTAGGCTGCTGGAAACATAGGAAACATTTGGATAGTCTGACTTTGACGCCGCATTGCGCACAGAACAGCGAACCTCGGCGTGGGATACTAACAAGGTTTTGGTCACGCCTCCACTGTGAACCAGATGAATGGTTCAGATCACCCGTACCATTGACCGAAAGTGGGCCGCACAGGCCCCAAACACGGACAGTGTCCGTCCATTCTCTGGGCGACAGAACTGGAAAGAGAGAATTCTCTCTTTTGAGATATTTCTCGGGCCAGTGCCCGATTTAGCCTGGTGGTGGTTCGATGCAACATGGGTGCGACTCGGGTTGGTACACACACACACCAAAAAAATGGGGTCCACTATAATGTTTTGAGAAATCTACTCGGGCCACCAACTTCTATGAGCCATACTGAGACTAGTGGTCCACCAATGGCTGATTCCATCAATCAAGTGGGCCATAAATCATGATTTGGCCAATAACTATGATGTTTTACACAATCCAACGGTTAGATTGACTCTAAATTCAATTTCAACGGTTTAGAAGTCTCATGGCTCACTATAGTACATACTATGAGGTGTAATTTCAACTATTAGTCATTAAATTTTATTTCATTGCACATTAATAATAATATCATCATCCTTATTATTTTTTTTATATATAAATAGTAAAATTCACCCTCAGCTAATACTTGGTCACACAAATAAATCCAACCCATGTATCATACACAGTAATCTTAAGTGATTTATTAATTAGTGATTCGATTTTGCATTAATTAATGTGCCGACTCATAAAATTTGTAAATTTTGAAAAACTTGATTATCATAATCCTAAAGGCTTCACGATTAGTTGCCTGTCTTAACTCAATAGTAACACCTAAGTACTGAGAAGTACGGGGTGTTACAGTATATTAGGAAGAGGGGAGAGTGTTTTGAGAGAGAGAGCTTGGGTTTTCTCTGGGTTTTCCTTGCTTGTGGGTTGTCAATCTCTGTAATCTTCTGAATCATAGTGGTTCATTTTATGCTGTGGTTTCTTTTTACCCGTTGAGCAGTTTTTCCACATAAAATCGGATTGCCTATTTTGGTTGAATGCATGTGTGATTGGTTGCATTGTGTTACTTGTTAGATTCGTATACTCTGCTGTGTGTGTTCGGCTTTTGCTTCCATTGCCGACGTTTTATTCCCAACAGCCCCCATCCCTTCCAACCCCCTCTTCAGCCTCCTCCAGCCCTCTCCTAGCCTCATAGATCGCCAAGGTCAACCCTCTTGAGCCTAGGCTCACCTGAGACTTCAAGTTCCAAGCTGCTTCAAGCTACAAGCTAAGGATTAGGCGATCATCATTTGTGTTCATACTTTACCAATCGTGTCATCACTTCCCTTCTCAACCCCCTGCTTCTCTAGGCTCCCATTGGGCATATGCTCTATGACTTGTCAAAATTTTAAATCTTGTTACTTCAAAAACTCCTGATAGCCTAGTCCTCCCACATGTTATTCTAACATTATCACATCTCCTCCTGACACTTTTCTTTTGTAGGCTATCTCTAAATGTATGCTCTGTGGCTCGTCAAAATTTTAGATCCTGTCACATCAGAAATTTAAGTTTTCCTAGTCTTAGTTTCGGTACTTCCGCATCTATAATAAAATCATCATATTCCCTAGAAAATTATTAGCCACATGAAGTAGAGACTGCACATTTGTGCGTATAGAGAAGTTGCCTAACAATTTTTCTCTCTATAAGCGAGGTCTCTTACTTAGAATTACAGGTCGCAGATGATCGGGAGTCACTTTAAAGCAAGAGGGTCTTCGAATTCTTTGGCTTTCATAGATTTTGCAAGGTTTAGTCGACTATGGGATTTGGAGCTAATTGGTTAGTGACAACTCTAAGTCTACTACATCATCAGTACAAGTCAGCCCACATGCCCAAAATCAAAGACAAAAACACATGTGCACTATTTCCAATGTGCACAAGTGAGCCCCTTAGAGTCCCACCTTGTTCCGAGGGTAGCACCTAATTCGCCTCCATTGACATGTCTAAATGGGTGGGCCCATAGTTAAGAGTGTCTACATCATCTTAAGACCTTTGAATAAAGCCAAATATGTATGGCCCACATCTAATAGTCCCTTGTCACATTTCGATGGGGCCCCGTTCCTACCAGCTAGTCAAGATTGCCTAGTGAAGCCTTCATAACTCTCTTGCTACTGAAGTGACATGGCATTTTTTCATTCGTGTAGACTGATAGGCCCACAACAAAGCACTTATTGATCCTTCGTTAGGGAAAGAAACAATGTTTGGGCCATGTGTGTACTCAATTGAGAGGGGAAACCCTTATTTCATTCTCATCTTCTTTAAAAGTAAATCAACCCCTTTCAAAGGAAAACTCTAGATTTTCATAACTGGATTCTAGTAGCAATGGCGTCTTGTGATCTGGTTTTTTCTCCTTCAATTATTGTAATTCTCGACTAGTTCAGTAATTCTACTATATTAATTCAACAACACCCGTTGAATTCATCTCGAGCTTCAAGTATTTCTCCCAAAACCCTAATTCTCATTTTTCCCAATTCTTTTAAGAGTTGGGATTTTCTTATGATGATTTAGGCCTAAATTTTTTAGGTTTTCAAACTTTTACTGTTTGGGCATTGAATTTTAAGTAGGTTTAGGCTTAAGCAGTGAGATCTCACGGATGGGGACATCACATCATATGCACCTCTATATACGTACCAGAGGAGGAGGCAGGCCCCAGTCTCCCTATGGCTTAGCGAGTACCCATTCTCAAGACCCCACATAGAACATACGCACATTTAGAAGACTTTACACTAGGGATATGCATGTGGGTTGTGAGAGGCATGTGGGTTGTGAGAGGAAGACTTTTGGACTGTCGGATTGCGTAGACACGACAATGAGACCGTTGGATCGTGTGGAGGGCATGATCAGACTGTTGATCGTGCCCATCATCACCTTATGACATTTTCATCAGTTCTAGACATCGTAGACTTTTAAGATTTATTTATTTTTGTTATTTAGTGGGCAAGATTACAATAGTTTTGGTTGATTTTCAAATTTGATACATTTTTATGTAGTGGAACATGGATGGAAGAAAAAAGAAATGAAAGGGCAAAATTGTCATTAAAGCTTCACACGCCCCCCCGAGGCTTTTTTTAATGAAGTTTTAATAAATAAAAAAAATCAGATTAGCTCCTTCTCTTGGTGTTCTCTTTAGATTTTCAAAAGGTGTGAAGCCTCTTGGTGTGAAATTAAGTTTACTACGTGGTGTGAATCCACAATTTATCATCTTCTCTTTTCTTCTCTTAAGGTATTCTCCTCCAAACCCTAATCTCCCATCTCCTTCTTCATCTTTTCTTCTTTCTCTTTGAATCATATTCTCTACCCATCTTCATATTTCACCTAGACCTAAAACCCGCATCCTAATACCCCACCCTACCCATGCACGCATCCGCACGCACATACACATGCACGGGCAACCACATGTGGCACCCTCTGCTTCTCTTTTTTTCTTCTCATTGCTTCTTAACCTCTCTACATCAAAACCCCTCAACACCCTCTAACCATAATTTCCATATTTTTCATATTTCAAAGCCCTAACCCTAATTTTTCCCATTTTTTTTTCCTTAAAACCCTAACCCTAAGTTCCTTAGAACCCTACATCCATTTAATCTCTTTTAGATACAGATCATTCCCTTTGACTAATAGACTTTCCCTATGTTAATGGTGGAATTTCTTAATTCACATGGGGCATTTTGATTAATATCTTATTAGCTCCTCTTTCTGAGCATGTAATGGCCTAGGATTCATATAGTTCTTATTTGTTTATTGTTTGATTTACATGTGTTTTCGTTGAATTTTAATAGCCTATGCTTATATTATTTTAAATTTGAACTTCATACATCCTAGGGTAGAAAACGTTGTCTTGCATCAAATTTTGGTATTAGAGCCTAGATTAACATAGGGTAATTTCATCTTAGATTTGGGTTGAAGTTGTTTATCATCATGGCATGATGTCGTTCATCATATTGTATTGTCCTAAAGTTAGTTATGCCCATATGTACAATGTTGAAATTGCTGGTGTTATTTATTTAGCAATTTATATTGCTGAATTTTCTGGATATTAATTGTTTCATTGGGTACATTGCTGGAATTTTAAGAAAAATTGTCTCTTTGGTCATATAGAGTCATACAAGGTGTCTATAGTATGTAATTCATCACATTTAGAGTTGGTTAGTGCATGCATTATATAACTTAGGGTTCCATATTGCTATGTATCTCTATTTTCATTATCATTGCACCTAGAGTTTAGTTGTTGAGTATCCCCATAATAAATGGAGTATAGGCGTTTGAGATCCTTAGGTCCGTTAAGTGTTGTCTTGTGGCCCTCAAGACCCAATGAAAAACCGAAGTCCGATGATTTGACATATTTTAGTGGCCACATGAACCCACAAACATATGAATTGAGAAAGAAAACTTCTTGGCTCCAATGCCTGGATTTGAAATGTGAGGATGATCTGTGATGACCCACATCCACAAAATGAGTGTGATAGATGACCTGAGATCCTTAGGGAAGTACGCATTGGGAAATCGTTGCCACCATAAATAAAACAGAGAATGATAGAGTTCCTAGCTCCAAGACTGTCCAACTTTGCGTTCTCATATGAAGACATGCTAGGGCTTGATGAAGAGCTCGTTGTACGCCATCTGCTAACAAAGCCAGATATAAAGCCAGTGAAGCAAAAACTCTAAAGAATGAAGCCAGAATGGGCCCTGAAAGTTTGCGATGAAGTCATTAAGCAGTACAACGTGGGATTCTTGGTAGTCTCCAACTATCCTGAATGGCTCGCCAACATCGTACCAGTACCGAAGAAGGATGGCAAGGTTCAAATGTACATTGACTTCCGAGATTCGAACTTTTAAATGTGAGGATTGGCTCATCCAAAATGACCTAGCTCCTTGGCTTTCTTTCCCGATGATCCTCTCTTGATTGTCTTGAAGACTTGGAATATTTTTTTTTATTAGTGTGATATGTCTGAAAGCCGTTGAGTGAGGTTCACCAAGTTGAAATTGGTGGGTGTTGAGCTCTTAATTGTGCATATTCTAACCCTAATTCATCACTCATTGTGCAAGGTTTGCATGGTTTATAGACAAATCTAATGCATGTTTTGTGATTGCAGGTTTGAGAGTGAACTCCGCCAAAATGATGATGAAAAGAGCCGATTTAGAATCTTGGATGAAGACCCAAGGAGGGCTAAAGGAAGAAGGAAGCAAAGAAAGAAGCAAGGAAAGAAGAAAATAGAAGAAAGAAAGGAAGAAAACAAGAAGAAAAAGAAGCTGACCGGTCTTGACCGGTCGGCCAAGAGAGCCAGACCGGTCAAGACCGGTCAGCTATGTGCGCTGGAACCATGCTGAACAAGTCTGACCGGTCTTGACCGGTCGGCCATACCTGCTGGACCTTTGCTGAAGACGTCCGACCGATCTTGACCGGTCGGCTATGGCTGCTGGACCTTTGTCCAAAAGAGTCCGACCGGTCTAGACCGGTCGGCCATGTGAATGAAAACAAAAACTTCTATTCTAAGTCCGATTTTCTCTGCGCACTACGTAACTTTTACGCAGTTTCTCGATCTTTCTGAAGTTGTGGAGCCTTCCTACTATAAAAGGACACCTAGGGATCGTTCCTAGGGCATCTAAGAAGGGTTGAAGCAAGCTTGGAGGCGGCGGAAGTGAATCTCGGAGTTCCACAACTCCCTCTAGTTTATTTTGCTGTTTTTATGAACTTTTTGGTTGTTTCATGTTTCCTTGGATCATGAGAAGCTAAACCTCTTAGCTAGGGCTAAGAGGTGAAGCTTGTAGTGGATCCAAGATGTTTCAATTCGTATTTAGTTGGTTTTAAGTGTGGAATTCATGATTATGAACTATGGTTTGAAGTTTATACAAGTTTTTAAGTAATTTTTCTTAGTCTTATGATGACTCATGGATGTTTGGGAGGATTACTTAATTTCTTAATTGGTTTGTATCAGTCTAGACCTATATGATCCGAGGAATCGGAGTGCGCTCTAGTACTACGATCTTCATGAAGGGACTTCCTACCAAAGTTCTACTTTTCTGATTTTCTAAAATATGTATGGACTGTGTATGTGATTTGAATCAAGTTCAAATCCTGATCTAGCCTTGTCTTGTGACAGGACTTGAGGCTGGTTATGATTGTGAACTGGACCCTTTTGGAAAGGGGAATGACCTATGCAATTGAGCATGCTCAGCTCAGCCTACATTGAGTGAATCTTTTGCATAGAACTTACATATGACAGATTGTATGATTTAGCAGCTCTATCATCCGACTAGATAGACCTTAATGTCGATTCTTGTTGAGAGAATGAAAAACCACAGCGGGATGAACATCAAGGATTGCTACAAGTGGATCCTTGAACCCCTAGTGCCTTTTTATAATTGTCTACATTCAAATTAGTTTAAAATTACTATTCACATCAATTCTATTCAAAATCTGATTATTAGCTTTCAATAGACACTTTTAGATGTGTTTGTGAAATCCTACATAAGTCCCTGTGGATCGACCTCGGTTTTACCTAGATTATTACTACATCGCAACCCTACACTTGGGGAAGCGAACAAGTTTTTGGCGCCGCTGCCGGGGACTTTGACGGTTTTTTCATAAATTTCTGAAATTAGTATCTATTTAGGATTTTTAGGATTTTAGGACTAACTTAGTTTGTTTATTTGATTTTTCTTTTCAGGGATTTCTAGGAAGCTGAAGAAGATACAAGGATTTCAAGTGCTGAATCAGGTTTTATCTTTCTAAACCTTACTCTTCTCTTTCTCCTATTCATTCCTATCTTATTCATCTCTTGTAGAGTGGGTGGATACTCCTTTTGGATCTCTGAAAGGTCGGCCTTTTTGCCACCTGAATTCCTATTGGTCGGCTCTGCCGTCTTGGATCACCTTGTGCTCAGAGATTTCTTTTCTCATCTCTACTCCTCTTTCTCCTTTTTCCTGCACTTTTTCTCAAAAGATTCAAAGAGTGGGTGGGGAGTTCTCTGAACCCCTATTGACCAGGAGAAATCGGTCTCTATCCTTGCTTTTGGCTTAGCCATTGCAAGACACCTTGTGCTTCGGTCTTAGAGAAAAGTAAAGAAAGGGAGGAAGAATTCTTCTTTCTCTTTGTTTCTTATTATTTTTGGTTTTGCATGCCACATTGGGCTCGGGATTCCAATAACCGACTCATAAGTGAAGGGGGGATAGTAGAAGGAATTGACAGAGAACCACGTGCTAGGAGACATCTAAACTCTCCAATTTTGTCTGAAAATATGGCTGCAAATCAACCTAATCCGGTCCAAAACCAAACTGAAACAGGGGAGAATGTGGTTGAGAATGTTCCCCAACCTAGGACTTTACGTGATTTCTGGCAACCCGCAAGAGCGAGCACCCCCTCATGCATAGTTTTTCCACAAAATGCAGGGAATGTGGATTTGAAACCGGGAGTGATTCAACTTCTCCCTAAATTCCATGGATTAGACATGAAAGTGCCTATCAACACCTTAAGGAGTTTGATGAGGTAATCACCACCATGCACTTTGCAAATGTGACTGAAGATGTAGTAAGACTCAAATTCTTCCCTTTCACTCTTAATGATAAAGCCAAGGGTTGGCTTTATGCATTAAGGCCAAGATCAATTGGTGCATGGACTGATATGCACAGAGAATTTATAAAAAAATTCTTCCCTACTCACAAAACGAACATGTTGAAGCGCCTTATCATGAACTTTGCCCAAAAGGAAGATGAAACCTTCTTCCAATGTTGGGAGAGGTTTAAGGATTTATTAAATGCATGCCCACATCATTGCTATGAAATTTGGCGGGTTATAAGCTTTTTCTATCAAGGACTGACTTCACCCATGCGCCAATTTGTAGAAATGATGTGTAATGGGGAGTTCATGAATAAGGAAGCTGATGAAGCATGGGATTATTTGGAAGAATTGGCTGAGAATGCACAGGCTTGGGACACATCGAAACCAACAAATTCTAAGACTGGCCAACAAAAGGAAAAGGGGGGAATGTATGTCTTATCAGAAGAAGATAGCATAAGTGCACGGGTGGCTAGCCTCACAAGAAAGGTCGAAGCCATGGAATTAAGGAAAGGAGAAACGATCAACTCCACTGATGTTGAAACTATTTGTGGAATTTGTGCTGGAAATCAACATGCAACACAAGATTGCCCCACAATTTCAGCAGTTCAAGGCATTTTACAAAAACAAACAAATGCCATAAACAGTTATCAACAGCAATTTGGTGCTCCAAAATCAAACACGTTTAATCCTAATTGGAAGAACCATCCCAACTTCAGTTGGAGGAATGGACCCACTGCAAATGCAAGCAACACTCCAAAAGTATCACTAGAGGAGATGTTGGGTGCATTCGTATCGGTCCAAGCTGAGTATAACAAGACTAATTCTCTAAAAATAGATGGGTTCATGCAAGAGCAATTGAAATTCAATCAAAATTCAACTCAAGCCATCAATGAATTGAAAACATCACTGGCTAGAGTTGAATCTCATCTTAGTGTTAGAGAGAAGGGCACACTTCCTGCCCAACCTCTTCCTAACCCAAGAACCCAGTTTGAGATACAAGATGCAAGCTCATCCTCCCACCACACGGAACATGTTCAAGCTATCACCACTTTGAGAAGTGGGAAAGAAATTGACAAATCTAATCCGGTGAAGGCCCCAAAGCCTAAGGATCCAGAAATTTCTAAAGAGGATGATAGCTCGAACAATACGCCACAAGAGAAAGAACCGGAAAGGCAATACAAGCCGGTTGCTCCATTTCCACAAAGGTTGATTTCGCCTAAACCTTTAGATAAAAATTTGGAAATTTTAGAAGTTTTCAAGCAGGTGAAGATCAACATCCCGTTGTTGGATGCAATAAAACAAATACCATCTTATGCCAAATTTCTAAAGGAATTGTGTACAGTCAAAAGGAAACACAATGTTCACAACAAAATTCTTTTGACTAAGAATTTGAGCGCCATCATCAAACAAGAGGTGCCCCAAAAATACAAGGATCCGGGTAGTCCAACCATCTCATGCATCATAGGAGACTACCGGATCAAACAAGCCCTACTTGACTTGGGGGCAAGTGTGAATCTCATTCCATACTCGGTCTACGAACAATTAGGGTTAAGTGAATTGAAACCCACCAAAACCACACTCCAACTTGCTGATAGATCCATCCGTATATCGAGAGGAATAATAGAGGATGTTCTAGTCCAAGTTGATAAAGTCTACTACCCAGTAGACTTTATTGTCTTGGATGCACATCCCATAATAGGCACCGATGCTCAAATTCCCGTCATACTTGGACGACCGTTTCTAGCTACTTCAAATGCCATTATAAATTGTAGAAACGGACTTGTACAAATGTCCTTTGGAAATATGACCCTTGAGCTTAACATATTTGATTTATGCAAACAACCACGGGAGATTGATGGTGATGTCCACGACTTAAAGATGATTGAATCATTCGTGGAAGATACAGTCCCCTTATCACTATCTTCCGACCCTTCGGAGGCATGTGTGGCCTACTCTCATGAGATAAATGATGACACAATACAAGAGATGGATGCCATACTAGAGATGATGCCAGTGCTTGATAATAAAAGATGGAGAGCCCTAGTTGAGCCTTTGCCTGTAAACGAGAACAAGGCCCTCCCATCCAACATCAAGGCACCAACACTCAACCTAAAACCATTACCAAGTGAGCTGAAATATGTTTATTTAGGTCAAGATGAGACATATCCAGTGGTGATTTCTTCCCACTTGGATGAGGAACAAGAGAGTAGGCTAATAGCTACTCTATTAGAACACAAGAGTGCCATTGGATGGTCAATTGCGGATCTCAAAGGCATAGACCCACTGATTTGTACTCATTGCATACACCTTGAGGAGAATGCGAAGACATCTAGGCAACCACAAAGACGACTAAATCCAAATATGAAGGATGTGGTTAAGGCCGAAGTGGTAAAGCTATTGGATGTGGGTATTGTTTACCCAATATCCGATAGCTAATGGGTGAGCCCAACTCAAGTGGTGCCTAAGAAATCCGGAATAACCATCGTAGCCAATGCCAATAATGAACTCGTGCCAACTAGAGTCACTACCGGTTGGAGAATGTGCATTGACTACAGGAAGCTCAACACTATCACGAGGAAAGACCACTTCCCCCTACCATTTGTTGATTAAATTTTAGAACGGTTGGCGGGTCATTCCTACTTTTTCTTCCTTGATGGCTATTCGGGGTACAACCAAATAGAAATTGCCCATGAAGACCAAGAAAAGACTACATTCACATGTCCATTTGGCACTTTTGCCTACCGACGGATGCCGTTTGGACTATGTAATGCCCCTGCCACCTTTTAGCGTTGTATGATGAGTATTTTTTCTGACATGGTGGGGACCATTCTCGAAGTCTTCATGGATGATTTTTCCGTATTTGGTTATAGCTTTGATGAGTGCCTTGAGCACTTGAAATCTGTGTTGAAAAGATGTGAAGAGAAGAACCTTGTGCTCAATTGGGAGAAGTGTCACTTCATGGTTCAAAAGGGAATTGTACTTGGTCACATCGTTTCACAAAATGGAATCGAGGTGGACAAAGCGAAAATTGATCTTATCTCTAACCTTCCACCACCCAAAAGCATACGAGATGTACGGTCCTTTTTAGGACATGCAGGATTTTACAGAGGGTTCATAAAGGACTTCAGTTCACTCTCTCGCCCTTTATGTAACCTACTTCAAAAGGAAAATTCATTCGAGTGGAATGAAGAATGTCAAAAGGCCTTTACCACCCTTAAGGGTATGTTGACATGTGCTCCCATAATGCAACCACCTGATTGGAGCATTCCTTTTGAGATTATGTGCGATGCTAGTGACTATGCTATTGGGGCCATGTTAGGTCAAAGAAAAGAGAAAAAGCCATGTGTCATCTACTATGCAAGTAGAACCTTAAACTCAGCCCAAGCAAACTATACCACTACTGAAAAATAACTTTTAGCCGTAGTTTTTGCCTTGGACAAGTTTAGGTCCTATTTGATTGGATCCAAGATCATTATATTCACTGACCATGCCGCGCTTAAGTATCTTCTTTTTAAGAAGGATGCTAAACCACGGTTGTTAAGATGGATCCTTCTACTCCAAGAATTTGACATAGAAATACGTGATAAGAAAGGAGTAGAGAATGTAGTAGCTGACCACCTCTCTCGACTTGTCCTCACTGATTCCCCTGAAACGACTGCAATCAATGACATGTTCCCTGATGAACAACTTTTTGTTGTTTCCCAATCGCTATGGTATGCGGACATTGCTAACTATCTTGCTACAGGTACAATTCCTACATATTGGAAAAAGCAAGATAAGGATAAATTCTTCACGGAGGTGCGGAAATTCCTATGGGACGACCCATACTTATTCAAGTATTGTCCCGATCAAATCATAAGGAGATGTGTGCCAGATGAGGAACAACAAAGTATCATCTCCTTCTGTCATTCTCAGGCATGTGGTGGCCACTTTTCGGCTAAAAAGACCACAGCGAAAATTCTGCAATGTGGGTTTTATTAGCCCACCATGTTCGAAGACACACATGAGTTTTGCAAAGCATGTGAACCTTGTCAGAAATTAGGAGGAATCTCCCGTAGAAATATGATGCCACTCAATCCCATTTTAATAATCGAAATTTTTTATTGTTGGGGCATCGATTTCATGGGCCCATTCCCATCTTCTTTTGGAAACCTATACATCTTGCTTGCCGTTGATTATGTTTCCAAATGGGTCGAGGCCATCCCTTGCCGGAATAATGACCATAAAACGGTCATTCGCTTCTTAAAAGAGAATATTCTTTCCCGATTTGGAACGCCTCGAGTCATCATAAGTGATGGAGGGTCTCACTTTTGCAATCGCCCTTTTGAAACCTTAATGAAGAAATATGGCGTAACGTACAAAGTGAGCACTCCCTATCACCCACAAACTAGTGGACAAGCTGAGATTTCCAATAGGGAGATTAAACACATTCTAGAGAAAACGGTGAACCCCGATCGAAAGGATTGGTCGCTTCGGCTTACCGATGCGCTTTGGGCTTACCGTACTGCCTTCAAAACCCCTATTGGAATGTCTCCCTATAGACTTGTCTATGGGAAGGCTTATCACTTGCCTGTGGAGTTGGAACATAGGGCATATTGGGCTATTAAGAAGATGAATTTCAATTCTGACAAGGCAAGCTCGTTACGCAAACTACAATTGAATGAACTTGCAGAAATCCGGAATGAAGCTTATGAGAATGCGAGAATTTACAAGGACAAGACGAAGATATTCCATGATAAGAACATTCTTCGCAAAACATTCACGATCAATCAAAAAGTCCTCATGTACAATTCTCGCTTACATCTATTTCTGAAAAAATTGAGATCTCGATGGACCGGTCCCTACATTGTGCAAACTGTCTATCCATATGGGACTGTCGAGCTGTTGAATCCAAGGAACAGCAACATTTTTAAAGCGAATGGGCAGCTATTAAAGCCGTTCTTTGAGAAGTTTCCTTCAGAAGGTATGTCCATACCCCTGAATGATCCTGTGTATCAGGATGATTGATCTCCTAGTCTGACGGAGATATAGAGTAGTTAGGATTAGGATTTTGTTGCTTTGGTTTACTTTTACTTAGGTATGTTAGAAGGAGGAGGAATTCCAATTTTCACCTGTCAGGTACTCTCACTCCTCACTCCCTTTATGTTCACATTGCTCTCATGTTTGTTTACTGCACATCTTTTACATTGAGGACAATGCACGGTTTGGTTGGGGGGTGTAGGATCACTTGGATAATCCAGCGTTTTGTAACATTTCGAGCAATTATGTGGAAATTTTTTGATTTTTCAAAAATTCGAAACTCTTTTGGAAAACATTGTTTCTATGTATTCCAGATGACATGAGCATAAGAGGAGGAGATATGAAGTGCATGGGGCTGTATGTCTGGAATCTCTCATAGCATAATGGTTTTATATGTGAATTCTCCTATTTCTATGATTGATAGAAAATCTGAACACTTTTACACCTAGTCCACATTACACGATTTTCATGGGCTGAAGGGATTAGGTGATTTATGGATTGGCTAGACTTTGAATTAAGGTATTGAGAAATCTGGCCGGGGTACTTTGTCCATCCTTGTCCATGGGAAAACAACGAAAGATATGGATTTCTAAAAATCCTATCTAAAGTAAAAGAAAAAGAAAAAGGAAGGATGAAATTGGGAATGATGGAAAATTGGTGGAAAATTCCGATTAAGGCTACCTACTACCAACCGGGGGATGGTCTACCCGTAACCAAAGCCGGAAATGGGATGTAGTGTGAAAGTCGTCGGAAGGACGGTAAGGCAAATTCCTGTCATTGGCTTGATGTGGCTCTATGTACCTTGAGTTCTATAGTCTAGTTGATCTATGAAGAAGATAATCCTAGAAACTCGTGAGATGAATTTTCACTGTCCACATTAGATTGAATTTGTTCACATCCTTCTATTTATCAACCAATCAGCGGGAATTTCATATGAATGCTTATTATATTTTGAGGGTCTATGGTTTCAACCTCTGTCGCCTATTATTTCTGAATTTTACACTTATGTAACTTGGAATGTATAGAAGGACGGTTTCTGAAGGAGAGTTGAGTTTTGAAGAATGGGATTAGCTTCACGCATGTTTTGCTCGGGACTAGCAAAATGCTGGTTGGGGGGTGTGTTGAGCTCTTAATTGTGCATATTCTAACCCCAATTCATCACTCATTGTGCGAGGTTTGCATGGTTTATAGACAAATCTAATGCATGTTTTGTGATTGCAGGTTTGAGAGTGAACTCCGCCAAAATGATGATGAAAAGAGCCGATTTAGAATCTTAGATGAAGACCCAAGGAGGGCTGAAGGAAGAAGGAAGCAAAGAAAGAAGCAAGGAAAGAAGAAAATAGAAGAAAGAAAGGAAGAAAACAAGAAGAAAAAGAGGCCGACCGGTCAAGACCGGTCGGCCAGGAGAGCCAGACCGGTCAAGACCGGTCAGCTATGTGCGCTGGAACCATGCTGAATAAGTCTGACCGGTCTTGACCGGTCGGCCATACCTGCTGGACCTTTGCTGAAGACGTCCGACCGGTCTTGACCGGTCGGCTATGGCTGCTGGACCTTTGTCCAAAAGAGTCCGACCGGTCTAGACTGGTCGGCCATGTGAATGAAAACAGAAACTTCTATTCTAAGTCCGATTTTCTCTGCGCACTACGTAACTTTTACGCAGTTTCTCGATCTTTCTGAAGTTGTGGAGCCTTCCTACTATAAAAGGACACCTAGGGATCGTTCCTAGGGCATCTAAGAAGGGTTGAAGCAAGCTTGGAGGCGGCGGAAGTGAATCTCGGAGTTCCACAACTCCCTCTAGTTTGTTTTGCTGTTTTTATGAACTTTTTGGTTGTTTCATGTTTCCTTGGATCATGAGAAGCTAAACCTCTTAGCTAGGGCTAAGAGGTGAAGCTTGTAGTGGATCCAAGATGTTTTAATTCGTATTTAGTTGGTTTTAAGTGTGGAATTCATGATTATGAACTATGGTTTGAAGTTTATACAAGTTTTTAAGTAATTTTTCTTAGTCTTATGATGACTCATGGATGTTTGGGAGGATTACTTAATTTCTTAATTGGTTTGTATCAGTCTAGACCTATATGATCCGAGGAATCGGAGTGCGCTCTAGTACTATGATCTTCATGAAGGGACTTCCTACCAAAGTTCTACTTTTCTGATTTTCTGAAATATGTATGGACTGTGTATGTGATTTGAATCAAGTTCAAATCCTGATCTAGCCTTGTCTTGTGATAGGACTTGAGAGGATGGTTATGATTGTGAACTGGACCCTTTTGGAAAGGGGAATGACCTATGCAATTGAGCATGCTCAGCTCAGCCTACATTGAGTGAATCTTATGCATAGAACTTACATATGACAGATTGTATGATTTAACAGCTCTATCATCCGACTAGATAGACCTTAATGTTGATTCTAGTTGAGAGAATGAAAAACCACAGCGGGATGAACATCAAGGATTGCTACAAGTGGATCCTTGAACCCCTAGTGCCTTTTTATAATTGTCTATATTCAAATTAGTTTAAAATTGCTATTCACATCAATTCTATTCAAAATCTGATTATTAGCTTTCAATAGACACTTTTAGATGTGTTTGTGAAATCCTACATAAGTCCCTGTGGATCGACCTCGGTTTTATCGAGATTATTACTACATTGCAACCCTACACTTGGGGAAGCGAACAGTGGGCCAAGCTAGGTCATTTTAGACGGATTTGGAGAGAAGAATTGAGTAGAAAGGTGGAGCTCTGATCTTACAATGGGGCGAGATAAAAGAGCATTTGAAATAGAAGTATCTTCCAATCTCTTACCGTCAAAATCCCTTAGCTCAAGAAAGAGTTGTCCTACCTTTCCATCCAAAAAGAGAACCCATATAGCCACCTTCTTGTAAAGCGGTCCAATTTGTCACTAAGGGAATCTCGGCTTCTGAGCAACTTGAAGAGTGTCTACCACCAATTATATTTTTTTGGGAGCAAGATAATGTCTTGGTGAGTAGTAAGTAGGAAGGGTCTAAACAAGTTGTTTATGAAGAGGTAGAGTACTTTCCTAAAATCGATGGTGACGAAGAAGAAAAAATTGAGACATCACTAATCATTTTGAACATGAAAGAGTGGGTGCTGGTGATGAAGAGCTCGAAGAAATTAAGGCAGCACCACTTCCGGTTGTCATGCATGACCTAAGCGATGAGGAGTCCCAATCTAAGTCTCTTACCATAATGAAAGAGAATGAGACTGAAAAAGAGACTAATATGGATTCAATGGTCGATACCCGCATGACTAGTGATGTTATTCTTGAGGCTAGCGTAGAGTTGTTATCCGGAGTGATTGTGGACTTTGAAAGGACTTGTGATACTCTACCAGATGACTTACCGAATGAACTTCCACCCAAGCGAGACATTCAACACTCAATCGATCTTGTCCCTAGGTAAACTCTGTCAAGCTTTACCCATACCAAGTGAACCTCACAGAGCATGCAGAAATGCAAAGGTAATTTAATAAGCTTCTTAAGGAAGAATTCACTAAGGAGAGTTTGATTTTGAGTTTTATTCTGTGTGCCATGCCTACCCTTTTTCACTTATAAGTGTGATGGCACGTGGTGTACGTGTGGGCACATTCTGGCCATCCATAAAGTCTTAGTCGAGTGTCCTCAAGTATTGGGATACTTAAACATTATCCTTGTTTATAACACTTATGAGGAGCCATACCTGTTGGAGTTAGAAAATGGTCACACGGACATTTTTCGTGAAAAGGGTGTTTTGTTGCTCTGGGGTTCTGAGTAATAGAAACATTCATAGACAATCACAAGCATTCACAAAAGTATACAAGAAGAGATATTGCAAGGTGAATTTTATTCAAGAGATCCTGAGATCTTGTACATTCCAGGCCGTGATCTGGCACGCGCCCTTAATTACATCGAATGATCGATGACCATTGATTAAAAGGCAAAAGACTAGTCAGCAGGGACTATGGTCTTAGAGTTTGTGGTTGTAGAGACCTGTATTTGTTTTGCTATGTACTGAACCGTCTTTGTATTAGTCAGATGTCTATGTCCCATGTTTTGGCCGGAGATCCAGGCTGAGACTATCAGGGTTTATGACTGAGAAGGACGACTCTGGGCCCGCGCCTGTCAATGTAGGGACAGGTGACCTCAGGAAGTCCATTCTACAGTTGTGTGCACCTGCGTAGCCCAACTGACAGATACCGTTTGAATGGGTAGGGCATCGACTGTTGTGTTATGGCAGTTCATAGCAAATGCTTTGTAGAGAATCGAAACTCTTTGATATGGTTTATCGTGATAACCACAGTCCCGTTTATCTAGCTTTTGACCCAAATCGGATCACATCTTTACAGTAGATATAAATGACGACATATTTGCATAGTTCTTGATGCCGGCGGCTCTTTTCCGAGAAGTCATTTCATTCATTGCGTCGAATCGGATCGAACCTCAAGGATGCGTGATTCTACTCGTTTAAAGATCTCGGAACGTCCATTTGACTGTTCCATTGTGTCAGGAACGCTCGAAATACCCAAAATAGGCTTAAACGGAACTTGAAAACACTTAAAATTGAGTCCGGAGCACCCATAAACGCGTTTTGCAATTGGCTGATTTTTTTGGTGCGTGGGAGCTATTTGACGGGTGCGTGAAGTCTAACGCACCTAAAAATTGAAGTACTGGATTTATGATGAATTTAGGGGTGCATGACAGCATTTTTGGGATGCGTGGGACCGAATATGCAAATCTAAATTTTATTGAATTTATGGATGCGTGGGACCCGAATTGATGGACGCGTGGGCCATTTTTCGGGTGTGTGGGAGTCCAATGCACTTGTTTGATTTATGTCGAATTAATGGACGCGTGGGACCGAATTTATGAACGCGTGGGCCATTTTTTGGTGCGTGGGTCCATTTTTATGGGTGCGTGCCCACACTTGATGATTTTCAGGATTCAGACCTGCGGAAAAATGCTGGCGATTGGAAGGAATTCCGGCGACCGGGGAGGGTTTCTGGTGATCGGAAAAGTTTTTCGGCGAGGGTTTCCGACGGAGATTTCAAATTCCTAGAGGACGGCAGCTCTCTCTCTCTCTCTGAAGACGTGAAAATGAATCATCGAGAGGGGTATTTATAGCCCAAGACACCGGATTTCCGCCAATGAGGGGCTACCACGTGCCACGCACCCAGAAATATCCTCCACGCACCTAGAAATGATTTCTGAAAATATCTGATTTTTTGGGTGCATGGGACTTAATTTACGGGTGCGTGGGACTCAACACACCTAAAAATCAAGTCCATGATTTTTTGTCGAATTTGTGGATGCGTGGGGCATTTTTCGGGTGCGTGGGACACCGAAATGCCTTTAAATGAATTCCTATTTTTAGTGATTTTTCGGGCGCGTGGGGTACCTGAATTTATGGGTGCGTGGACAAGTAAATAGGAACTCCACTATTTGGGTTTTAAATTTTGGGGGGTTTGTGGGGCCCGTTTGATCGTGAAATCACATGCACTGTTCACCATAAATGATAATGAAGTTATGGGTCTGATTCTGAACGGTTCTGATCACGGTGGTCGGCGGGGTTCGCTGGAGATTTCAGCCAAAATTGGTTAAGTAAGGAAATTTTGTAAATCTCCGTTTTACGTGCACCGGGAGGCGTTTTGCGTGATTCTTTTGGAGGTACATGGCTATTTTGCTTATTTTAAGGGCCCCTACCTTTTGGGACCCCAACAATACCTCTATCACTCAGAGCGGGTTTGTGGTATTCTAAAGAATGAGAAATTATGTGTCACCCATAAGAAGTGTTCTTTTGTTACAATCTCCCAAGTTCTAGATAATATAGTTGTCTATTTTGAGTTCATCACTTCACTAGAGCGTCTTATGGTGTCATTCATATCATTATTACATAAATCATAAGAGTTAGCTGAGTCATTTGCACAGCATATTTATGCATTGCATAATGAAATCAGACAAAGGATTAATGCGAGCAATGCATGATAAAAAAAATTCTGCTGACTCACATCGTAAATAAGAAATATCAGGTAGGTGATTCTGTGATGGTTCACATTAGGCCATAACGATTTTCACATGGAGCCGTTAAGAAATTACAAGCTCGTAGTGCTGGACCTTTTAAGATATTAAAGTGAATTGGTCCTAATGCGTATGTTATAGATTTTTCACCTTTTTGGGGATTAGTTCCACATTCAATGTGGAGGATCTTGTTCCTTTTAAAAGGACTCCAACTACTTCTTCCAACACTCCATCAGATCATCATAGTGACCCAGATCCATTCAATGACCCATGGCCATTGCCTGATTTATCTTCCCAGCCTTTGCCTCTTATACCTTCACTACCTACTAGTCAAGAGGAGATTGAGGAGATCTTGGACCAATAGGTGGTCTTTACATATCAGGGAAAATTTTAGAAGTTTTTAGTCAAATGGAAAAATAGGCTGAGTTTAGATAGTACATGGATGATAGAGATGAAGCTTCAAAGTGTTGACTCGAACTTACTTAAAACTCTGAAAGTGAAATCTTCTCAACTGGGGAGAGTTGATGGGGACATTACATCATGTACATGTGCGTCTTTACGTACGTACCAGAGGAGGAGGCGGATTCCAGTCTCTCTATGCCTTAACGAGTACCCATTCTAAAGACCCCCCATGACATGTACGCGCATCTAGAAGACCCTACATTAGGGAGATGCATGTCGGTTGCAAGAAGAAGACTTCTGAACCATTGGATTGCGTAAACACAATGATTGGATCGTTGGATCTTGTGGGGAGCATGATTGAACCGTTGATTGTGGTCATCATAAGCTTGGGACATCTTCATCAGTTTTAGACGTCTTAGACTTGTAAGATTTATTTATTTTTGTTATTTAGTGGACAAGATTACATTAGTTTAGTTAATGTTTAGATTTGATATATTTTTATATAGTTTAAAAACTTGTTCGTTCGCCTCAAGTGCAAGGCTGCGATGTAGTAATAATTCTCGGTAAGACCGACATCAATCTACAGGGAAAGAAGTAAACGAATTTGAACTAGTCTAATAACTTGAATCTAGAAGTTAAGAAATTCAATTTTAAGAAAATAATATATTAAGTAGATAAAATCTGAGAATTAAAAGAGATTAGAGCATCAACGATCCTCTTCTAGTCTTAACCATGCTCAATCCAATAATTCGATCCAAGCACAACTAGAATTGAAGTTCTATCTCTATCCAGCTGGGAGATATAACATTCAAAACAGATAAACAATCTGGAATAGATGGGTGTTTACTGATTTGGTTCCCTCAATTGTATAGGCCAGGCCTCTTTCCAATCTAGTTGAGATTCACAACCATAGCTTTTATCAAATCTTTTCACTAGACTTGACTACGACCAATGATTAGAACTTTAATTAAACCAACTTCAATAAGCAACATTAACTACCTCAAATTCTACACAAGATACATGAACTTTCCATCATAGTTCTAATAGAAATTCTACTGTTTGAATCATGGAAAACTCGAAGCATTCATCGTATCCGGAAATCACTGCAAATCACAGGCTTCCATCAATCAACAACCCATAAATCAATCTGATTAATCTCAGAAATTCAACAAGAACTCGTGTACTTGGCACACAAACTCTCTGAATTATCTAAAAATATCAACTTTATTCAAACTATAATGAAGTGTTCAAGTATTAAACCATAATTCGAAATCAAAGGAATAAATCATGATCACTAAAAACTAGAAGATTCACCTCTCAGCTCTAGTTGAGAATTAACTAAAAGAAAGCATTAAAAGAAAAACTAGAACTAGAACTAGAAGAAGAAGAACTCGTTCTAAGAGGCTAAGAAGCCTCTTAGGTCTTGATCTCTTTACTCCCCACATTGGTAGATGCCTTAAGAAGGGAGTGGAGGTGTCCTTTTATAGCATAGATCCGCCACTGACTTGGAAGATTCAAGAAAATGTAAAGTCCTTCCACAATTTGGAAAACCAAAATTAGAAATAGAAAATCATAGTTTCTAGAACACTGTAGACCTGTCTGGAGACTGGTTTAGCGACCATTCTAGAGATGTAGACTTGTCTGGCGACCGGTCTTTTCAGCACAAAAACAGTCCAGCAAGCTCTGTTTTTCTGAACTCCTAAAGACCTGTCTGGCGACCGGTCTAGCGACAAGTTTATGAGAGTTTTTTCATATTTTCTTCTTTTTCTCTTCTCTTTCTTTCTTGCTTCTTTCCTCCACCTCTTGGCACTTGTTTTATTGATCTTCAATCCATACATAGTGACTCTTTTAACCATGAATTGGTGAAGTCTCCATCTCATTCCTACAATCACAAAAACATGTATTAGATTAGTCTTTAAACATGAAAACCATGCATAATGTGATTATGAAAAGGGGTTAAAATATGTAATATTCATGGCTCAACACATCTGTTATAGCCAAAACAGCGGAGATGTCTGCTGGAGGTTTTCCTGCTGTTCCGATCTCGCGAGCACCTTTATCCGACTATCGAGAACGTCTGTTCGCGACTCGCATATTCAGAAGATACTCCAATCTCGCGAGCACCTTTATTCGACTATCGAGAACGTCTGTTCTCGACTCGCATATTCGAAAGATACTCCGATCTCGCGAGCACCTTTATTCGATTATCGAGAACGTCTGTTCGCAGCTCGCATATTAGGAAAAAAGATGCTCGACTACCAAAGCTTCGAGAAGTTGTGATCGATAGTCAAATACTTGAAGTCGAGAGAAGTTGTGTTTTTCCTGCGAGCAGACCTTCTCACAAGTCGTTGAAAGGTGTTACATCTGAATGAGCGAGTATTTGGACTCGCGACCATCTTCCTACATGCGAACAGCTTTTTCTGTGGTGACATCCCTTAGCCCTCAGTACCAGCAGCCCGTATAGGCCGATTTTGGGCTTATCTTCTTCAATGGTTCCGAGTCTCAAGGGATCGCTATCAAGGGACGAAATTATCGGATGAGTCATTGGATTAGATCTCCCCTCTATCTGAGGATAAGAATCTTATCCCACGAAATCAGCGGGATCTCGATATCTTACGTAACAGATTGGATCATTTCATATCTATATAAGGAGATGACTCCATTAAGATACAGGTACACAATATTCAATCTCTAGCCTCGGCTGCTTGGTTATTCTCCTTCTTGCCTTATCTGACTTAAAGCATCGGAGGGCTAACGGCCGGCCGCCGGCCGCCCTTAATTGCTTTATGTCTTCTTTCAGGTCCGGCGGAGGAAGTCTCTATTGGAGAGAAGGTGAACATCTGGGGGATCCTGTTACAAAATCTGACGTTAACAGCTTGGCGCCGTCTGTGGGAACGACTTGATCGTTAAAGTCAATCGTTCTTATCACTGATCAAAATCCTTCTACTATGCCTCCTAAGAAGACGGTTCATCCTTCCACTTCAAGGCAGGCACCACCTCCGCCCAATGAGACGGAATCCGTACCTGTCCCTCTACCCACTTCGACGAATATCCCTCAAGAAGCCCCAAATATGCCGTCAGCAAACCCAGTATTGGAGGCCTCCGGAAATCAAGACGACGTTCTGCGTTTCCTCGGAAATACTCTTCTAACTCTAAATGTCGGAGTTCAGGCCCTGTCAAATCGGCTTGATCAGCATTTCCCCGAACCGCAGAGACAACCCTCTGAGGGGTTACCACCGCAACCCATTCCGGTGGCTTCCAGACATTCTATGGACGAACCACGGGTTCAACCAAATCATCCTCCGTCAAACCGAACACCACTCGGCAACCACCCCCCTGTGCTGCCTCCACATTCCATACATTCTAGTGCGTCTCGCCAACCTCAACCTCAGGACTCCACCATCGAAACATCAGGCTATACCTTACCATGGGAAGGAGATCTCAAAAGAATCCATGATCGTTTTGACGTTATAGAGCAGCGATACCAGGCAAATCAACCATCTGCCGTCATGGCGGCGATACATCAATCCGAGTCCCCCTTCACCAGCGAGGTTATGGAGGCACCGTTACCTAGAAAATATCGAACGCCTGTTATCACCCCGTACACAGGTATTGGCGACCCCCTTGAACACCTGGAAACATATAGGTCTCTTATGGAGTTGGAGGGACATGGCTCAGAAATCATGTTTAGGGCTTTTTCCCTAACATTGAAGGAAGCAGCCCGTACGTGGTTCCGGGGACTAAAACCTCGTTCCATCAGCTCCTTTTCACAGTTATCGGAGTTATTCCTTTCTCAATTCATGGGAAGCATTCGCATTAAGAAGCCAGCCTCCCATCTAATGAATATGAAACAGCAGCATGGGGAGACAATAAAGGAGTTCACAGTACGGTTTACTGCCGAAGCCGTTCAAACTGAGGGTTATACTGAAGAAAAAGGTCTCATAGCCCTCATAGCCGGAATAACGAGCGAGAAATTCAGGTTTGCCTTAGATAAGAGCCCTCCAAAAACTATGGCAGAATTCCAAGCCAAAGCTCAGAAATATATCAATGCAGAAGAAGTCGCATTGACACGCCATGGAGTACAGGGTAAGAAACGCAAGCCAGAAGGAACCTCTTCTGCAGATAAAAAATATCGTCGTGATCAACGCGACCGTTCTCCCAAGAAGCCTTATTCTGGTAAATATCATAACTACACTCCTCTCAATCGGTCTCATGAAAAGGTTTTAATGGAGATTAAACACAAACCATATGTAAAGTGGCCTGCAAAGATCAAATCTGATCCCGAGAAGAGAGACAAGAGCAAGTTCTGTTACTTCCACAAAGATCACGGGCATAGAACCCAGGACTGCATCTCTCTACGAGATCATATTGAAGCCCTTATTCGAAAGGGCCATCTTCAGGACTATGTCGCTCGTAAAAATCGATCACCAGAAAGGGCGAAAGCCTCACCACGTAAAAAGGAACTGTCTCATCATCATACTGCCCAAGAGGACGCTGAGCCTACTGGAGAAATCTGCACCATCGTCGGAGGACTAGCTTGCGGGGGCGACTCTCAAGCTTCAAGGAAAGCGTACGCTTGGAAGGCGTCTAAAGAACCCCACCATATTTATTGGCTGAAACAGGCATCCAGTGCGTCAAAGGCCAGCCATCCTCCAATTTCCTTCTCCCTCGAAGATGCAGCAGGAATTCACTTCCCTCACGAGGACTCCATCGTAGTCACATTAAAGATATCAAATTATCTGACTCATCGAATTGTGGTGGATACAGGTAGCTCAGCCGATATTCTGTATCTGGAGGCTTTCAACAAAATGGCACTTGCCAGAAGCCTACTCAAGCCAGTTTCAACCCCTCTCATCGGCTTCGGAGGTGAGGTGGTAATACTGAAGGAAGCATTGATCTCCCAGTTACTTTCGGAGAAAGTCCAGCGAAGACTACCGTCTTCATAAACTTCCTCGTGGTGGATCGAAAATCAGCATATAAATCTATTTTGGGGCGGCCATCGCTTAATAAGGTTGGGGCAGCCTTACACCCTTCCTATTTGTGTATCAAGTTCCCTACCCCAAATGGTGTTGGGGTTGTGCGAGGAAATCAAAAGGAGGCTCGGTCTTGTTACGAGATAGCCCTACAAGACCGAAAGAAAGTCCCAGCAGCACCTGTCATGACGATAGCACAAGATTCACATAACTCCTCGACTGACAACTCCCTAGACCCGAGAGAGAGCGCCCTTCAATCAGGAACTCCTGGGGAAGATACAGTGGTGGTTCACTTAGCTAAAGATGACTCATCCAGAGTTATCCGCATGGGATCCTCTTTGAAGGGAGCCGTCCGGGATGAGCTGATCCGCCTCCTCACCGAATATCAAGACGTGTTCGCTTGGTCTCACAAAGATATGCCAGGCATCGATCCTAACATTATCGCACATCGGTTGAATATTGATCCAAAGCATAAACCCGTACACCAGCGTCGACGTGCCTTCACTGCAGAAAGGCAAATGGCAATCAAAGCTGAAGTCGAAAAGCTGCTTACGGTCAATTTCATAAAAGAAGTTGACTACCCGGAGTGGGTCGCGAATGTAGATCTCGTCCGAAAAGCTAATGGCAAATGGAGAATGTGCATCGACTATTCAGATTTGAACAAAGCATGCCCCAAAGATAGTTTTCCGACGCTGCGGATAGACCAGCTGGTCGATTCAACAGCTGGGCATGCCCTGCTTAGCTTTATGGATGCTTATTCTGGTTACAACCAGATCATGATGCATCCACCTGATAGCCAACATACCGCCTTCATCACCGACCGGGGATTATATTGCTACCAAGTTATGCCGTTCGGTCTCAAAAATGCAGGGGCCACCTATCAACGTCTCGTCAACAAAATATTCGCTGCTCAAATCGGCAGGAATATGGAAGTTTATGTTGACGACATGCTCGTGAAAAGCATCGTAGAAGATGATCATCTTTTTTATCTTCAAGAAGCCTTCGATCTGATGAGGAAATATCAGATGAAGTTGAATTCAGAAAAGTGTGCATTCGGAGTATCTGCTAGAAATTTTCTCGGATTCATGGTCGGCCAGCGAGGGATTGAGGCAAATTTCGAAAAAATAAAAGCATTGATAGAGATGAAATCCCCGACCACTCTTAAGGACGTCCAACGTTTGGCTGGTCGCATCGCATCGTTGAACAGGTTTATCTCGCGAGCGTCTGACAAATGCTTACCCTTCTTCAAGCTCCTCCGTGCTACAGTAAAATCTAATTGGGAGTGGACATCACAATGTGAAGAAGCTTTTCAACAATTGAAGCAGTATATGAGCACGCTCCCTCTTTTATCTAAACCTGTAGCGCACGAGCAACTCATCCTTTATTTATCTGTGTCTTCCACGACCGTTAGCGCCGCTTTAATACGAGAAGACTCCGGGATGCAAAGGCCCGTTTATTATATCAGTCGGGCAATGGTAGATGCTGAAACCCGTTATTCTGATATGGAAAAACTGGCCCTGGCCTTGGTCACGGCAGCACGAAAACTGCGACCATATTTTCAAGCCCACGCTATTCTCGTACCAACGAATCATCCGTTACGACAAGTTCTTCAAAAACCTGAGACTTCCGGACGACTAACTAAATGGGCGGTCGAGCTCAGCGAGCACGATATCTCGTACTGCCCCAGGCCCGCTTTCAAGGGCCAGGCCGTGGCTAACTTTATCGCCAAATTCACGTACTCCTCTTCCGATGACAATTCCACGACCAACGACCAGCCTTCCTGGTCCCTCTTCGTGGACGGGTCGTCACGGGCCACTGGTAGCGGAGCAGGCCTAATC
This sequence comes from Liriodendron chinense, assembly GCA_003013855.2. Lineage (NCBI taxonomy): Eukaryota > Viridiplantae > Streptophyta > Magnoliopsida > Magnoliales > Magnoliaceae > Liriodendron > Liriodendron chinense. The sequence goes on from ML058487.1 coordinate 4,597,526, forward strand.
TTAGTCGCCCCAGACGGGTCGCATTTCCAATACGCTTTACGTTTTGATACTCGCATCTCAAATAATGAAGCAGAATATGAGCCTTGATCGTTGGCCTCGAACTAGCAATTGTCCTTTCAATTCAAAATCCGCTAATTCACAGCGACTCCCAGCTCATTGTCAACCAAGTTCTCGGTGAATTCGAGGCCAAAGAAGAAAGGATAGCCTTATACAAATCTCGTGTCCTCATCCTGCTCGCAAAACTGAAGACTTATGAAATAATTCATATTCCTCGCGAGAAGAACCAACTCGCAGATTCCCTGGCAAAGCTCGCCTCTGCACCAGAATCTGAGTTATCACATTCAATCCTCATCGAGCATCTTCAGAACCCGAGTATCAACCAAGCAACTCTTGAGCAAGTAATATCGGTACAATCATCTCCATGTTGGATGGACCCCATTATCCTTTATCTCAGAGACGGATACCTTCCAGACAACAAGAAAGTTGTAAGACAAATTCGTCATCGAGCCGCCAGGTATACCTTACAAGAAGGAATATTGTTACGTAAAAGTTTTTCCTTGCCTTATTTAAGGTGTCTTCATCTAGAAGAAGCACTTCGTGTTCTAGATGAAATACACCAGGGGGCATGTGGTGACCACCCCAGGGGGCGATCCCTAGCATATAAGGCGATGAGGCAAGGATATTATTGGCCCACTATGAAAGCAGATGCAATTGCATTCTCTAAAAAATGTGACAAGTGCCAGCGATATTCTCCTATACCTCACGTACCATCCGAGCGAATGACTCCAGTAGATAGTCCTTGGCCTTTCGCGCAATGGGGGGTCGATATCATCGGGCCCTTGCCTACTGGAAAAGGACAAAACAGATTCGCAATAGTGGGGGTTGATTACTTCACCAAATGGGCCGAAGCAGAACCATTAGCCAAGATTACTGAGAAACAAACTACTAAGTTCATATGGAGAAATATCATATGCCGTTTCGGACTCCCTCACACTATAATTACCGACAACGGAATGCAGTTTGACAACGTAGCCTTTGATGAATTTTGTGAAAAATGGAAGATACGTAACCTCCGCACCTCTCCATATCATCCCCAGGCAAATGGGCAAGTTGAGGCAGTGAATAAAATCATCAAGCACCACTTAAAGACCAAGCTAGGTGAATGTAAAGGTATGTGGCCGGAACTTCTGCCAGAAGTACTATGGGCATATAGAACTACGGCTCGTACGTCAACAGGCGAAACCCCTTTCTCCTTAGCATTTGCTGTCGACGCAATAGTACCAGTGGAAATTCAAGTGCCCTCGTATCGGATCGAGCAGTATGACCCCGCGGGTAATCAGGAAGATCTTCGACTTCATCTCGATCTCTTGGAGGAACGAAGAAATACCTCCCAAGTATGAGTGGCTGCATATCAACAACGTATTGCTCGCTATCGAAATGCTAAGGTTCGGCCTAGATCCTTCCAGCTCGGAGATTTGGTCCTGAAGCAAAAACTCGGAGTTCCCACTCGTTCGTTGGATCCAAATTTGGAAGGCCCGTATCGAGTTATTAAGATTGTGCGACCCGGTACTTATTACCTCGAAGACATGCAGGGAAAACCCGTACGTCGCCCTTGGCACGTGGAGCATTTGCTGCAATACTTCCCCTAGATTCGATGTAGTTCACAACGACATTTTATGAATAAAAAGTCAAAGATATATTTTGGTCGTTACTCCATTTACTTGGACCTGAACAGCCCTGAAGAGAATACATATGATCTCTTGGCCAATTGCCTACCCTTGGTAGGGATAAATTCACCTTGGATGGTCGCATTTCCATTTTATGGATAAAAAATAACGCTGAAGGAGAGCACGTGTGTACTCTCGACCATTCTTCTACCCTTGGTAAATTCAGAGGCTCAATCGATAGATCAGTCTATCTCTACGAGGGAATGGTCAGCATGACCCCCCAGATTGAGCACAACTCATTTCTCAATCGATAGATCAGTCTATCTTTACGAGGGAATGGTCAGTACGACCCCCCAGATTGAGCACAACTCATTTCTCAATCGATAGATCAGTCTATCTCTACGAGGGAATGGTCAGTACGACTCCCCGGATTGAGCACAACTCATTTATCAATCGATAGATCAGTCTATCTCCATGAAGGCAGGGTCACTACGACCCCCCGGGTTGAGCATAACTCATTGAAACGAGAAGGCATTCATTGCGTGAAGGGAAAAAGAGAAGGTAAACAAGAACGAGAATATTTCCAAAAATATTTTTTCATTAATATGTCAATTGTTTACAAATGTCTGCTCGCGAGTACAGGAGAAAGAAAAATAAAAAAGAACATCAATCTCTCGGGGGAGGAGCCGTGCTCTCGACTTCAGGACCCATTTCTGGAGCCCCTTCAGCCTGCGTGGCTTCGGTCACCTCATTCTCAGCAGCAGCTTGCTCCTCTGCAGCTATGATGGTCGCGACTCGTCCGAATTCTCCCATATCAAAAGATGGGGACATTCGTTGCACTACTCTTAGTGCAAAGTCGCGACCAGCATCATATGACTCATATCTTTCATCGTCATATAGTTGCGAGTTCCGGAACTCGGAAATTGCCCGAGGCCCTTCCTCCGAGAGCATTTTTACCAAGGCGACTCTCTCCTCGTCCCAATGGATCGAGTCATCCTTGAGCTGTGCGAGATTGGAGTGCTCCTTCTCCAAACTTTAGCTGACTTCTTTAAGCTGCGACTTGGCTTCCGTGAGCCGCTCCTCCAGCGAGATCTTGTCTTGACGAAAGATCTCCCTCTCTCTCTCCGCTTTCTCCTTCAACCCCGCGAGCTTCGCGAAGTTAGAATCCAAAGCCTGATACTTATCGGTCAGGACTTGGACTTTCTCGATGAGGATCTTCTTCTCCTCATCTCTCTTAGAGATCACCGCCTCACGGGACTTGAGGAGCTGATCCCATCCTTAGACCGCCTTCTCCAAGGCGATCCTCTTTCCTTCTGCCTCATCGATCACGCGACGAGCGGCGACGATATCACGCTTCGTCCGCAAGATGAGATCTAAGCCCTACAAAATGGAAAAGAAAACGTGAGAAAAATACTTGAGAGCCCAAAAATAAGGAAGTTAAACAAAATCTCCGAGGTCTTACCTGAACCATCCTTACCCCGGCCTCAAGGAAAAGGTTCTCAGGGCTTGGCTCGGGAAGAGAGCCAAAAGTTTGGGTGGAAATGTTGTCGAACAAAAATTTACAAATTGGATGGAGGTGGCGAGGAATAGAGAATGTTTCACCTCCAGACGGTTGGGCGACGACCAACCCAGTCGTGCTCGCGACAGGTGGGGCCACCGACTCGCGAGTAGGTCCCGGCTCGCCAGCAGGGGTCAGCTCGCGAGCAGGCACCGACTCGTGAGGTTCTGTTTGCTCGCGAGCCTCATCAGCTGGGGGGCAGCTGGATCCTGCCCCATCAGGGGAGTTGTCAGTAATGTTAATCACTGGCGGTCCAGGTGCGACCACCAGTAAGGGGATGTTGGGCACTGCTGGTGCCCCCACCGTGCTCGCGAGAAGAGCAGGTTGGTCGCCACCCTTACGGACGGATGGTTGAGAAGGCCCGGCAGACTTCTTCTGCCTTTTCGAGTTTGTGCCCTTTAGTTGAGGCAACAAACCCCTCTTTTCTCTAGCCTTTGTCATCGTGACTTCTTCGCCGGATATCAATCCCGCTGCCGCGAGTAGCGAGCAGGACAAGCAGGCTTCGATGTGCCTATCACTAACAGGCACCTTATATACTTTTACTATCTTCTCGTTAATCCCTCCCTTCAAGTTTGGCTTGTTCAGGGCCGGGATACCTGCGAGCACAAGTAGCGGTCAAAATAGATATAAACCCTAGAATTTTAATTGGAGAAACAGCACAATGTGGGACTGTGCATACCTTCACAGAAAAAACGGGTCACTCCTGGACCCCTGGAGGAGGCAGACTCCCAGTTTCCGGAAGCATAGAACCACCGCTTTCTCCAGCCGGGAAAATTCAAGGAGGGCTTCCCCAGCACGAAGTTATCCCGGTGCCAGTAACACAGGTAGTACCAGCCTTCGCTGGAGGGCGCCTTCTTCAAGCGAAACATAAGGAGGAACTCCTCAGCTGTGAGCTCCCCGTTGCCGGCTTGAGCCCAGAGGACGAAGGAGCTCAGAACCACCCTCCATCCGTTCACAATAAGTTGCCCGGGGGCAATCTTATAGCATCGAAGAACATCCCGAACGAAAGGATGGAGAGGAAGGCGTACCCCCAGGATGAGCTGGTACTCGTAGAAAGCCACACACCCTGGGGGGGGGGGGGGGGGGGGGGAATCTGGTGTCTCTCCATCTCTGGGCAACCGGAGAATGATAGATTCAGGGATCAGATACCTCTCCCGTAACTCAACCAGCCGGTCCTCCGATAAAATAGAAGGATATCCGGCTGTCGTGTATCTGCCTGCCGAAACCCTCGCATTACTAGAAGCAGAGGATTCCGGTGTAGCATCTCCCAGTGGGACGGTGGTCTCGTCAGAGTCCTCAGCCATAAGATGGTTAAAAAAGAAAAGAAAAGGAATATACCCAGAAGGAAGAAAGGAAGGAAAAGGAACACCGGAGGAAGGAGTATGAGAGGATGATGACGGGAAAATTCTTTCGTTCGAAAAACTTCTGTAGAAAACCAGAGATATGGCGGACCCCTTATATTTATAGGCAATCATTCCGCCGCATATGATAATACGTGGCAGCCTTCCGTTTGGTGCGGCAGTCGAGCAGGCACGCCCATTAACTCCTTAGACACGTGGCGAGCGTCTCTTCATTCCCTGTCTGCGGAAAGGCTGCGGAAAGTTGACGATCATTAATTCTAGCCCAATCATGTACGGTTTCGTCTCGATAAAGACAACAGGCGGTTACGTGTGACAGTGAATAAGTCCTTCCCTTAGAATTCTTGACGGTAAGGACTTGGGGGGCATCTGTTATAGCTAAAACAGCAGAGATGTCTGCTGGAGGTTTTCCTGCTGTTCCGATCTCGCGAGCACCTTTATCTGACTATCGAGAACGTCTGTTCGCGACTCGCATATTCGGAAGATACTCCGATCTCGCGAGCACCTTTATTCAACTATCGAGAACGTCTGTTCGCGACTCGCATATTCGGAAGATACTCCGATCTCGCGAGCACCTTTATTCGACTATCGAGAACGTCTGTTCGCAGCTCGCATATTAGGAAAAACGATGCTCGACTACCAAAGCTTCGAGAAGTTGTGATCGATAGTCAAATACTGGAAGTCGAAAGAAGTTGTGTTTTTCCTACGAGCAGACCTTCTCACAAGTCGTTGAAAGGTGTTACATCTGAATGAGCGAGTATTTGGACTCGCGACCATCTTCCTACATGCGAACAGCTTTTTCTGTGGTGACATCCCTTAACCCTCAGTACCAGCAGCCCGTATAGGCCGATTTTGGGCTTATCTTCTTCAATGGTTCCGAGTCTCAAGGGATCGCTATCAAGGGACGAAATTATCGGATGAGTCATTGGATTAGATCTCCCCTCTATCTGAGGATAAGAATCTTATCCCACGAAATCAGCGGGATCTCGATATCTTACGTAACAGATTGGATCATTTCATATCTATATAAGGAGATGACTCCATTAAGATACAGGTACACAATATTCAATCTCTAGCCTCGGCTGCTTGGTTATTCTCCTTCTTGCCTTATCTGACTTAAGCATCGGAGGGCTAACGGCCGGCCGCCAGCCGCCCTTAATTGCTTTCTGTCTTCTTTCAGGTCCAGCAGAGGAAGTCTCTATTGGAGAGAAGGTGAACATCTGGGGGATCCTGTTACAAAATCTGACGTTAACAACATCCCCAATAAGCTTTTTGCTAGTCCCGAGCAAAACATGCGTGAAACAAGTTCAACTTTTCAAAACCCAACTCTCTCTCAGAAACTATGCTTCTATAAACTTCAAGTCATACAAGTGCAAAATTCAGAGAAACTAAGTGATAGAAGTTGCAATCTTAAACTCCCTAAACATAATGAGTGTTTCACATAGAATCCCCACCGATTGATTGATAAATTGAAGAATCCGAACAAGTGTGATCTAGTGTGCACAGTGAAAGTTCATCTCATGAATTTTCAAGATTACCTTCTTCATAGACTAGCGAAACTGAATATCTAAAAGTGTACAGATCAACCACACATGCCTATGATAAGAATTTGCCTTACCGTTCCTTTGACGGCTTTCACACTACTTCCCAGTTCCAGCTTAGGTTATGGGTAGACCTTCCCCTGTTTGGTAATAGGTAGCTCTTTTCAGAATTTTACAACAAATTTTCAATAAAAAACATGCTTTTTTTTTTCTCATTCACTATAAACATAGATAGGATTTTTAGAAATCCATATCCTCCATTCATTTTCGTACTTCACATGAACAAGGGTGGACAAAGTTCCCCGACTTGGTTCCTCAACACCTTAAATCTTAGTTTAGCCAATTTACAAATCTACATAATCCCTTCAAACCATGAGAATCGTGTAATGTGAACTAGACTCAAAAGTGTTCAAACTTTCTATCGATCATAAAAAATAGGGGAATTCATGTAGAATACTATCATATTACAGGTAATTTAAGGCTTTCAAAATTAATCTCTTCATCTCTCTTTCTTTTATACTTATAACATCCCAAGTGCATAAAAACAAAGTTTTTCAAAAGAGTTTTGAATTTAGAAAAATTAATTTTTTTTTTTTACATAATTGCTCGAAATGTCACAAAAGTTATTAGATTCATCTTAAGAATCTCACCCCCAACCAAAATCTTACATTGTTATCAATGTAAAAAGACATATAATAAGCATGACATGAGAGCAATGAAATAAAATAAGGAGAGTAAGAACGAGAGTACCTGAGGTAACAAGTTGATCAATTCTAGCATCTTTCATGTCTCGATGAGGCTTATTCAATCCTAAATGCAGAAAAGTAAATCATAACCTAATTACCTACCTTTTATTAGTCCAATCGACTACATGATCAAATTTGAGTAAAATTTTCATGATTTTCAACAAATTTTTCATGATGACCATCCAAAGTCCTGCTTGACAGTAGACATGGGTGCTTGTCATCATTGAAATCCAATCGTATTGTGCATCACATGCATGAAAGGATGAGATAAGAGAAGCAAAAGATATCTCTTCAAATTCTGGATTGGGTTGAGATTGATTAGAAACGGGTCCTCCCAATCAGAATTTTTCATGGGCTAAAGGACCCATGATGGTGGAGAGACGTTCATCAAGTATTCTTCAGTTAAGCTTGGTTCCTCCACAATTTTGGAATTGCACAGTGCTTCCACAAACAATGATAAAGAGTGTAAATCAGTGGAATGGTGTTCTTCAGGCACCAACATCGTGTCTAACAAAATATCCAACTTCTTAATCATCTTATCATCAAGATCATAGGAGTGGGCTAAGCATTCCTCTAGAAAATTGAGATAGTTGGATGAAGGGTCCTCGTCCTCCCTTAATAATTGAAGAAATTCTGTTTCAATGGCAAGGAATTCCTCCTCTATAGAGAGAAGGTCTTCTAAGGAAAATTCTTCAAATTTAGTGGTAAGCACATCATCTAGCATTGATTGATCTTTTGAAATTTCAGATTGTGCCACCTCATCATCTAAAGAAACAGAATTTTCAATCAAAGGGAGGTCTTCTATAATAGAATTTGTCATGTGTTGTTGGTGGAAGGACTAAAAAAGATTGACTTTGGCCATCTCTCTAGCATGCATATCCTCGAGAGACTCATAATCATTATGCCCTTGGGAAAAAAAAATCATAGGTTCATAAGCATCCATCGAACCCTCATTATATGTAACCCCACTATCGCTTTTAGATTTTATGAATTCCTTGGGTTGGTCAACTGTCATTGAAATCTCTTTATCATTAAGTTCAAAACATCCAAAAGAGATAGTGGACTCACCATAATTGATGATGACATTGGGATCATCGAAATCAATCTCCTCTAAAAGTTTATTCATTATATCCGAAGAATGTGGGACTTGGATAGCCTCATCCTCCTTATTAGAAGAGATTAATTCGATGCCCCCAAATTCAAGTTCAACGTCTTCATAAGATGGCGAGTAGGCTTGATTTGATTGCTCATACTCACATTCTTTCTCTAAGTCCTTAAGGATTTGTATATAGATGTCATCATAAGAGGAAGATGTTTTAAGGTGATTGTTGATAACCATTACTGGTTCTTCCCTTAAACAAGGAGAATGATGGCTTCCCCAATTAAGACAGTACGCATTATGGGATAAAGAGTTATGTGATGGTTGATAGGCATATCCATACAAGTGATCACACATTGTCTTAACTGGTTAGCCACTATTCACCCATTCCTTTTGTTGTTGCACACCTCCTACTATAACCGGTGGAGCACTCATGTGATTTTCAATCCGGTAATCACGTAATGTTTTCTCCCGTTGATCATTATTCGATTTTTCTTCGTTCTGGTACTCCCCCATCTTCTTGCGTGGGGGGGGGGGGGGGGGGGGGGGGGGGGGTAGTGGAGGTTGAATGAATCTCAGAAATATACCCATACTTGAAAGGATTGCAATCATAATTAGTTTGGGTCTCATAATCAAATGTCTCATTCTCCAAAAGGTACTTATAAGCACCATTCGTCCAATCATGCATGATGGAATTAAAAATGGTCAAAACCTAACCTAATATAAGAAAAGAAATAAATAAAATGAAGGGAGATGGGAAGATGTTACCTAATAGATGAGATTATGTTAGCAATAATGTCCTACAAAATAAAAAAAAAAAAATTTGTTAGCAATCTAGAAAACATCAGAAAACCTATTTCTAGAAAAACCGAAAATCCTACCTAATTAAACCTACTTTATAGCTACTAGAACAATTAGAACCGTTTAACCTTTTACCTGGCAACGCCGCCAAAAACTTATTTGCTTGCCTCAAGTACAAGGCTGTGATGTAGTAATAATTTTCGGTAAGACCGAGATCAATCCATAGGGAAAGAAGTAAACGAATTTGAACTATTCTAATCACTTGAATCTAGAAGTTAAGAAATTCAGTTTTTAAGAAAATAGTCAACTAAGTAGATAAAATCTGAGAATTGAAAGAGACTAGAGCATCAAGGATCCTCTTCTAGTCTTAACCATGCTCAATTCAATAATTCGATCTAATTACAACCGGAATTGAAGTTCTATCTCTATCCAGCCGGGAGATATAACATTCAAAGCATATAAACAATCTAGAATAGATGGGTGTTTACTGATTTGGTTTCCTCAATCAAGCTTAGGCCTTAGGCACACTCAATTGTATAGGCCAAGCCTATTTCCAATCTAGTTGAGATTCACAACCATAGCTTTCATCAAATCCTGTCACTAGACTTACTACGACCAATGATTAGAACTCTAATTAAACCAACTTCAATAAGCGACATTAACTATCTCAAATTTTACACAAGATACATGAACTTTCTATCATAGTTCTAATAGAAATTTCACTTTTTGAATCATGGAAAACTCGAAGCATTCACCGTATTTGGAAATCACTGTAAATCAAAGGCTTCTATCCATCAACAACCCATAAACCAATTTGATTAATCTCAGAAATCCAACAAGAACTCATGTACTTGGCACACAAACTCCCTGAATTATCTGAAACTATCAACTTTATTCAAACTATAATGAAGTGTTCAATCATTAAACCATAATTCAAAATCAAAGGAATGAACCATGATTAAAAACCAGAAGATTCACCTCTCAGTTCTAGCTGAGAATTAACTAAAAGAAAGCATTAAAAGAAAAACTAAAACTAGAACTAGAAGAAGAAGAACTCATTCGAGGAGGCTAAGAAGCCTCTTAGGTCTTGATCTCTTTGCTCCCCACGTTGCTAGATGCCTTAGGAAGGGAGTGGAGGTATCCTTTTATAGCTTAGATCCGCCACCGACTTGGAAGATTTGAGAAAACGTAGAGTCCTTCCGCAATTTCGAAACCCGAAATTAGAAACAGAAAATCGAAGTTTCTAGAACGTTGTAGACCTGTCTGGAGATTGGTCTAGTGACCATTCTAGAGATGTAGACCTGTTTGGCGACCGGTCTTTGCAGCACAAAAAACAGTCCAGCAATCTCTGTTTTTCTGAACTCCTGAAGACTTGTCTGGCGACCGGTCTAGCAACAGGTCTATGAGAGTTTTTTTTATATTTTCTTCCTTTTGTCTTCTCTTTCTTTCTTGCTTCTTTCTTCCACCTCTTGGCACTTGTTTTATTGATCTTCAATGCATACAAAGAGGCTCTTTTAACCATGAATTGGTGAAGTCTCCCTCTCATTCCTACAATCACAAAAATATGTATTAGATTAATCTTTAAACATGAAGACCATGCATAATGTGATGATGAAAATGGGTTAGAATATGTAATATTCATGGCTCAACAGTGAGACATGTGTGGAAGAAAAAAGAACTAAAAGGGGAAAATTGTTATTAAATCCCCATAAAGTTATTAAGCTCCATAAGCCTCCATCCCCTGAGGTTTTTTTAATAAAGTTTTAATATAAAAGAATCGAATTGGATCTTTCTCTTAGTTTCTCTTGATATTTTCAAAAGGTGTGAAGCCACTTGGTGTGAAATCAAGTTTACTATGTGGTGTGAATCCACAATCTATCATCTTCTCTTTTCTTCTCTTAAGGTATTCCCCTCCAAACCCTAATGTCCTATTTTCTTCTTCATCTTTTCTTCTTTCTCTTCGAACCCTATTCTCGACCCATCTTCATCATTTACATATACCTAAAATCCACATCCTATTACCCCATCCTATCCATGCATGCATCCACATGAATGTGCGTACGCATGAGCAACCATGTGTGGCACCCCTTTGCTTTTCATTACTTCTTACCCTCTCTAGATCGAAACCCCTCAAAACCCTTTAACCCTAATTTCCATATTTTCCCTATTTCAAAGCCCTGACCCTAATTTCTTCCCATTTTTCTTAAAATCCTAACCCTAAGTTCCTTAGAACTCTACATCCCTTTTAGATACATATCATTTCCTTTGACTAATAGACTTTTCCTATGTTAATGGTGGAATTTTTTAATTCTCATTGGGACTTTTGATTAATATCTTATTAGCTCCTCTTTCTGAGCATGTAATAGCTTAGTATTCACATAGTTCTTATTTGTTTGTTATATATGTCTGTGTTGAATTTTAATAGCTGATGCTCGTATTATTTTAAATATGAATTTCATACATCCTAGGGTAGAAAACATTGTCACGCATCACTTACTATAGCTTAGGCGGAGTTCACCTTCAATAACATATAAAATCGTTCTATCAGCAAGTCCCCATTCAAGTTTATGTGTGGTCAAGTTCTCAAGCATACACTCAACCTGATCTCGTTGCTTAAGTTATCAGGAATGAGTGTTGTTGTTGAAAGTATGACAGTTTGGATCATGACTATACATGCTGATGTTAAAAAAACTTTCAGGCATCTAACACCAAGTACAAGGAAAATGCCAATAAACATTGACACCAGAAGATGTTTGAAGTGGGTGACAATGTTTTGGTTCATCTACGCAAGGAGTAATTTTTTATTGGGACATATAACTAGCTGAGAAATAATAAGGTAGGCTTAACCTCGATGCTTAGGAAAATCAATGATAATTCCTATGTCGTTGATCTTTCCAAGTACCTGGAGATCTTGTGGACATTTAATGTAGTAAATTTGTATGAGTATCATGAGCCAAATCTGATGAATAACTTAAAATTGCATGGGGTAGTCTAACACGATACCTTGTCACGCTATGTGTTGAGCTATGAATATTACATATTCTAGCTCCTTTTCATAATTACATTACGTATGTTTTCTATGACAAAAGACCTATCTAACACATGATTTTGTGATTGTAGGAATGAGAGAGTGATTGCATATTTTCTATGCCTAAAGAACCCTTTATAACACCCTTGAAGATAAAAGGAAAGGAAGAATAAAAGAGGGAAGAAGAGAGGAAAGAAGAGAAGTAAGGAAAAAATGAAAATCCAGCACATTGGAGGGTCCGACCGGTCAAGACCGTCGGACAGTAAGGCAGCCACCTCTAGAGCTCACTGGACCAGCTCACAGACGGGTTAGACCGGTCAAGACCGGTCGACCGTGCACTTTTTGATTTTCGGATTTCAAACAACAACTATTCCCATTTTTGGATTTTCAGCCTAGTTCATGGGACCCATTTTGATGATTATTGTAAATCCAATCCATCCATATTGAAGATTAGCTCGACGCCAAAAAAAACTCAAGTGGTTTCGTGTCGATCGGAGCTATGGATTGACCGTGGCGGCCAAAACGATATGAACTGTCTAGAAAGTTTCCTGATTCCGTTGCTCAACTCTGGAATCCTGATTCTATTGATCAATTCTGGAATGGTCCAGGTGGCCCATCATTGATGATATGAAAAATCTAATCTGACCATCTTCTTGACCACACATATATATGGATAACCACAAAGTTTCAGGTCAAAAGGATGTGTAGTTTGATAGTATCGGTTGAAGAAAGATGGACCATGCAGACAGATTCCAATTGCGCAGATTTTATAAAAAGGCCTAAGTGTTCTAATTTTCACACCCAATTTTGGAATTAATTTGGACAATCTAATTCATCTATCATTTAGAGGAGGAAGGTTTCTACTAATGTTCAAAATTTGAGATCAATCTGACCTCTGTACACTCCGCAGCGTTGAAAGCAAGTTGACTGGTTCTGAAGGTACCCGAATTGCGTGATTTTGAGATGGTCACTGATCTGATTGGTGGGCCCATTCAGAAGATAATTTTGAAAATCTAAACCATCTATAAGGAAGATCAAGTTCCAGGGAAGCTACAAATCAAATTTAAAGGCAATCCGATCATTGATTAAGCCGTACGAAGTGAAACAAAATATGTTATGTTGTTGTACTCTTGCTATATTATAAAAGGATATGCTCTCTTATATTCCAAAGCAGTCAATGACGAGTAGGAAGCCTCTTACAACTAGTTTTCCTTTCTTTTCTTAATTCTAGTTCTAGTTTTTCTATGCTTTCTTCTAGTTAACTTTTAGCTAGAGCTGAGAAGTGAATCTTCTTAGTTTTTAATCACACTTTGATACATTGATTTCAGTTTATGCTTTAAGTATTGAACAATTCATTATGGTTTGAATAAAGTTGATAGTTTTAGATGATTCAGGGAGTTTGTGTGCCAAGTACATGAGTTTTTGTTGGATTTCTGAGATTAATTAGAATGGCTTATGGGTTGTTGATTGATGGAAGCTTTTGATTCGAGTTCTCCATGGATCAAAACAGTGGAATCTCTAATAGAACTATGATGGAAAGTTCATGTACCTTATGTAGAATTTGAGATAGTTGGTGTTGCTTATTGAAGTTGGTTTAATTAGAGTTCTAATCATTAGTCGTTGTCAAGTCTAGTGACGGGATTTGATGAAAGTTATGGTTGTGAATCTCAACTAGATTGGAAAGAGGCTTGGCCTATACAATTGAGTGTGCCCAAGGCCTGAGCTTTATTGAGGGAACCAAATCAGTAAACACCCATCTATTCCAGATTGTTTATGAGCTTTAATTGCTATATCTCCTAACTGGATAGAGATAAAACTTTGATTCTAGTTGTGATAGGATCGAATTATTGGATTGTGTATGGTTAAGACTAAAAGAGGATCCTTGATGCTCTAGTCTTTCTTACTTATCAGATTTCTTATTTAATTCTTACAAACTGTTTTTCAAAATCTTCTTAGATTCAAGTTATGAGAGTAGTTAGAATTGTTTACCTTTTTCCCTGTGGATCGACCTCGGTCTTATTGAGAATTATTACTATATCGCAGCCTTACACTTGAGGCGAGCGAACAAGTTTTTGGCGTCGCTGCCGGGGAAAAGTTTGAACGGTTCTAATTGTTCTAGCAACTATAGAGTAGTTTTAGTTTGGTAGGATTTTCAGTTTTCTAGAAGTAGATTTTCTGATTTTTTCTAGATTACTAACAATTTTGTTTTTATTTTTGTAGAACATTGTTGCTGATATAGATCTCACTCTATTGGGTAACATCTCCCCATCTCTCTTCTTTTTGTTCTTTTTCCTAGATTAGGGTAGTTTTTAATTCCTTAGAATTTCATCATGGCTAATTGGACAGGTAGTGCATATGCATACCTTTTGGAAGATGAGATGTCGGACTATGGGATCCAAAATTATTGTGATCGGAATCCCTCCAAGCATGAGTGTTTTTTTGAGATTCAAACAACCTCCACTACCTCCCACGTAAGACGATGTGTGATTATATTAATGAAAGCAATACACATGTTGAGACACGGCGTAAGACGATGGGGGAGTATCGGAACAAAGCAAAATCAAATAGAGGAAAACATTACGTGATTATCGGATTGGAAATAATATGAGTGTTCCATCGGGTATGGTACGAGGTGTGCAACAACATAATGAACATGTGAATAATGGCCAACCCGTTAAGACAATGCATGATGGGACGCATGACTATGATTTGAGTATTGTTATGGGACGCACGACTATGAATTTGGACTGGAATAGGCCATCCAGGGTTAATCAACCCATGTAAGCAGGTTATTTTGCTCTATTTCGTGATAAAATGCTTCATTCTAATCCAAAATCATAGTTTTAGGAAAAGCTAAATATTTTTAGTAAGTTTTAAGTTGGACATATTTCCTTCATTTTAAAGCTGTAGTATATGTAGTCTTCTTAGGATTTGTTTCTAATCATGCCAGGAATCATCCAACATAATTAAATTAGGACTTTCTATTTTTAGTAAATTTTACTATTATATATACATCTATTATATTACACATATATAAGTATAATATACTTACACATATATGCATGTGTATGTACACATATATATTATAAAGTTCATAACATCATATTTGATGAGGTGGTAGAACATTTTAAAAAATGCTATTAGATAACCATTCGGGCAAACGAACAAAAGGAAAGAGAATTTCATAAAACAGGTGGAAAATTAGGAAGGACAAAGCATTTAAGGGCTGTTCCACATCAAAAGTGGGCTCCACGTGATAGACAACCCATATTCAATGTCTAACATGGAGGATGCCCCATATCTAACTTGATAGTCATGAAGGGGCCTGCTTGTTTGAAATATAGTTGTTATAAATTTTAAAAATGACAGTAGTACCCTAAAAAAGCTCTCATTTAAATATTCTACCAAATGTATTTATTTCAAATTAGAGCTTTTTTAGATTATGAAAAAGTGAGAAAATTTAATTTAGTTGAATTAGGACTCATAATTAGGGTTTTATTTTTTCTTTTATTAGTGATGTGATCGGAAGTTTGAGAATTATTGATTAATAAAATTTCTTCTTTTTTTTCTTGTGGATTCAATGTTTTGCACACTTAAGGTAAATGGGGATCTTCCTCATCACACGATTCCCTACGTCACACATGAACTTAAAAGAAATAAGCATTTGAATACTTGAAAAGAACGTTAATCATGAATAAAATGCCAACCTTCACATAAATCTAGTTGTTGAAATCTTGAAATTAAGGTGCATTTGAACATACCAATGCAATGCAACGACTACTTTCCATGATAGAATTGCAATCTACACCACAAATGGAATAATACCCAAGTGGGATTTTTCATCTTTGTTTCTTTTGTTTCTTTATTTTTTGTTCAATCGTTAAATTTTTTACTTTGGAAGGCACTTATTTTATGATATGAAAGTGATATAAGACAAGAACCCCCTGATCGAGGGCGTGGATCAAGTACATTCCTATCGCACATAGACTGGACAAAGATAAAGGAAAAGTCAACGTAGTAGGTCGATCACCGTCTCCCCACCTGATAGATACCTTGAATGCACAAGGTGTTCTTGAATCTACGAGAAGATAAAAAGTAAATAATTCCTATAAAATTCATAATAATTGATTGAATAATTATAAAATCATCCCTATAATACTTTAAATAATAAACTAAACCCTAGGAAGGAGTATTAGATTCCAACTACAACTAAAACTCTTATATAAGAAAAATTAAACAAATTAAAATTTGAAATTACTAAAAATAACGGTTTTTTTTTTAAATCTCATTTTTTGCTGTAATCGCGCATTTTCTGGTAAAATGGATGGACACAACCCACATATGTGGGTTGGTTCACCCCAAAATGAAATTTCAGTTGGAATCCATATGTTGTACATCCCATAATTCCTCTCGGATAAAAAGTTATCATCGATTTACGGTCCACCTTCTTTTGGTCCATCCATGTGAAAATTCCAATTTTTATTGACTTTTCCTTAATCTTTGTCCAATCCATGTGCGATAGGAATGCACTTGATCCACGCCCTCGATCAGGGGTTCTTATCTTACATCATTCTCCCCCACTTGAAAAAAACCCGTCCTCGAGTTTCGCTTTAGGTTAGGGCCATGATTTACTTTTAACTTCGGAAGTTGATGTTTGTTGGCCTTGTCCTAGAATGCTGCAACAAATTTCTCCAACTTCTTCTCCACGCCTACATGAATAATTGCAACCTTATTTAGCACATCAAAAGTTGGCTTTTTCTGAGAAAGGGCAATTTCCTCCATAATTCACAATTCATCAGAAAGTTCAGCGACCACAATCGCCTCAAGTTTCTGCATTGCTGGCGTGTCACTTTTTGAGATAGTCATAGATTCCGTCAAAACTGACTTCATAACGTCTAGGATAATTTTAGACACTTCTTCCCTCTCCTTTATGATCAATGTATTGATCTCTTCCACTTCCTCAGAATTGTGAACAACCTCTGAGATGACGGTTGTAGACACCCCACCTTTGGCTACAAGGCTGGTTGAGATAGCTGAATGGATGGAGGACTATACCCCCAAACCCTATATTCAAACACAGTCAAACTCACCATTGCAAGCCCCAATCCATAGCCCAACTCAAGCCTGAACCCAGTCAACTCACCCCCAAACATTAGCCCGAAAAACCATCCATAGAAAAAACTAGTACAAAAATCCTAAAAAAGTCAAACTTAATGAGTCAAATCACCGAGTCAACTCACTAGGTCAGTCCAGCCCTTACACCCAGTTGACTCATCTTGTCAAACCCATCTTTCAAACCCTGTTGACTCACCTAGTTCCAAGCCACAGCTTCAGAGCAGCTTTGAACCTCGAATCTGAGGCTTTCTTGCTTCAAGTTTGGAGGCCATACGCTCCGAAGCTGGAGCAAGGTGGCCGTATGGGTGGCCCTCAGATGGCCGCCCCTCTATATTTACAAAAACTGTCACTTCTCGCAGTTATAAATACCCTCGCCCCTTCTCATTCTCAACATCTAGAAAATCCCTCAATTTCCAAAGAAAGCCCAGAAATTTCAAAGTTCATCCCATCCCCTTAACCCATTCCTCTACTAAGGGGAGCCCGAGTGAGAAGAGTCTAGCCCTGGTCCAGCCCAGCCTGACCGTGGCTCAAGCCTCTCCAGCTATCTAAGTCTCGATCTTAGCCACTCGAAGCTAACCCTTGCGAAACCTCCTTCTATCTAGCTACTCTTATACCATCATCATCTCATTCGCATTTAACATAGTCAAAATTTATTATTCTTCCAACGCCACTGCTTGTCATTCTACTACAAACACTTGATAAGGTCTTAGTGTATGTTCAAAGGCTTGCTGGTTCGCTCGGAACTTACTGATCATAAACTTTGGCCGATCAAATACACAGCATGCATCTCATATAAAGCACCTGTCAGTTCGAGCGTATGCTCTGGGCTTGCTTGTTTGATCGAAACCTACCAATCAGAAACTCTTACTGTTCAAACTCATATTCATGCATCATATCATCCATGGGAATGTATGAGAAATAATTCAAACTTTCAAGTATTAGTTCGATTCTGTGAAGTAAATGCCATACTTTGGTACGGGCAGAGTGGGTGCCTAATACCTTCTCACCCTGTAACCGTGATCCCTTACCTTGAATCTTTGACCGTAGATAAAAAAGAGTCATTTTAGAGGAATGAATCTTCAAATTCCCTTCTTTAACATTTTCGCGGGGTCTAGCCGATTGTAGATTCGAAGTAACTGGCTAGTGGCGATCTGGTCTTATACGAACTCATCCAATCATATCCAATTTAACCTAACGATAACACGACAACCAAAAAAGCCCTTGAGAAAGAGGCGAGCCAGTGGCAAACGGTGATTTGAGCAACCGCTTTTCGAAAGGGAGGGTTGGGAGCGCAGAATGGCGAGCATCCACAAAATGGTGACTCCGCTGGGGATAGTGCTAGTCCCACTAGTCGTGATCGAACTTGAAAAACAGAATCCCTCTTATATTTGAAAGTCAATAGTCCTCATACAATCTCATTTGCATAGCATTTCATCCATAAACAAAAAAAAAAAAAAATCCCGCCCCCCCCCCCCCCCCCAAAAAAAAGTAGAGCATACTTCCCCACCATTACTCCTCCAAACCAAATTACCCTGCCACGTCCAATACAAAACCGCCATGACTCTTCCATTCCCTGCCCTCGAAATACCCGAGGCTTCCTCTCCACAGTTAAACCCGACAGAATCCATGCCAATTCCTGGCATCTAAGAGCTACAACAAAGCATGAAGGTCATGTAGAAAATGCTTATCTGATTCACACAAGCCCAGGTTTCAACAGTTAACACCCAGGCTAGCCTAGTGCAACAACAACAACCACCATCTCTTCCAACCTCCAGTTCATCCCAACCACAACCGCCAGGGTTCACTCAGGACTTCTAATACCCTCCTAACAAGGGCCTTCAATCAGAACAACCATCAACCTTAGGGCATTTCTTCCAGTATCCTCTTACAAATAGGAGCCATTTTTAGTCACATCCCGCAACCCGAACTCTTAGCCAATTCCAACATCCTTTCCCTAATGAGAGTTCCAGTCAATTTCAGCATGCTTATATGGTCGGGGTTTCTCTGCAGTCTCATTTTCTAGCCTCCGTCCAACAAAGTCCCAATAATGGGAGTAATTGCCAAGCACAACTTCCTTTAGGCAAGAATTATATAAGCATCAATGACACCAATTATTATGAAAGGGGCCAGCTCAGGCCTGCTAAGGGGCAAGATCTCCCTCATCTGGTCTCTCTGAAATCGAACAACTCCGAGAACAGATGCAAGAGATGAAGAGAAAATTACAAAAGTAGCAAGGGGTGTATCTTCCATCCACTAAGTTTAGGGACTTCTGTCCCTTTCTCGATGCAATGGTACCTCAAGGCTTTCAGGTACTAAAATTTAAAAGATATGATGGGACAGGGTGTCCTGTAGACCACTTACGAGCTTTCTGTGGAGAGCTTGATGCCATGGGGGGCAATGATGGAGCATTGATCCGCCTGTTTCAGAAGTCCTTGAAAGGTGGTGTGTTAGAATGGTACACGTCACTGGACTACCATCGAATCAAGTCTTGGGAACAACTTTCTCAAGCATTTGTCAATCGTTTCACGTACAATCTTAACTCAGCACCCAGAAGAGCGGATCTTGCCGCCTTGAGACAGAGAAATGATGAGTCATTATCAGCTTATGTTGGACGGTGGTGGGCAATGGCCACCAGAATGAAGACACACATCGACGATGAGGAGCAAATCTCCATGATCATCCAATCGGTAAATTCGAGCATCTCTGAATACCTCGTTTCATATCCGTATGCCAACTTTACCCAGCTCATCCGTGCCGGAGAACAAGTCGAGGCCAGAATAAGGGCTGGAACGATCTCCCCTTGGTGGCCTCATCAAGCCTCTCTAGTACAACCGACAATGGAAGGAAGACTCATTGAATACGAGAATGGTAATGAAAGTGTTCCCGTCCCCCATCCAATGGTAGAATACGATCTTGTCGCCTCTAACGAAGGGACGTTATTCCTCCCTCAGCATAGACAATCGCAGCAGCAGCAGCAGCAGCAGCCGAGATGGAACCCCCAATGACCTAATCTAGGTTGGTAATGGGCACCCCCAACCAATCCAATTTTAGAACCCCTCATCCTGCAAGGGGCATCTCCAGTCGGTCCAGTCTCCACAATGCAAGGGGCACCTCCTGCCTATCCAGCTTTCATCAGCCAAAAAGAGCATCCTCTCCAGTTTATCCATGCCATCGACTCTAGTTTAGAGTTACAGCCTCTCATCCTGCAAGGGGCAACCCGGCTATTTCAATCCCAGAGCCTCTCATCCTACAAGGTGCACCCCCAGTTATTTCAATCCTAGAGCCCATCATTATGCAAGGGGCACTTTTAGTCGGTTCATTCTTCGGGTCCATTTTTAACCATGGGCACAATTAGCCCATCTCAGTCAACCAAGGGGACAACCTCCTCAACGTTGCGTCAGCAAACCTGGGGCATGGTCTGCTCAGTTTGAGCTAGGGGCAAATCCTACCCATCTCAGCATCAATCAACCAGGGGCACAACCTGCCTGTCTCAACAATAGCCAGTCAGGGGCACAACTTGCCCACTCCAACTTACTAGGGGCAAAGCTTACCCATCTCTCCATCAAGCAACCAGGGGCACAACTTGCCCGCCGCACCTGTCTATTCGGCTTCTACTTCAGCCATCATCCTCCAAGAAGAAGACCATTCCTTGGACAGTATGTCGCATGCCCTACCAAAATTGGGGCCTAGCTTCAATTATGTGGCCACTATTGAGGAGGTCAAAGGGGAGATTGATATCCAGGTTTTGATCGGTCCAAAAACATCAACCATCACTCTTCAGGTCTTGGACATCTCAGCTTCATTCCATCTCCTTCCCATTCAAACCTGGTTTCACAGAATAGGTGTCATCTCTTCAAATCTTCACCAAGGGGTCAAGCACATCTTCAGAGATAGGGCGATCACCATCATCGCCGATCCCGAACAAATTTTCATGGTAGCAGCATCCAACCTTCGAGAGCCTACCATCCCAGCCATGGACGTACAACGCTCTAATGGGGAGGTCTCATACTAAAGTCTCGAGTTTCACAATGCAAATTACTTCCCTCGCGCATGTCCCATTGGATTAAGCTACGTCTTCCTTCTTGCCGAGCGTCAAACCTTCTATTATCAACTCGAATATCAAGACTAGACCCGAATCATGGGAGTTCAAGAGAATGTTAATAAAGAAAGACTGCGATATCAGCCTACTCTGATTAGGAAACCAAAGTGCGGAAGTATCATAAGAAGACGAGGTCATCAAGAAGAAGGCAATCCCCGCATCTTAACACCAATCCAGTTTATTAATGTAGGGATTATCTATCCTAATGATGGGCTAGATTCCACCTTCGATGATCAAGCGAGCAGATTAAGTCTGATAGAGTTGCCCAAAGGAGACTCAAGCGAGGGGCATGAATTTCACTCGATGGACTAGACCGCAGTCCTAGTCCCACCTTAGCCAGATGAACTCGAAGAGTTGCAATACACTAGGGATGTACTAGGAGAAATCACATCTGACACCGACTCGGAGCCTAATTCTAGATCTATCATGATATTTAGGAGCGATGATGAGGGTTGGCCTACTAATCTTTCTGGCCCTACCTCCTAAGGGGAAGGAGTGCAGGGCAGTAGCATGTTTGTAGCCCCATGACAGAACAATAAAAGTCGACAGTGCTCGACTCCCCGGGCTGAATCAGGCAACCCCTGGTTCGCATCGCCATCTTGCTCGGGGTTAAAAAAAAAAAACTTCAAAAAAAAAATCAGAAGATTGAAAAACCCAAAACAACGAATATTTTTAAAAAAATTCTCAAAAATTCACAAAATTTAGATATTCACAAAATTTCAGGAAAAATCAGAAAATCTTTCAAAGCCAAAAAAAAAAAAAAATCAGAAATCTTTCAATAAAATGCCAAGTCTCTCTATCAAAGCACTTGAGTATGAAGTTGACTCATATGATTTCAATCTAGAGTTAGACTTCAAACTCAAAGGTTTGGACAAAGCCAAATGATGTGGAGAATGATGAGCTAACTCCCAAACTAAGAGGGTCTCCTCGAAAGTTCGAACCAAAAGTCAATGTCATTTCAAAATTGTAAACCTGGGATCTCCTGAGACCCATAAGGAAGTGTGCATTGGGAATCCTGATCCCCGAAAAATAAGCAGAGAATAATCAAAATTTTGAAGTCATGACTTCTCAATCTTGCGTCCTATGAAGACTTATCCGGACTCGATAAAAAACTCATCAAGCCTATCAAGAAGATGCTGCCAAGACTCTGCTTGCATTCCATGTTGGAGTATGCGACTTGACAAATGATCGAAGAAACCTCGCGGCTCGATGAAGACAGATTGTTGCCAACATGTCAGAAAGCACTTCAAGTGTCAACAGCATACACATTGAATCCATGTGTATGCTTTGAAACTCTACAACCTTACAATGCTCCAGCGATTCCCTGTACGAGGTATCCACATCAGCAGAAAGATTGACTCGGCAACATCTAGATTTCATGGGCATATACTTGTGACAATCAATTACTTCACAAAGTGGATGGAGGTAACATTCTGATCTCGCGTGATAATTCTCATGAAAATGCTATCATCAGTTGTTAAGGATTCCCACATGCTATCAACATTGGCAATGGGACGCCCTTCTGAATCTAAGAATGAAAGATTTCATCAAGAAATTTAAAATTAAAAGATAGGCCTATAAATTTCAAGTCAAAATCCTGTTAACATGAAGCTAATAGAGAATGAAGTCGAAGAAAGAAAAGTCATATTAGGTTTGCAGCGAGCATCGCCGCATCTATCAGACTTAAGGGGCAAGGCCCAAGGATCAAAGAAGTTCTTATGGGGCACACCGTTCGACTCACCAACCTGATGGATAAGGATCTTCCAGAGCCAATCAACTCCGACAACGTGAAAATCTCTCACAGGTAAGTTAATCCAACTTTATCAAGAGTTACATTAGTAGAGCTGACGTCAAGAGGTCAAGGCTTAGACCTCTGAGAATCCCTTCCCGTCCACCAATAAGTGTTCCAAATAAAGGGTTCAAAAGCCAAAGAAAAATGAAGAGAAAAAAAAAGAATAGAGTAAAACAAGAGGGAAAAGAAAAAAAAGGAGAAAAAAGAGAGGCACGCAACCTAAGAAAAGAAAAGAAAAGAAAAGAAAAGAAAAAACAACTCAAGAAACATATCCATCCATCCACCTCAGAAGGGTCTGTAGCTAAGGCCGACAACTCTGTCATTATAACTTAAGATAAGGACCGAAAGGTTGCCATCAGCCAGCAATGACGGATTCCCGACCTCTTGCCGCTGCATTTATCTAAATAAAATCAAAAGAAAAGATGTGCCTAAATAGAAAGGGCGGAGTGAAAACCCGAAAGGGCGCTTTGAGTAAAAATAGTGGGCACGTAGTGAACTTGGTAAAAATTCGAAAGGGCGCCAAGGGTAAAAAAAGCACAGCCGCTAAGGGGTAGGCAAGATCAAATAACTGGGACATGGTGAAAATCCGAAAGGGCGCTGCGGGTAATAATGGCTAAGAAAAGAAAAAAAGAGAAAAAAAAGCAGGTACATGAAAGATTCAGGTGACATGAAGATTCAACAGAAGCAAGGAGGGCGGCCATGAATCGAGAATTCTTTTAAGCTCTACCCAAATTCTAGGGGAAGGATACCATTACATACTACTTTAAGGGATCATGAACCTTAGTGAATGATTGGAAAGCAGAGAATGACATCCAGCTGAGTCAAATATTCTGATTCTTACATCTAAAAGCACAAGTCCAAATCACGCACATATAGACAAACACTTGGCACAAATTCTCATTCCATGTATGATTTGCGTACTTAAATTAAAAAAATCATGTTTTCCTCATATATGACAAAAAATCATAGAAGGCTTTCGAAATAAACATCATCCAATCCTCCAGTCAACTCGCAGAGTGCCTCCTGCAAACGCCTTTCTCCTGCTCGTTTCTTCCAAAAGGTAAGTATCTCTCCTCCTACTCTAATACTTCAATCATTTTACAAAAGTGCTTTCTCTCCTCATAGGTGTTGAAGCTTCATCAACCATAAAGTAATCTCACCCGCTGGTACGAGACAAGGTGTAAAGATGGTCAGTCGGTGCGTCATGACCATTAGGATCACTGTGTCAATCAAGAGCACACCAGAAGCCAAATGCAGCGAGGTAAGTATGCATTTTCAATAAAACCGATCTCAACCTCGAACATTCGAGATGAGATCCAAGTCATTCCAGTAAAATAAAAAAATATATTTTCAATTTTGTCCCCAAAAACTTGGGTCGGAAGACCTTAAACTACGCCAAGATCAAAATCTCGAGAGATTTCCAATAAAAACCAGCATCAACCTTGGCTGCTCGGGCCAAGATCTGATGACCTGGATCATTTCAAAAAAAAAAAATCATAAAAAGAATGTATTTTCAGAATGTACATATTTTTGGTCCGAAGACCTTAAACTACGTCGGGATCAAGTCCCGAGTGATTCTCAATAAAAAACTGGCATCAATATTGACCACTCGGATCAAAATCTGAGGACCCAAATCTTTTTTAAAAAATAAAAAAACAAGAAATGCACAACCTGTATATTTTCGTGGTCTGAAGACCTTAAACTACGTTGGGATCAACACCCCGAGGGATATTTCAAATAAAAACCGGCTTCGATCGCAATCACCTGAGTCATGACCAATAGCCCGGATCGTTTAAAAAATTACCAAAAAAATATTTTCAATATTTTCATCTTTGATCTTGACCACTCGATCTAAGATCTGATGATCCAGATCATTTCAGAAAAAACAACAAAAAATTGCACAACTTGTATATACCATCGGTCAGAAGACCTTAAACTATACTAGGATTAGCTTCTCGGGGGACTTTTTCTGTTTTTAACAAAAAATCGGCATCAATCTTGACGGCTTAGATCAAGATCTGATGACCTAGATCATTTCAAGAAAATCACAAAAAGAATGTACCTTCAGCATGTATAAAACCATCGGTCCGAAGACCTTAAACTACACTGGGATTAACTTCTCGAGAGACTTTCCTGCTTTAACAAAAAAAAATCGGCATTAATCTCGGCCCTTCGAGTCGAGGTTTGATGACCTGGATCATTTCAAAAACACTAAAAAAGATTATAAGCTTTCCATAAAAGCCAGTACCTATCTCGACCACTCAAGTTAAGGTCTAAAAGTTTCTAAAAAAAAAAAAAATTCATCATTGATTTTAACTGCACAAATTTATCCATAGCGGTTCGAAAACCTAAAACTACACCGGGATTAACTTCTCGGGGGCTTTCTTTCCCAACCTGTTATAGACATGGCTGACACTTGATCGTACGGGTGTCCGGAGTTCTCTAAACAGGTAAGGGCTGAGGCGAGCAGAACCTCGCAATCTTGCTTGTGTTGAACGCACTGTGATAGACGACCTTGACTTGGAAGTCGTTGTTGGATCTGACGGATGTTCCCTGTTCCTAAAAATCATGAAGGGGATTAAGGCAGTTGGGAGGTGAAGCATACCCTCGTGGAATTGAGAGCAGCATAAGACCCCAAACTGGATTGATAAAAGGGAAATGTGAGGATGTGGCTCATTTTGTGGCCAAAGGAGTCCGTCAGACGATCGTGGTCTATGTGCATTGCACATGAGGAATAGGCAACTTTGTGGGTGTGTTAACTGAAAACCCTCAATCTCCTCATCCGAAGATGTAAAACTACGACACTTAATTGTGTGAGATTCGTCTTGCTCGCTGACGTAAAATGGATCGGGTTCCTTACCAGCAGTAGAAGCTGGAAGTGGATGAAAATTTCATACATTCTCCTGTATTTTGAAAAATCCAACAAAATACTAAAACATTACAAAATCAGCCTTCAAAATCACAAAATATTTTCCTTGCTTTTAATAAAACCAATCTTCATCCTGACCACTCAGGAAGAGACTCGGATAAGATATTTACAAAAATCACAAAAATATTTCTCTTGTTTTCAATAACACCGATCTCCATCCTGACTACTCAGGTAAAGATTCGAATCAATACTTGTAAAAATTACAAAAAATTATCATCATCCTCAGCAAAGCACTTCAGGAGTCTCGAACTCCGCTCACCTACTTCATAGTTTGGGATGACGAATTCGATCGCCCGCAAATTGGAATCTTGACCAAAACTGGCGACCAAACACCATCTCAATCACATCCATTCTCCAGAGGAGCATCTTGAGGTTACAACCTAGAGTACCTCCTTCATCCATTCCCAGCAGAAATGCAGCAGCATATTGGGACGATGGACCTGATCGACCACGAGTCGGGATCTTGACCAACTCGCTGACTAAACATTCGTATAAAAAAAATCTTCAGGGAAGCAAAACCCTGCAAGCAATAAGCTCAAGTTCTCTACATCCTTAGCAAAATCAAAATCATTGAATGAGAAGAGAATGAGCCAAACCATGCATCCATCATAAAAAAATAGGCATCCATATGCATCAGCATCCATTACATCAATCATCATGTTTACCTGCTTTCAAAATAAAAGACGGTTATCCAAAGACCCCATAGGCATCCCCAGTGGAGGCACGTGTAAGCCAGATTTCCCTTTCAAAATCAATATATGTGTGTGTGTGTGTGTGTGTGTGTGTGTGTCCTTATTTGCAAATAAAAACCCCACAGAGTATCACTCCCCAGAGTGGGTATCTTTTCAAAATCAAAAAATATTTTTTTAATAGAGCGTTCGACCTCCAAAACACTAAGAGATCTTCCACATCTCTAGGTAGGAGCTGATGCAAAATCAAATAAAGATCCGATATCTTGCGGTTTCCCCGGAGACCATCCGATCTAATGCACTCAAAGTACGGTCGAACTGAACTCCAGTGTCAGTGAGGTCATACCCAAATGCCAAGATATGAAAAGATGAAAGCCAAATGGCTGGGTCAAAGAAACCATCTGAATGGTGGAAGCGATGAATTTTAACCCAAGTATCAAAACCAGTAGATTGGGTGAAAAAGTTCATCGGCACATACCCATGCGTGGATGCTTGAAGTACCTTGACTGAGTCCAAGTCGGCATAGTGGATCTCCTGTAAGACTATATGAACGCAGGGCAGCTAACTAATTTGACAGTCAAGAAAAATAAGTACTCCTGTAGTGATCCGGGAAAGCAACGAATAATCAATTACAGGGTTAGTAACCTCGTAAGACTACATGGATGCAGAGGCTCTACTGTACCTTTTCGATGTTAGTACCGATCGGGAACGGAAGGGTTGTGATTGGGTACCCAAGTTGCAGCTCATGCAGGGACAATAGCAATGTTTTCTCCAAACTCCTGCGGTATGTACGAGTTACCTATTTCTAGACAATCAACTGTTTCAGATACAAAGGCAAGCAAAGATTCCAGACCACAATCTATGAATGACCAGGTCGAAAGTGGGGTGTCCACTCACTTTGACATTTGGTTGCACGCAACCTCTACCAAAAAGGGGCATCTGTAGACACCCCACCTTCGGCTACAAGGCTGGTTGAGATAGTTGAGTGGATGGAGGAATATAACCCCCAAACCCTATATCCAAACCGAGTCAAACTCACCCTTGCAAGCCCCAATCCATAGCCCAACTCAAGCCTGAACCCAGTCAACTCATCCCCAAACATCAGCCCGAAAAATCATCCATAGAAAAAATCAGTACAAAAATCCTAAAAAAGTCAAACTTGGTGAGTCAACCCGTTGAGTCAAATCACCGAGTCAACTCACTGGGTTAGTCCAGCCCTTGCACCTAGTCGACTCATCTTGTCAAACCCATCTTTCAAACCCTGTTAACTCACCTAGTTCGGAGCCGCAGCTTCGGAGCAGCTCCGAACCTTGAACCTAGGCTTTCTTGCTCAAGTTCGGAGGTTGTACGCTTCAAAGCTGGAGCAAGGTAGCTGTACGGGCTGCCCTCAGATGGTCGCCCGTCCATATTTACAAAAACTGCCACTTCTTGCAGCTATAAATACCCCCGCCCCTTCTCATTCTCAACATCCAGAAAATCCCTCAACTTCCAGAGAAAGCCTAGAAATTCCAAAGTTCATCCCATCCCCTTAGCCCATTCCTCCACCAAGGGGAGCCCGAGTGAAAAGAGTCTAGCCCTAGTCTAGCCTAGCCTGACCCTGGCTCAAGCCTCTCCAGCTATCTAAGTCTCGATCTTAGCGACTCGAAGCTAACCCTTGCGAAACCTTCGTCCATCCAGCTACTCTTATACCAGCATCATCTCATTTGCATTTAGCATAGTGCAACATTTATTATTCTTCCAACGCCGCTGCTTGTCATTCCACTAAAAACACCTGCTCAGGTCTTAGCGTATGCTCTGAGGCTTGCCGGTTCGCCCGGAACTTACTCATCAGAAACTCTAGCCGATCAAACACACAGCATGCATGTCGTATAAAGCACTTGTTAGTTCGAGCGTATGCTCTGGGCTTGCCTGTTTGATCGGAACCTACCCATCAGAAACTCTTATTGTTCAGACCCATATTCATGCATCATATCATCCATGAGAATGTACGAGGAATAATTTAGACTTTCAAGTATTAGTTCGATTCTGTGAAGTAAAGATCGTACTTCAGTACGAGCAGAGTGGGTGCCTAACACCTTTCCACCCTGTAACCGTGATCCCTTACTTCGAATCTCTGACCGCAGATAAAAAAAAGTCATTTTAGAGGAATGAATCTTCGGATTCCCTTCTCTCACGTTTCTACGGGGTCTAGCCGATTGTAGATTCGAAGTAATTGGTTAGTGGCGACTCTGGTCTTATACGAACTCATCCAAACATATCCAGTTTAACCCAATGATAACACAACAACTGAAAAAGCCTTCGAAAAAGAGGCAAGCCAGTGGCAAACGATGATTTGCGCAACCTCTTTTCGAAAGGGAGGGTCAGGAGCGTGGAATGGCAAGCGTCCACAGAGGTGTACTGAATTTCATGTTCTGTTCGGTCCACACGATTGTCTCCATGCGCATGCCGTAGTACGATGATGTCTTCGACCGCTTCATCGCTAGGTTTTGAATCGTTTGGTTTAACCCTGTAGTTATCTACTAGGGTGCTCTATGGAATATTGGGTTATTCCGTATAGTGATCACATGTGGTTGATTGTCGCCTTGGGCTTGGGGTAAATTTAACGCCGCTACGATGCGGTTGAGGATTACCTGTATACCTTACAGGAGCAACCGATTCTCCCGCTGCGTCGTATTGAAAACTGCCGCCGTGAGATAATCCTTTGAAGCACCGTCCGTAGGATGAAAATCTGACCATTCATTAGAGGCCATCGTCTTGAGGAAGAATCCTCTCTCTGATACCATTGACGCAGGGAGGACGTGATAGGTCGATCACCGTCTCCCTACCTGATAGACACCTTAAATGCATAAGTGTTCTCGAATCCATGAGAAGATAAAAAAGGAAATAATTCTTATAAATTTGTAATAATTGATTGAATAATTATAAAATCATCCCTACAATGCTTTAAATAATAAGTTAAACCCTAGGAAGGAGTATTAGACTCTAACTACAGTTAAAACTCTTAGATAAGAAAAACTAAACAAATTAAAATTCGGAAATACTGAAAATAACGAGTTTTTCCTAAAATCTTGTTTTTCTGTTGTAACCATGCATCTTGTGGAAAAACGGATGAAAACGACCCACTTTTGTGGGTCGATTCATCCCATAACGAAATTTCAGTTGGAATCCATATGCTGTGCGTCCCGTAACTCCTCATGGATGAAAAGTTATCGTTGATTTGCGGTCCACCTTCTTTTGGTCCATCCATGCAAAAATTTCAATTTTTATCGACTTTTCCTTGATCTTTGTTCAGTCCATGTGTGATAGGAATGTACTTGATTCATGCCCTCGATCAGGGGGTTCTTGTCCTACATCAGAAAGGGGCCCTAAATTTGAGATGAAGCTACTTCTAATGGGTAATAATGGGAAATGGTTGTCCCCTTTTGGAATTCTCTCTCTCTCTCTCTCTCTCTCTCTCTCTCTCCGCGTGTGTGTGTTCTCTTCATCCACAACTGCTTTAAGAGAACAACGGTTACAATTCTCACTTGAGAAAATGACATCGTTGACCAGCGTAATAGTGGTATATGAGAAAAGATATGAAGTGAAAAGGATAATTAGGTATCGACTAACTTTGTTTCTTCATCTTACTTGAGATGTGTTAAAATAAGAGTAGCTTTCGCATGGTTTAGAATAAATATACCAAATTGATACAACTGATTATCAGAAGATACAGATCGTAGACTTGAAACATCGATTATTCTTAGTTGGTACATGTGTTTGTACAATTCCAACAACCACAGGCAGGTCTCATCACGAACCAGAGTTGAGGTAAATTATGCAAGGTAATGAAACTTTCAATAAAGTGAAGGATAAAAAACTTACAGCTAAGATCAACATTAAATAATTGAAATAAGAAAAATGTATAAATGTTACACAACTTTGTGGAAAATATAGTTTAAAAGGATTATAATCACTTCTGGATTTGGGTGAATTACAATAATTTGATAGAATTACAATAATTTGATAGAATACAATTTAGTTTACGGTGAGTATCTAAGTTGACACCAAAGATAAAGGTAAAACACAAGTCATAATGTAAGAAAAAACAATTTCATATGTGAACAAAAAAACGAAAAAAAATCACCTCGAATGCTAGTATAGAATTCCTATATGCCAATCAACTTCGTTTGTGGTTCTTACAAGCCACAATTCACGATAAAATTATGAACCATCATAAGCAAAGGTTTTTGTAGTATTTTTTCAATTTTTTCTAACTACACAAACAAGCCGTAAAGTGGTTTACAAAGTAAACAATGATGTGCTACCTTTGTAGTGAATTATCTTGTAAATCACAAATAAAAGGGTCTAATTTCAATCATAAAAAGTTAGACGACATATCTTCTTTTCCTTTTCTTTACTTCATAATCAGAGCCTATCCAGCTAGAGTTTATTTTCTAGAATGGAAGTATTCAAACCTTTAATTCACCAACTTTAAAGGGAGCTCCCCCCTCAAAGAAAATAACTGATTTCACAAGCACAACTCCTTTGCTGCATGTGTGAGAATCAGTAGTGACCTAATGCTGGCCTGTCCGCGGCATGTTGTGAAAGTCGGTAGTAACCCAATCCCCTCCCCCTGTTGAGCTCTCAATTGTGCATATTCTAGCCCCAATTCATCACTCATTATGCAAGGTTTTCATGATTTAAAGACTAATTTAATGCATGTGTTGTGATTGCAGGAATGAGAGTGGACTTCACCTAATAGGAGACCAAAAAGATCCATTTAAGAGCCTTGGATGAAGACCCAAGGTGGGCCGAAGGAAGAAGGAAGCAAAGAGAGAAGAAAAGAAGAAGGAAATGAAGAAGCAATGGCCAAGACCGGTCGTCTGACCGGTCGGCCAAGGGAGCCAGACCGGTCGGCCAACCCCTTGCATACGCTGGACGTAGGACCAAGACAAACCGACCGGTCAAGACCGGTCGGCCAATAGATTTGATGGCCCCTGGAGTACGCTGGACTGATGAGCAGGCAAGTCCGACCGGTCGTGACCGGTCGGCCAATCACTCAGACCGGTCGTCCGACCGGTCGGCCATGTGTTTAAAACAAAAACTTCCGTTTTTGGCGCCGAATTTCTCTGCGCACTTGCGTAAGTTTACGCAAATTCGAGAAGATTCCTATGTTGCGGAGCCTCCCCACTATAAAAAGACACCTAGGGATCGTTCCTAGGGCATCTTAGAAGGGTTTGAGCAAAGTGGGAGGCGGCGGAAGTGGATTTCGGAGTTCCACAACTCCTTCTAGTTTGTTTTTCGTTTTTTATGATTTTCTTAGTTGTTTCATGTTTCCTTGGATCATGAACGGCTAAACCTCTTAGCTAGGGCTAAGAGGTGAAGCTTGTAGTGAATCTAAGATGTTTTCAATTCGTTTAAGTTGATTTTAAAGTTGGATTTCATGTTTATGAACAATGGTTTGAAGTTAATACAAGTTCGAAGTAGTTTTTCTTAGTCTTATGATGACTCATGGATGTTTGGGAGAATTGCTTGAGTTCTTAATGGTTGTGTGCTAGTCTAGACCTGTATGATCCGAGGAATTGGAGTACGCTCTAGTACTACGATCTTAATGTGGGAACTTCCTACCAAAGTTCTACTTTTTCTGAAAATCTGTGGTATGTGGGACTGTGCATGTGATTTGAATCAAGTTCAAATCATGACCTAGCTTTGTCTTGTGACAGGACTTAATGATGGTTATGATTGTGAACTTAGTCTATTGGAATTGGGACTGACCTATGCAATTGAGTATGCTCATCCTAGCTTACATTGAGTGAATCATGTACATTGGTTTTACATATGGCAGATTGTTGGTTTAAACGCTCTATCATCCGACTAGATAGATCTTAATTTTGATTCTAGTTGAGAAAGTGAGAAACCACAGCGAATTGAGCATCAAGGATTGCTACAAGTGGATCCTTGAACCCCTAGTGCCTTTTTTTTATAATTTTTTACTTCAGTTTAAGTTCAAAGTTGTTACTTACATCAATCTCATACAAATCTGGTTGTTAGCTTCTCAATAGAAATTATTGGATGTGTTTGTGAATTCCTACATAAGTCCCTGTCGATCGACCTTGGTCTTACCGAGATTTATTACTACATCGCAACCCTACACTTGGGGAAGCGAACAAGTTTTTGGCGCTACTACCGAAAACTTTGACGGTTTTTCACAAATTTCTGAAAATAGTATCTATTTAGGATTTTTAGGATTTTAGGACTAACTTAGTTTGTTTTGTTTGATTTTTCTTTTGCAGGGATTCCTAAGAAGCTGAAGAAGAAATAAGGATCTCAAGTGCCGAATCAGGTTCTATCTTTCTAAACCTTACTCTTCTTCTTCTCCTATTCGTTCCTATCGCATTCATCTCTTGTAGAGTGGGTGGAGATTCCTTTTTGGATCTCTGAAACGTTGGCCTTGTGCCACCTGGATTCCTATTGGTTGGCTCTGCCGTCTTGGATCACCTTGTGCTCAGAGATTTCTCTTCTCACCTCTACTTCTCTTTCTTCTTTTTCTGCACTCTTCTCAAAAGATTCAAAGAGTGGGTGGGGAGTTCTCTGAACCCCTATTGACCAGGAGAAATCGGTCTCTATCCTCGCTTTTGGCCTAGCCATTACAAGACACATTGTACTTCGGTCTTAGAGAAGAGTAAAGAAATGAAGGAAGAATTCTTTTTCCTTTTTGTTTAAGTCTTTTAGGACTTTGCATGCCACATTGGGCTCGGGATTCCAATAATCGACTCATAAGTGAAGGGGGAATAGTAGAAGGAATAGATAGAGAACCACGTGCTAGGAGACATCTAACTTCTCCAATTTTGTCTAAAAATATCGCTGTAAATCAACCTAATCCGATGGCGAATCCAAATCTGGGCCAAAACCAAACCGAAACGGGAGAGAATGTGGTTGAGAATGTTCCTCGACCAAGAATATTACGTGATTACTTGCAACCAGCAAGAGCGAGCACTCCCTCATGCATAATCTTTTCACAAAATGCAGGGAATGTAGATTTGAAACCGGGAGTAATCTAAATCCTCCCAAAATTTCATAGATTAGACAGTGAAAGTGCCTATCAACATCTTAAGGAGTTTGATGAGGTAATAACCACCATGCACTTTGTGAATGTTACTGATGATGTGGTAAGACTTAAATTATTTCCTTTTACCCTTAAAGATAAAGCTAAAGGTTGGCTTCATGCATTAAGGCCAAGATCAATTGGTGCATGGACTGATATGCATAGGGAATTCATAAAAAAATTCTTCCCTACTCACAAAACGAACATGTTGAGGCGCCTTATCATGAACTTTGCTCAAAAGGAAGATGAGACCTTCTTCCAATGTTGGGAGAGGTTTAAGGACTTGTTAAATGCATGCCCACATCATGGCTATGAAATTTGGCGAGTTATAAGCTTTTTCTATGACGGACTGACTTCACCCATGCGCCAATTCGTAGAGATGATGTGTAATGGAGAGTTCATGAATAAGGAAGCCGATGAAGCATGCGACTATTTAGAGGAAGTGGCTGAGAATGCACAGTCTTGGGATACATCAAAACAAACAAATTTCAAGACTAGCCAATAAAGAGAAAAAGGAGGAATGTATGTCTTATCAGAAGAGGATAGCATAAGTGCACGGGTGGCTAGCCTCACAAGAAAAGTTGAGGCCATGGAATTAAGGAAAGGAGAGACGATTAACTCTAATGACGTTGAAAGTGTTTGTGGAATTTGTGTCGGAAATCAACATGCAACACAAGATTGTCCCACAATTTCAGCGGTTCAGGACATCTTACAAGAACAATCAAATGCCATAAACAGTTATCAACGGCAATTTGGTGCTCCAAACTCAAACACTTTTAATGCTAATTGGAAGAACCATCCCAACTTCAGTTGGAGGAATGGACCCACTGCGAATGTAACCAATATCCCTCAAGCTCAACCTATACTAGGTCCATCTCTAGTCATTACACCAAAAGTTACGCTAGAGGAGATGTTGGGTGCATTTGTTTCGGTCCAAGATGAGTATGACAAACAAATTCTTTGAAAATAGATGGGTTCATGCAAGAGCAATTGAAATTCAATCAAAATTCAACTCAAGCCATCAATGAATTGAAAACCTCAATGGCTAGAGTTGGATCTCATCTCAGTGTTAGGGAGAAAGGCACACTTCCTGCCCAACCTCTTCCTAACCCAAGAACCCAATTTGAGATACAAGATGCAAGCTCATCCTCCCAACATACGGAGCATGTTCAAGCTATCACCACTTTGAAAAGTGGAAAAGTAATTGACAAATCTAATCCGGAGAAGGCCCCAAAGCCTAAGGATCCGAAAAATTCTAAAGGGGATGATAGCTTAAGCAACACTCCACAAGAGAAAGAACCAGAAAGGCAATACAAGCCGGTTGTCCCGTTTCCCCAAAGGTTGATTTCACCTAAACCTTTAGACAAAAATCTGAAAATATTAGAGGTTTTCAAGCAGGTGAAGATCAACATCCCGTTGTTGGATGCCATAAAACAAATAACATCTTATGCCAAATTTCTAAAGGAATTGTGTACGGTCAAAAGAAAACACAATGTTCATAACAAAGTACTTTTGACTGAGAATTTGAGCGCTATCATCAAACAAGAGGTGCCCCAAAAATACAAAGATCCGGGTAGTCCAACCATCTCATGCATCATAGGAGACTACCGGATTAAACAAGCCTTACTCGACTTGGGGGCAAGTGTGAACCTCATTCCATACTCGGTTTACGAACAACTTGGGTTAGGTGAATTGAAACCCACTAAAACCACACTCCAACTTGCTGATAGATCCATTCATATACCGAGAGGAATGATTGAGGATGTTCTAGTCCAACTTGATAAATTCTACTACCCAGTAGACTTTATTGTCTTGGATACACATCCCGTGATAGGTACTAGTGCTCAAATTCCTGTTATACTTGGCCGCCCTTTTCTAGCCACTTCTAATGCGATTATCAATTGTAGAAACGGGCTGGTACAAATGTCCTTTGGAAATATGACACTTGAGCTAAATATATTTGATTTATGCAAGCAACCATGGGAGGTTGATGATGAGATCTATGAGATAAATATGATTGAGTCATTCGTGGAAGATACACTCCCCTTGTCATTATATTTCGATCCTTTGGAGGCATGTGTGGCCCACTCTCATGAGATAAATGATGACACAATACGAGAGATGGATGCCATTTTAGATATGATGCCGGTGCTTGATAACAAAAGATGGAGGGCCCTATTTGAGCCTTTGCCCGTAAATGAGAATAAAGCCCTCCCATCCAATATCAAGGCACCAACGCTCGACCTAAAACCATTACCAAGTGAAATATGTCTATTTAGGTCGAGATGAGACATATCCGGTGGTGATTTCTTCCCACTTGGATGAGGAATAGGAGAGTAGGCTAATGGCCACTCTATTAGAGCATAAGAGTGCCATTGGGTGGTCGATTGCGGATCTCAAAGGCATAGACCCACTGATTTGTACTCATCGCATACACCTTGAGGAGAATGCGAAGACATCTAGGCAACCACAAAGACGACTCAATCCAAACATGAAGGATGTGGTTAAGGCCGAAGTGGTAAAACTATTGGATGTGGGTATTATCTACCCAATATCCGATAGTCAATGGGTGAGTCCAACTCAAGTGGTGCCTAAGAAATCTGGGATCACCATCGTAGCCAATGCCAATAATGAACTCGTACCAACCAGAGTCACTACCGGTTGAAGAATGTGCATTGACTACCGGAAGCTAAACACTGTCACGAGGAAAGACCACTTCCCCCTACCGTTTGTTGATCAAATTTTAGAACGGTTGGCGGGTCATTCCCATTTTTGCTTCCTTGATGGCTATTCAGGGTACAACCAAATAGAGATCGCCCGTGAAGACTAAGAAAAGACTA
This sequence comes from Liriodendron chinense, assembly GCA_003013855.2. Classification (NCBI taxonomy): domain Eukaryota; kingdom Viridiplantae; phylum Streptophyta; class Magnoliopsida; order Magnoliales; family Magnoliaceae; genus Liriodendron; species Liriodendron chinense. The sequence goes on from ML058487.1 coordinate 4,633,872, forward strand.
CATTCACATGTCCATTCGGCACTTTCGCCTATCGACGGATGCCGTTTGGACTATGTAATGCCCCCGCCACCTTTCAGCGTTGTATGATGAGTATCTTTTCTGATATGGTGGGGACAATTCTCGAAGTCTTCATGGATGATTTTTCAGTATTTGGTTGTAGCTTTGATGAGTGCCTTGAGCACTTGAAATCTGTGCTGAAAAGATGTGAAGAGAATAACCTTGTGTTGATTGGGAGAAGTGTCACTTTATGGTTTAAAAGGGAATTGTACTTGGTCATATCGTTTCACAAAATGGAATCAAGGTGGACAAAGCAAAAATTGATCTTATCTCCAACCTTCCACCACCCAAGAGCATACGAGATGTGCGGTCCTTTTTGGGACACGCAGGATTTTATAGAAGGTTCATAAAGGACTTCAGTTCACTCTTCGTCCTTTATGTAACCTACTTCAAAAGGAAAATTCATTCGAGTAGAATGAAGAATGTCAAAAGGCCTTTACCATACTTAAAGGTATGTTGACATGTGCTCCCATAATGTAACCACCTGATTGGAGCCTTCCTTTTGAAATTATATGCGACGCAAGCGACTATGCTATTGGGGCCGTGCTAGGCCAAAGAAAAGAAAAGAAGCCATGTGTCATCTACTATGCAAGTAGAACCTTAAACTCAGCCCAAGCAAACTACACTACTACCGAAAAAGAACTTTTAGCCGTAGTTTTTGCCTTGGACAAGTTTAGGTTCTACTTGATTGGATCCAAGATCATCATATTCACTGACCATGCCGCGCTTAAGTACCTTCTCTCTAAGAAGGATGCTAAACCACGGTTGTTAAGATGGATCCTTCTACTCCAGGAATTTGACATAGAAATACGTGATAAGAAAGGAGTAGAAAATGTCGTGGCTGACCATCTCTCTCGACTTGTCCTCACCGATTCCCCTGAAATGACCGCGATCAATGACATGTTCCCTGATGAACAACTTTTTGCTTTTTCCCAATTGCCATGGTATGCGGACATTGCTAACTATCTTGCTACAAGTACAATTCCTACACATTGGAAAAAGCAAGATAAGGATAAATTCTTCACTGAGGTGCGAAAATTCCTATGGGACGACCCATACTTATTCAAGTATTGTCCCGATCAAATCATAAGGAGATATGTCCCAGATGATGAACAACAAAGTATCATCTCCTTCTGTCATTCTCAGGCATGTGGTGGCCACTTTTCGGCTAAAAAGACCACATCAAAAATTCTGCAATGTGGGTTTTATAGGCCCACTATGTTCAAAGACGCACATGAGTTTTGCAAAACATGTGAACCTTGTCAGAAATTGGGAGGAATCTCCCGTAGAAATATGATGCCACTCAATCCCATCTTGATAATTGAAATTTTTGATTGTTGGGGCATCGATTTCATGGGTCCATTCCCATCTTCTTTTGGAAACGCATACATCTTGCTTGTCGTTGACTATGTATCCAAATGGGTCGAGGCCATCCCTTGCCGGAATAATGACCATAAAACGGTCATTCGCTTCTTAAAAGAGAATATTCTTTCCCGGTTTGGTACACCTCGAGTCATCATAAGTGATGGAGGGTCTCACTTTTGTAATCGCCCATTTGAAACCTTAATGAAGAAATATGGCGTAACACACAAGGTGAGCACTCCCTATCACCCACAAACTAGTGGACAAGCTGAGATATCCAATAGGGAGATTGAACACATTTTAGAAAAAACGGTGAACCCCGATCACAAGGATTGGTCGCTTCAGCTTACCGATGCGCTTTGGGCCTACCGTACTGCTTTTAAGACCCCTATTGGAATGTCTCCCTATAGACTTGTCTATGGGAAGGCTTGTCACTTGCCTGTAGAGTTGGAACATAGGGCATATTGGGCAATTAAGAAGATGAATTTTAATTCTGACTAAGCGAGCTCGTTGCGCAAACTTCAATTGAATGAACTTGCAGAAATCCGGAATGAAGCTTATGAGAATGCGAGAATTTACAAGGACAAGACGAAGATATTCCATGATAAGAACATTCTTCGTAAGACATTCACGATCAATCAAAAAGTCCTTTTGTACGATTCTCGCCTCCATCTATTTTCGGGAAAATTGAGATCTCGATGGACCGGTCCCTACATTGTGCAAACTGTCTACCTATATGGGACAGTCGAGTTGTTAAATCCAAGGAACGGCAACATTTTTAAGGCGAATGGTCAGCGATTAAAGCCGTTCTTTGAGAAGTTTCCTTCAGAAGGTATGTCCATACCTCTGACTGATCCTGTGTATCAGGATGATTGATCTCCTAGTCTGATGGAGGTATAGAGTAGTTAGGATTAGGATTTGGTTGTTTTTGTTTATTTTTCATAGGTTTGTTAGAAGGAGGACGAATTCCACTTTTCAATCTCTCAGGTACTGCCATTCCTCACTCCCTTTTTATTTTAGAATTGCTCTCATGTTTTGCTTATTGCACATCTTTTACATTGAGGACAATGCAAGATTTGGTTGGGGGGGGGGGGGGGGGGGGGGGGGTGTAGGATCACTTGGATGAATCCAGCGTTTTGTAACATTTCGAGCAATTATGTAGAAAATTTTCAATTTTCTTAAAATTCAAAACTCTTTTGGAAAACTTTGTTTTTATGCATTCAAGATGATATGAGCATAAGAGGAGGAGATATGAAGTGTATGAGGTTGTATGTCTGGAACTTCTCATAGCATAATGGTTTTATATGTGAATTCCCCTAGTTATGTGATTGATAAAAAATTTGAACACTTTTACACCTAGTTCACATTACATGATTTTCATGAGTTGAAAGAATTATGTGATTTGTGGATTAGCTAGACTTTGATTTAAGGTATTGAGAAACCAAGTCGGGGTACTTTGTCCATCCTTGTCCATGGGAAAATAACGAAAGATATGGATTTCTAAAAATCCTATCTAATTTAAAAGAAAAAGGAAAAGGAAGGATGAAATTGGGAAAGATGGAAAAATGGTGGAAATTTTTGATTAGGGCTACCTATTACCAACCGGGGGATGGTCTACCCGTAACCAAAGTTGGAAATGGGACGTAGTGTGAAAGCCGTCGGAAGGACAGTAAGGCAAATTCCCGTCATTGGCTTGTTGCTGCTCTATATACCTTGAGATCTCTAGTTTGGTTGATCTATGAAGAAGATAATCCTAGAAACTCATGAGATGAATTTTCACTATGCACACTAGGTTGAATTTGTTCAAGTTCTTCTATTTATCAACTAATCAGCGGGAATTTCATATGAATGCTTGTCATGTTTTGAGGGTTTACGGTTTCAACCTCTGTCACCTAATATTTCTAAATCTTACACTTGTATGTCTTGGGATGTATAGAAGAATGGTTTCTAAGGGAGAGTTGAGTTTTGGAGAATAGAATTGATTTCACACATGTTTTGCTTGGGACTAGCAAAATGCTGGTTGAGGGGTGTGTTGAGCTCTCAATTGTGCATATTCTAGCCCCAATTCATCGCTCATTATGTAAGGTTTTCATGATTTAAAGACTAATTTAATGCATGTGTTGTGATTGCAGGAATGAGAGTGGACTTCACCTAATAGGAGACCAAAAAGATCCCTTTAAGAGCCTTGAATGAAGACCCAAGGAAGAAGAAAGCAAAGAGAGAAGAAAAGAAGAAGGAAATGAAGAAGCAATGGCCAAGACCGGTCGTCCGACCAGTCGGCCAAGGGAGCCAGACCGGTCAAGATCGGTCGGCCAACCCCTTGCATACGCTGGACGTAGGACCAAGACAAACCGACCGGTCAAGACCGGTCGGCCAGCCCAGTCAAGACCGGTCGGCCAGCCCAGTCCGACCGGTCAAGACCGGTCGGCCAATAGATTTGATGGCCCCTGGAGTACGCTGGACTGATGAGCAGGCAAGTCCGACCGGTCGTGACCGGTCGGCCAGTCACTCAGACCGGTCGTCCGATCGGTCGGCCATGTGTTTAAAACAGAAACTTCCGTTTTTGGCACCGAATTTCTATGTGCACTGCGTAAGTTTACACAAATTCGAGAAGGTTCCTATGTTGCGGAGCCTCTCCACTATAAAAAGACACCTAGGGATCGTTCCTAGGGCATCTTAGAAGGGTTTGAACAAAGTGGGAGGCGGCGGAAGTGGATTTCGGAGTTCCACAACTCCTAGTTTGTTTCTCATTTTTTATGATTTTCTTAGTTGTTTCATGTTTCCTTGGATCATGAACGGCTAAACCTCTTAGCTAGGGCTAAGAGGTGAAGCTTGTAGTGAATCTAAGATGTTTTCAATTCGTTTAAGTTGGTTTTAAAGTTGGATTTCATATTTATGAACAATGGTTTGAAGTTAATACAAGTTCAAAGTAGTTTTTCTTAGTCTTATGATGACTCATGGATGTTTAGGAGAATTACTTGAGTTCTTAATGGTTGTGTGCTAGTCTAGACCTGTATGATCCGAGGAATTGGAGTACGCTCTAGTACTACGATCTTAATGTGGGAACTTCCTACCAAAGTTCTACTTTTTCTGAAAATCTGTGATATGTGGGTTGTGCATGTGATTTAAATCAAGTTCAAATCATGATCTAGCTTTGTCTTGTGACAGGACTTAATGATGGTTATGATTGTGAACTTAGTCTATTGGAATTGGGACTGACCTCTGCAATTGAGTATGCTCATCCTAGCTTACATTGAGTGAATCATGTACACTGGTTTTACATATGACAGATTGTTGGTTTAAACGCTCTATCATCCGACTAGATAATCTTAATTTTGATTCTAGTTGAGAAAGTGAGAAACCACAGCGAATTGAGCATTAAGGATTGCTACAAGTGGATCCTTGAATCCCTAGTGCCTTTTTTTTTTTTTTTTATAATTGTTTACTTCAGTTTAAGTTCAAAGTTGTTACTTACATCAATCTCATACAAATCTGGTTGTTAGCTTCTCAATAGAAATTATTGGATGTGTTTGTGAATTCCTACATAAGTCCCTGTGGATCAACCTCGGTCTTACCGAGATTTATTACTACATCGCAACCCTACACTTGGGGAAGCGAACACCCCCCCCCCCCCCCCCCCCCCCCCCCCCCCCCCCCAATGCTCAACACTACTGTGATATACATTGTATTAAACAACTACTTAACTTACATGTTAACACAACTTCTTATCCACATTTACATGAATCTGATAAATTTGAATGATGCATTAGGGATAATACAAGTTCCTGATTTATCTTTCATTAGCTCAACAATAAAGAGATATAAAGATACCCTAATCTTATAATTAAGAATCTAAATATAGTAGGGGATTCTACATTACTAATATGATTCTCTTTAATAAGGAAGGTAATAATAGCGATGAATGTGCATATCTAATTTGGAGGAGTGGATTTCACATACCTGATATTAGTTTGATGGGATTTTAGAAAACCAATTCTTGATTCAAGCTGTAATTGGAGAAATTCGATAAAATTAGTACATTGAGTGTATAAACATCTCGATATGAAAAGCTAGGGAGATATAAATGAAAATGGAACATTTTACCAAGAAATGCAAGACATCTCTATCGAAAGTTGAGAAAGCAACAAGGGTATTTGACCGGTATCCCTCAAACAATCCCTCAAAATGGTATGTGGAAGACTTCCTTCTGTAAGGTCCTCTGTCGAAATGTCGGCAATGGTGTTGTTGGCACTCAGTTAGCTATCGGCTCAATTTTTTACCATGTGTGTGCGTGCGCGAGGCGTGCCAGAATCGACTGTGCGACTTGATTCCAATCGATCAACTTTGACCCCGAGCGCCAAGATAGGCAGATACGTTGCGCTCGACCCTTTATGATCGAAATCTGAGTAGATCAACCACCTACTCAGCTACTCACAAGATGTTATCTAAAATTATTAGGCGATTATCAAAGGGTGGGATTCATTCTCCTTAAATGGGTTACACCTTGCCTTCCCTAAAAGCTTTTCAAATAAATAAGAAGGAACTACTTACAATCGGTTGTGAGGAACATTGATTGCAAAATGTCACTTTTAAATAGAACTGTTTGTATTGAGATAGTGTCGTCCAGTGTATGAGCGTAGATTTGGATTACAATTAAAGATTATCATTATTTTTAGATAACTGATTATGCTAAAGATAAGCTAAGAGATAAGTTTGATTTAGGTTTGGTTAGTGTGAGACCACTCGCTCTATTGATTTCCTCCACTATTTATATGCTTTTCTTAAAAAGAAAATAAGCCTCTAGATTCCTTCTTTACCATGGTTGTTACTATGACTGTTTAGCATCCTGTGTTTCTTCTGGCTCTTCCTCTTCCTCAATCGTTTGTACACCATGCTCACCCACCACGTATTTTTAAATGACGTGTTCCAATCATATGACACTAGCTGGTGTCCCACAAGATTTGCTTCGCATATTTCTGCAGACGATAGGCGTGTCGTATAATAACACGTCACTTCTCGATTGATTCTTTTAGGAATGGCAAAAATAGGGTTATATAGGTGAAAACCGACTTCCTCTTATAAAGGCCTCCAAATATTGAAACCCAATCACTTTATGCAAATACAGATCCAACTTTTCCATTGTCCGTTTATAAGATGACAATGGAGTAATTAGTTATCAGTCGCAATGAAGAGAGGCCATAGATTCGTCAACTTCAGGTTACGTCCTTTAGCCCTCGAGGGATGTAGTGGATTTGTTGCTATCCATCTCACCCTGCAGACGAACGAAATCCAGGAGGGATTGCAACAATCCCTCTCAGTTCAACGGTTGTATAGGTGCATTTTTCAAAGATATTTTTTAAGTCATGCAATGCACCCACCCTATTAGTTACACAATGCACCACATGATTAGTTGCACCTACATGATTAGTCACATGATGCACCCACCCACCAGTGGAGTTGGTGTGTCTCCTTAGCACTCAAACATCTATTAAATGTCTTGGCTTCTTCCAGCTGGGCTAGCAGGCAAGACACTCCAAAGACCTCTAAATCTAAACAGAGGTGGAGAATACAAATGATGAATTGTATTGGGAGATGAAATTTTGAGAATTTTATTCCGTATAATCCCTATTAATACGGGAAACCAAAGAGACCAATAGGGGTACAAGCCTAAAAAAAAGAAGGCAAATCCAGGGCTCAAGCAAACCACACCACATGAAGCACTGATGATAATAACACCCATCATTGTAATCTTCCCAAGTCTCAACTGTGATGTTTATTTACCATCCAACTTGTTAATAAGGTCAAATAGACCTAGACAGAGGGAAACACAAATGTCCAAACACAAATCTCTGCCTGATCCAAAACTTGTGGCTCCTTAGAAGATTTTAGTGGTGGGATTTCAATCCCCACTGTGTGGTCCACTTGTGCATTGGATTGTTTCTAATTTTTGGGCTTATATCATAAAATAACATGGAAAAATGGATGGACGGTGCGGATGAAACTTATACATTACGGTGGCCCCTCAGAGCCCCTGCATGTACTGAGCTGGGGACAGGCGGGTTAGTACCCAATCCGTGTACCATTTCATTGGATTAGTGACTGATGGCGGGAATCGCCCGCTCCACCGATTTCAGCGCCTATAAATAGCCGTCCATGTATTGTGGTATATAGACCTGAAAACTCACTCTCTCTCTCTCTCTCTCTCTCTCTCACACACACACACACACACACACACACGAAGATGATCGATTTCAAGTAAGCAATCCTCTCCTTTTCTTCGCTTTCCATTCGAAAATGGCGTTTCAGAGATCACAATCTCTCATATCTCTGCATCTGTTTGATCTCAGATCGGAAGAACAAGCCCAGCTCCAGCTCCAGCTCGTTGAAAGAGACGATCTGGAAGACGAGGAAGATTGCTTCGAATCGATCGACAAACGTGAAAAAATCTCATCTCCATTTCACCTCATTTCCTTCAATTTCGATTAAATTTCATTTCATTTCCATTGCATCCAGAGAACACTCTACTGGAATGGGGATCTCCAGCTCTCTTCTTGCTTCATTTCACTGCCGCATGAAAATTTCAACTGAATTTCACTTCATTTCGAGATATAAGCGTTAATCTTCAACCAGATGAGCGAGAATCTCATTTTCACTTCATTTCAACCCATTCTCATTTCACTGCTATTTTCATTGATTTCCTCGTTTTCTTCACGATCTGTGTTTCTCTGCAGTGATTGCTCAGGGAATCAATGCGGGAGATGTCAAGAAGCTTCAAGATGCGGGAATCTACACATGCAACGGGCTGATGATGCATACAAAGAAGGTAAGATGATGTCCGGCTTCAGATCCGAAGATCCATGGCGGTTTTCATGAGGTTTTGATCGATTTCTCCTCTGTTTTTCTAGAGCTTGACGGGGATAAAGGGATTATCAGAGGCTAAGGTCGAAAAGATCTGTGAAGCAGCGGAAAAGCTTGTGGTTAGAGATCCGATCTTCCAAAAATCAAAGGCTAGTTTTGACTTCCTCAGATTTTTTTCTCGCAATGTCTGAAATCTGCGTTTTGGTGGAATTTCGTTTTTCGCAGAACTACGGTTATGTCACTGGAAGCGAGGTTCTGCTCAGAGTAAGTTACAAATTTCTAACGTGCGCCGGTGTTCAAAGGCGTTTAAACGGAGCTGGACGATCTGAGCCGTTGGATCGGCGGTCCATGAATCTAACGGCTCACATAGAGTGGCTCCGGTTTAGGAATGGGAGTCTACTGCGCAAGATAGCTAAATGCGTCTGAATCAGTGCTGAGGAATTGAAGTTTTTTGAACGATAGTAATCATCTTTTAAGTATATTTATGAACGTTTTGTCTACAGAGGAAGTCGGTGATTCGAATTACAACCGGAAGCCAAGCCCTAGACGAGCTTTTAGGCGGTATTTTCTTTCGCATTAGTTCTCTGGTTTTGGTTTTTAGTTTTTCGTTTTTCAATGGAGTTCCATTTCCAAATGAGTTTGAATTTGTGAAGGCGGGATCGAGACTCTATCAATTACAGAAGCATTTGGGGAATTCCGGTAAGAGTTCGTTGCTGTTCGTATGGTTTGCTTCTTTCTTTTTATTTTTATTTTTATTTTTATTCTTGCTTAAAACTTTGATAGTCTGATAGAGTGTGATGGATGATACGCAGGCTCCTAGAAATTACACCGAAAATACATACGAGGCATATAAAATTAACAAATTATGGTTCCAGTTTACATGTTTTATGAATAAAAAATTAATGGACAGTTAAAAATGAGAACATGAACATCTAAAGGTCATATTTCCACAAAAAAATTGTCCAGAATCAAAGGTTATTATTTCTCAACCAATCTAATCGTGGGATTATGATTTTGCCACGTGTACAGTTTCTAACCGCCTGCGTATCAACTATCATGCATATCACTCCGCTTTCCGTTTTCTTTCTCTGTACATTTTCCTAATTCGTATGCGGTTGGAACACGTGTCAGATCGGGAAAAACTCAGCTGGCGCATACGCTCTGCGTCTCTACCCAGGTTTCGTTCACCTCCTTTTCAGAAATTTGCTATTTTCTTTTTTGCTTGATGTGACGTAGAGGTCTGGAGGGCTAAATCATTTAGTCCGCGGGCTTCCTATGGCGAAAACCTTAGGACGGTGCATTCATTAATCCAAAAACTCACAACGGATGGCTCAAATTCGAGAATGTCGCGTTAGATGCAATTTGACATCGAAAAGAGATCAAGCCGTTGGATGACATTCAATGTACGGTAGATCAAGCCGTTGGATGACATTCAATAAGGATGTGGCCCACCACGCGGTTAATCAAGCCTTTGGCTGATTTTCCAATTGCATTTTATGCAGCTTCCGATCAGCATGCATGGAGGCAATGGGAAGGTTGCCTACATCGACACGGAAGGAACGTTGTATCCTTTTTCTTGTGGTCCTCCCTAACTTGCGCCGATAGTGATGGTTACACTAGAGCACTGCGGGCGCGGATTTCCTGCGAAAGCCTTGCCCGCTGGGAACCAAGGTGGGCCCACAGTGATGTTTTTTTGATAAATCCACACCGTCCATCCGTTTTGGGAGCTCATTTTAGGATATGAGAACAAAAATGAACCGGATCCAAGATTCAAGTGGGCCGAAAACGTGAGATTTGAACGTCCACAGTTGAAATATTTGTGGGGCCACAGGAGTTTCGAATCAGGATAATATTTGTTTTGGATCATATTTGTGGGGCCACAGGAGTTGAAATATTTGTGGGGCCACTTGAGTCTTGGATCCAGTTCATTTTTGTTTTCATATCCTAAAATGAGCTCCCAAAACGGATGGACGGTGTGGATTTATCAAAAACATCACTGTGGGCCCACCTTGGTTCCCAGCGCAGGAAAATCCTGCGCAAGGCTTTCGCAGGAAATCCGCGCCCGAGCACTGCGCCATTTCCTGCCAACTTGTTGCGTTTGCAGGACATCCGACCCGTGAAAATGTGGGCCCATCATAATGAGATCACTTGTTGTAACAATAGGAGATCCCACTCGTCAAGTGGCCCATACCTATACATTCGCCATCCATTGACTTTACTGTGTGGCCCACGTGAGACACCACACGCATTGGTTGTCCTACACGTGGCATGTCGGTGGGAAAAACTGGGTAATCAGCTTAGCATGCCTCGTCTGTATTTGATCATTTGCCATCTAGCATTTCCTATTCCTTGTGCACTTGCAGCCGACCAGATCGAATAGTACCGATTGCAGAACGGTTTGGGATGGATGCTGGAGCTGTTCTCGACAATGTAAGACTGAATTTCGTTTGCATTTAACATATATATGATCTCATATTGAAGGGTGGAAAAGGGGCCGTTGTATGATGAGTAGGGCTCACCTCGTATCTGTGGTAGCTGCGATTTCCTGTCCAGACAGGTGAATGGTCATCCAGATCGTCCCATCTGGCTGTCCCCTCGCTGGCAGGTCGGTCTGTCCAAGCCCAGCTAGCCTACCTAATTAACTCTAGGCCCGGGCACCCACACCAGCCCAAACACGGCGAAAGCGAGCTAGGCCCGAAACCTGATGGGCCATGGCCCATCGACAGCACTATCTGAATCCAGTCGAAAGCAAGCTGGACTGGATTTGTGAATGGCGAACGTTGTATATTGTATATGTTGGACTGATATGTTTTGTTTGATGAGAAGATCATCTATGCGCGAGCCTACACTTACGAGCATCAGTTCAACTTGCTTCTTGGCCTCGCTGCCAAAATGTCCGAAGAGCCTTTCCGACTACTGGTACTCATTTTTGCTCCATTGATTTTCGCCTTTACAATAAAGAGGAATGGGAAAAGCGTCGTTAACACCATAATGATTTCAGATCGTCGACTCAATCATCGCTCTTTTTCGAGTGGATTTCACGGGAAGAGGCGAGCTTGCCGATCGGCAGGTAAGTTTTCCTATCTTGTTCTTGTATATGATGTGTTTTCCTGTGGTCTCCTGGGATGATATTGTTTGATCTAGACCGTCCATTCTGCCCAGTGTCGTTTGTCACGTACTCATTGGCATGGTTATTTCAAATTGGCAGCAAAAGCTGGCGCAGATGCTCTCCCGGATAACAAAGATCGCCGAGGAGTTTAACGTTGCGGTTTACATGACCAATCAAGGTAAGGTCTTGGTGTCCCACGGGTGTACCAAATTACTTACTCCATGGGCTCCCATTGGTGGAAACTATGGGATCGGCCTCCTATCTTATGGTGGGCTATACACTTGAAAGGTTTTAGTGCATTTAACTTGGGACAAACATGATTTCTGCAGTAATCGCCGATCCGGGTGGAGGGGTTTTCATATCGGATCCAAAGAAACCGGCTGGAGGGCACGTGCTGGCCCACGCTTCCACCATTAGACTGATGTTTAGGAAAGGCAAAGGCGAGCAGCGCGTCTGCAAGGTTTTCGACGCTCCTAATCTGCCCGAGGCCGAGGCGATATCCTCTCTCTAACTGTCTTCTCTTTGTTCTTTTAAACGCTTTTGAGACTTGCAATGGCTACTGTCACAGGCAGACGTCCGACATGGCAATTGTCTGGGAGATCTGGACCGTCCATCAGACAGGCCCCGCCCCTTCATGTATGTGCCCGGCACAAAAATACGCCATGCTGCTCATGACATTGGGTACTCCTGAATGTGAACCGTGAGTCAAATTTTTTAAAGATCACGGACATGTGTTAAAATAATTGCCCTGATTTTTCGATCAGGGCCACATATAGAGCGGGGCCCCATCTTATGGACGGCATGGATCTTTTACACATGCCACGTCGCCATGTGGGCCACAAGTAGGTACTGGACCTGCATGCTGACATTTAACCGTACGTTAGTATATATGTGGCCCATCTATTGAGCAGACCAGCCTGACTTTTCTGTCCAATGCACATGCATGGTGAGCCCATTAATGACCGGTCTGGATCTCACGCACATGTGCCGCCTCTCATGTCACGTGTGAGTCATTACCAAGTCCTGCACACCTCTTTAATGATTCTAAGCGTGCCAGCACGTGTGACTTTTCACTCTTGAAGATCAGCTATGCATTTCCAGTAGTCGGTGTGCGCTTGTTGTTTTCCCTTTACAGAAAAGAAGGCACGTCTTTCAGATAACTTCAGGTGGCATTGCAGATGCGAAGGACTGAAGTTTGATTTTTCGCTCTTCCCTAAACTAGTAGATGGAACTTGGAGAGATTCTCTCTACTTTCCCCTTTCCGTTTCCAATAGTATAACAAATTTCCTTCGTCATAGTCAAAGAAAAAATGATTTGATTTTTTTTTTTTTTTTTTTTTTCACAGCAATGTAAAGGAATAGTGATTTTCATAATGGCCACAGAAAATGATAAGACATGCAATCTCGCAAGCAATTCGATAGCATTCCAGAGCCGGTTCAGAAAGGGAAATGATACAAGGTACCACAACTTGTATCGTGCTATCTTTCCTGCCACACTTATGTAGATATCAATAGAATGACACGGTGGGCCAAAAAATCTGGCCTTTCCACGCATCAGGTGGGTCACACTGTTGTAATCAATGACAGCTAATGGTCTGACTCAACATACAGATCTGGCCCACCTATTAAGCCGATCAGCTTGATTTTCTATAAGAGTGATCCTCATGGTGGGTCCTGTCGTTTTCACATATTGATGTCCTACAGACGGTAGGGTATGTGGTTCTTCTTGTATATGATCAATGCCGTTAGGTCACTCAATCTGACTCAATCGGAACTCATAAGAGGGTGCAGAATTGGAGAGTGGCCATTTGTTTATTTCACATGTCAGCAATTTAGGACACAGTCCTAAAATCTGATGACTCAACTTGAAATTGAGTTGAGTCAACTTGACTCGATGAGTTTAAGTTATGGTTCTCAGCGTGCGAGGCCAAGTTGACTCGTCACAAGTAGAAATGCTTCCAGTGTGCGACTTGGGACCCAAGTCGATGAGAATCCTTGTTAAGGAAGCAAAGATTAATAACCATCGGCCATGTCTATTATAGATGACTATTCTAAATATTGTTAGATATTTTTTATTTTTATTTTACATACGGTGTCAATTCAAACAAACATTGGCTACCTGAACCCAACTGGCACTGAGTCGATTGAATATTTAGCATTTTCCGCTCTGATTTAAGATAGTTTGATCGGCTGGCTGCTGCTCATTGATGGTGTGGTCCATTGACTGAGCGGCCCAGAGCTCCTCAGTTTTTGCCATGTTTGATTTGGCGACTCCGACTGAAGCAGTTCATTCCTGAATTTAATTGGGCTGACTCGGCTGAGTCAGGTCATCTTACCCATCTATTAAATGGGATTTTCGAGTGGAAAGAAAGAAGGAAGAGGTACCAGAGAGTGAGTAGGTCCCCCCACCCACCCCCTTTTTTAATCGCATTCAAGAAGCCTACCGAAAAACTGTTCTACACCTTTCCTTCTATTAGAGTGACAGTCCGTCCTATTTCTTTTCAGTAGGCGGGCAGTGCAGCCAATTAATGGGCTAAAAGAGCCCAAATCAAAATTTTCATCCATGGCCCCTTCAGTACTTACCAAAGCTACACGGTTTCAATCCCATGCTCATGTGCCATGTGTTCAAAATGACATGGAAGCACAGGAAAATCCCAGTTCCGGAGTACGCTCCCAAGGCACCGAAGCAAAAATAGTGAAAAACTAGTAAGATTGGTGCCCCGATGAACTGAAGCAAAAATAGTGAAAAGCTAGTAAGATTGGCGCCCTGATGAACTTGACCAGCTTTGGATTGCACTTGAGCTCCAGTTCTCTTAGCCCAACCAGGCTTGATCCGACTTCATATATGCATGTCGTATATCATACAAATACACTATTCTAATCCTTGATCAGGCAACCCATACATCTTGAATGCAGAGCATTGATTTCATTCCTCTAAGAGTGGCCCACTTGATCAATGGATATATTAGGAACATTCAGGTTGGAAATAGACATTTTCTTGGTGTACAGAAATGCTTGATTTCCAATGTCCTTATCTACCATCCCACAGTGTGACGTGCTTGGATGCAATATTGAATTGGATTGCAATAACTATTCTCCCAAAGTGCATCCACGTTACTTTCAGCTTGAACTCAAAAAGGGATGTAACAGCATTTTTGATGGGCTACAACCTCACTAAGATTTTGGCATTTGTTTTTGACTAAAAGACTAGTTATTGTAATTCAATTCACCTGTGGATGATGAAAGGTAAGATGAGATCTGAACGGTAAAGCTGTTCAATGTACCTATGTTTTTTCTGCAATTCATATGGTGTAATTTCAACCCAGAGCTGTTTAACATTCTGTTTTTTACCAGCCAGGCAGCCACACAATGAATTTCCCAACATCGCGCAAGAAACCTCACACTACACATTGGGAATTTTAACTCGAGTAAAATTCTGCATCATGCAGAAAGAAGAATAAGAAAGCCAGTTCATTTCCCACTTGAACATGGAAACACCGTAACCAACATCTAGCGTCTCAGAAGACCCAAATCAAAGGATAAAAACTTCATATAAAGAGAAGCTATTAATTTAAACATGCCGTGGAGTCATATATAGCATCCTCTTAAATAAAAGCAGCAAAGTCAATCAGATAAGAACTAGAAGTGATGTCCATGTTATGAATAAGATGATAATACCAGCCAGAGGCCACACTATAACAAAGCCTCTCTGGGCGGTGGTGATTAGATCAGTAGTGTGCGGACCAATTCGCAGCGCTCCCGACTCTAGGCATGCCAGTATCCTTCTTCGACTCAGCGTCGACCTTGTAATTCGAACCGCACACCTGGCCTTGACTATCAACCCTCGGCATTGGCTTCAACTCATTTAGTGGATGTTCGAAACTCTGCAACCCTTTAGAGGTTGTGAAGAAGCAGCCTGCCAAAAGAGCACAAGAGTTTAGGCAGTAAATAAAGTCAGGTGAGCTTTATTAAGCCTACATGTATGTACAAGTCAGCTAATGCACATGCCACCACATATGCCAATATGGCGGATGGGTGCAATATCCAAGCTATCCATTCGCACTATGCAGATTCCATATCCCACAAATCAGGTCCGGTTGTCAAGTGGGGCCACAATTAACTGAACAAATGTATGATCGTGCTGACCTGATTCTTGGCACATCTACATGGTGAGATCCACCTGATGGATGGTTTGGATATTTCACCCATCTGCCACACAAGCATATGCGATAGTGTGTGCATTAGCAGACTTGTCCAGGTGTGTAGGCTTTGCAGAGCTCAAGATGGGTTTGTTGTAAAATGGAAGAAAAAAAGAGGATGTGCTTAATATCTGTTTGTATTGTATATTACCTTTTGGAAATGGTGCAAAAGATTTCCCACAACCCTTTTTGATGATCTCCACATCATCAGCGAGAACAAGATGGCCTTCAGAATCGGTGCCCCAAAAGAAGGGAACACTCCCATCAGCGTCCTGAGTCAAAGAGACAAATACGACATTTGCATATTCAGAGATCAATTGATTGTGAATAATCCAAACTACATAAACTCACATAATTATACAAGTAATCAAAGCTATCTGAACTAAGTGGGGTTGGCTATATAAATCCTTTTCCACCATTCCACTCTATCAAGGGCCATAACTTGTGTTGGGCCATAGGTCATCAAATATTTTCTTACTAGCTCCACCCATGTCCTTTTGGGCATTCCCCTCGCCCTTTTCGAGCCTTCAACCTGTACCAACACACTCCTAATTGGCCCAGATCTTGGTCTACGTTGCACATGGCCAAACCATCTATAAGTCTACTTTCCCTCATCTTATTACCTATTGATGGTACTCCTAAATTCTTTCAATTGCATTCATTTTTAGTTCTATCCTTCCATGTCTTGCCACTTATCCATCTTTTTTTTTTTTTGAAAGGTACGACTCATCCATCTCAACATCCTCATTACGGTTGTTTGTGCTCTATGTGACGCACACAAGAATTGTATCGTATTGCCGTGTCAAAAAACAATATGCATCCAGCAACACTGTATCAGACACTATTTTAAACCATGGTTAAAGCTTGCAAATGCCGAAATGTGGTGAAGAACTTGAGAGGTTAGTTTCACAATCCACGTAAATCAAATTTCTCAAAAGTCAGCGCAGAAAGATAGGAAGAAGACATCCTTATTCAAAAACAGATGTTTGATAACCCTACACCAACTTAACATGCAATGATGCAAACATGTGACAAACTAGCATGCAGTGTGGGGCATCTTAATGCGCATAATGTCAACCTCAGCGTGAAGATCTGGTGATAAACTTATAATAGTTCACTGCTTAAGAGGGTGTATGCCAAAATATGGCATGTCATCGGCATGTTTCTAACAATACATTTGTTAACGCATGAGGATGTGGGCCATTTAGCTGCATAGACCAGCTAATGGAAGGGGGCTGTACAGCCCACCTAATGGATGTGGATGTGGGCCATCCCTCTGTACAACTCACTTAGCTTCTTTCTCCTTTATATTTTACTGTTTATATTGGATTAAAACTTGTTTGGAATATGAACATTATCAATGAAGATATTTTTGTATGTTTTTCTTTTTATTATTAATATAAAGGGGAACAACTCTTTTTCTTCTCCCAACTTTCACCTCCCTCTTTTCTTCTTCTTCTTCTTCTTCTTCTTCTTCTTCTCTCCTATCTTTAATGCATGATTCTACAGCATCAAAGTATCCTTGTTGCTAATCTAATTGATATTCTCCCTTCTATCCTATAATTCTTTTTTCCTTCTTTTATTTTTTAGTCTCTATCATCCCTCGTGCTGAAAATCTTTTAAGAAACCAGAGTTTTTTTTTTCTTTTTTTTTCTTTTTCCTTTTCCTTTTATTGTGTTGGGCCTTTGTAGTTGTCCATGCGTGAGAAGAAAAATGAAGTGTTCGTGATCATCACCTCTCGTGTGTGGATCATGTAGATGTGTGAGCTGATTGCCACTGTTGGATGTTGTGTTCGTGATCATCAACCCTCATGATTGGTTGACTGGTTATCCTCTTCAAGTGTAGTGTGCATACTGTGTGAAACACACAAGTTGGGTGTTCGTTGATCTCGCAAGGTCAGCCTATGTTCATATAAGTTTGCCGTATATATTCTAGTGGCTCCGCGTTCATTTTGTTGGCAGAAGAGAAAAGTAGTTCGAAAACTAGATTCATAAATCCATCTAATTTTTTGAAGGTCCAAGTAACCTCTATTAAATTAAATGGAACGAACCATCTTCAGTGGTCCAAATCCATCCAAGCATTTTTAACTATCAAGGAAAAATTAAATACTCGACCACTGAAAATTTTGATGAAAGTGCTAGTAAATATGTTCAACGGATCGAGGAAAATGCTCAGATTATGACGTGGTTGTGGAATAGTATAAAACCATCCATTAGTGCGAATGTAATATTTTTAGATATTACAAAAGGAGTATAGGATGTATTACGAGATATGTATTCATCCGATAAAAACATCTCTCGGATGTATTAGTTATTTGAAGAAATATTTGAGCTTCAACAAGGAGATGTATCACCAAGTGAATATTATTCAAAACTTACAGGAATGTGGGAGGAGTAAAATATGTATCAACATTCTGTCAGTTACAAATGAGTGTACATCATTAAGTTTCATCTTGATGGTGCAGTCGAACGTTTAAATACTTACTTTTTGTTAAGGGATATACCTAGACCCTTGGCATTGTTTATACTAAGACGTTCTCTCTCCTATTGCCAAGTTGAACTCCATTTGTGTTATCCTTTCCGTGGCCGTTAATGATGGCTAGCCACTATTCTAACTTGACATAAAAAAATCCTTTCTTCATGGTGATCACATTGAAGAGGTGTATAAGGACCGACCACTTGGATTTATTACTCATTGGAAGTCAGACAAGGTGCGTAAATTGTGCAAGACAAATTTGTGGATTGAAGCAGTCACCATGTGCATGATTTAACAAATTCAGTAAAGTTGTCTTGAACTATGACTTTGTTCAAAGTCATGCTAAGGTCTTATTGTGTTTGTGATATATAATTCTGGTTAAGTGAAAATAGGGGGATTGAAGAGATCTTAAGAAGTATCTTCAAAAGTATTTTCTCACAAAAGATCTTGATCATCTTTAATACTATGATGGTATAGAAGTTGTCAAATCCAAGGAAGGAATTAATCCTTCTCAATGAAAATACATTTTAGATTTGCTTATGGAGACGAGTCTTCGTGATACTAAGCCATTTGATACACAAATGGATTTGAATCACAAAATTGGTGATTAAGGAGATAATAATTGAAGACCCAACGAGGTATAAAAGATTTGTTGGGAAACTTATCTATTAAACTATCACTCGGCTAGAAATTTTACGTAGTGAGTGTGATGAGCCAGTCTATGAGCTCTCCAAGGGTACCTCGCATGGATGCAATTGTTTGAATTGCATATTAAAGGAGCGCCAGAATAGGGAATTATGTACAGACGGAACAATCATCTTTAGATCATATAGGGTACTCTGATGCAAACTGATAGGTTCTTTAACAGATAGGTGGTCTACTACTGGGTATTGCATGTTTGTGGGAGGCAATCTAGTCACGTGGAAGAGTAAGAAGCAGTGTAGTAACTCGATCGAGCGTTGAAGAAGAATATAAAACAATGGCTCATACTGCTTATGAGTCTTTTTTTTTTTTGTTTTTTTTTTGTTTTTCCTTTTCTCTTTTTTACATGTTTCTTATTAAAACTGTCATTACCATCCACATAAGAAGAGCAGCCCATCAATTTACATATGTTGTGAAGTAAGATATGAGTAAACCTTGATAATTCATGATTGGAAGCACAACCCATAACAGGAAAACATGAAATGCATCGATCAAAGAAGTTTTAGGGTTTTACTCACAGCAGCTATGAAGGTGGCTTTTGCAGAGCTATCAAACAGAATGAATGCGAATTTCCCATTTAGATCCCTCACAACCTGGTCTGCAGGATAAGGACCTCTATCTCTCAGAGTCCTGTAAGCTTCAATTACAATGATAACTTCGTTTACCGTCTTGTTCAGTCCATACTGTTGTTTCAGCATGGCAATGTTCTCAATATGTCCCTGGAACAAGCAAAATATATCATCCACGACGGCAAATAGCCTGCAAAAAGAAACAGAGCAAGGCATCATTGAAATGACAACTGTATCCAAGAGAGAAGATTCATAGATTATTTTTAGCATGTAATAGAAGAGGGAAAAAATCTATGTATGGAATCTTTTCTATTTTTCCATGTAGTTTATTTTTGAAATGTAACTAACAAGAAAAAACCAACCCTAATTAATTGGGATAAGGCTTAGATGATGATGATTAAGTAACTAAGAGAAAACTGAAAAATGAAAAGGGATTCAGGTTCTTGATGCACAAAAGAAAGGGACCAAAAGACATTTGGGGAGAAATCTAGCCAAAAAGAAAAAAGAAAAAAGAAAAAGAAAAATAAAGGTATGTTTCTGAATTTGGGTTTTGTTTGAGAAGAACTTTAATCACTTAAAAAAAGCGAAGGAAGAAAAAAGAAAAGAAAAGAAAGTCCATATTAGGATAAAAAGGAATGAAACAATGAGAATGAAAGCTAGCATTTGAGATTTTGTCTTAGATATCCCCTTTCTTTTTGAAAAATGATAAAAAAAAAAAAAGAAAAAAAAAGCAGAAGCAAATGTGGGGATAAGGTTGAATGTATGAAGAAAAATACGATGTCTTGGATTACATGTTGAGGAACTACATGACTCTCAGCCTAACTGTGTATGTGTGCATGCATAGTATCCTCAGGTCCCCATTTCCTACAAAGGGGCCCAAACAAAGGGGCCCAAACAGTTCAGTGATCCAAACTGCTGACATGATGGGTCCCCTGTGGTGGACCATGGCCAACATCTTCTAGATGGCGCAATCCTAACCTCAAGATGGGGAGACTGTATATCCTCTTTCTTCCCAGTTCAAATCTGGGTGGCATATGATCAACAAAAGGATTGGGATCCCTTATCATGCTAGTAGAACACTTCAAAATTCTTGCCAAAAGAAGTAGAGGTCAAAGAGTAGGGATGTCGGTACATGATCTTAAGAATCCAGGGGAGGGTGTACTGTAAAAAACTCTCAATTGTTTCTTCAAAAATTAGGGCGTGTCCAAACTTGCTCTTATATATATATATATATATATATATATATATATATATATATATATATATATATATATATATATATATATATATATTAACCTCATTAGTGACGGGTTTGAGCCATTTTCTTGATTTATCAATTGAACAGACGTAATAGTAGAGATCCAATTGAGAGATTCAGAACTACAGAAGCCAAGCACCGGAAAACCAGGTATTGAAGGGAATAGGGTTCTCCATGGGTAACCAGATTTTGGGATCAATTGATGATCAAGTTCAATTTGAGTGTCCACGTTCAGATCTGATTAGAAACAGGGTATTGAAAGTTATATTTACTAGTGGTTATGGCATGTGCAACGTACATAGAGAGTAGGGGAGAGAGACGGATGGAAATGGTGAGGCTACAAGCAAGTGAGCATACACTGAGAGAGAAAGAGAGAAGGGTCCAACAGTGGGTGAGCCATCCCAACTTTTTCCTATTCTGTGACCCACTCGAGCATTAGATCTCCATCATTTTTGGCCTAACGTTAACAGATGTAGAGATTGGATGTCACATATAATAACAGTGAGTCCCAAAAAGCCATTCTTGCATGGGCTTCCTAATAATATTCTTCGTACAGGCCGCATGCAGAGAGGAGGAGAGGTGCATGTGAGTGAGTTGCAGAGAGGAATTGATAGGACACAAATGCCCTTGACAAAAAGGCCTTACCTCTCTTAGTTTACTAATTGCAAGGGTAAAATTGGCCAAGTCATTATATACTAAAATCAAAGCCCTTGATGGGCCTTTTGTGGGTGAAATCCCAAAATTCGTACGTTGGACACCAGCTACATTTTTCACTTTCCAAAACACCCCTGACTTAATTTAAAATGGTTTTCCATGTCCTCCAATTATTCATTGTTCTCCACCCTATTCGAATCAATTGAGGGGGTAAAGTTAGCCAAACACTGCTCGTGTTATATATAGTATAGGTTGCTATATGTTATATTAATATATGCATGTTTACATGTTTGCCATTTAAATACCCTACGCCATGGAAACCGGCAAACCAAGAAGCAAGAAAACCACCAAGACTATGAACACACTGATGGACCACCTTAACAGAGCAGGATTCTTCCCTGACGACGATCTGGATGACCTTAGGCACTACTGCTGATTTCTTCAGACAAATGCAGATCCTGGCAATCCGGAGATCTTCCAACCTTACTGTGGCCTGGTCGATAGTAGTGACCCTACAAATACTAGATCAAATCACCACTAGAGCCTGCTCGAACAAAAATTCCAACGGAAGCTCTTGGAGGAATCAGACTCCTCCCAAGCTTCCTCCCAACCCAACGACGACTAAGACACTGGACCGTCTCGATACAACTGCATGGCGAAGACCACTTTATCATTGTCCTCAGACAGATGAGGAGAGATCGACAAAGGACGGAAAAGGATTTCCCCCCCTCATAGGACCGTAGGTCTGAACTAACCAGGCTACTAGGATGTCGATGGAGGAACCTTCTTTTAAAGATGCAGCCAAACTACATAGGAGGGCATCCTAAGCTTTGGAGATCACTCGTGGGTGAACCTTGAGCTTAGACCCCATGACCGCCACCAACTTAACCAAACATAGGGTCAGACACCTCCTCCAAGGAGGGGCTTGCCAGAGAAAGAGCGATGGCCTCAATTGGAACAACAACAGGGGGATGGCTAGTGGCCACTCAAAGGGGCTTCTTTGAAAGACACTGAAGTCCCACTGAGGATCCTCTCTCCTGCAGCCCCCTTTGCCGAAGGAGGAGAGGGTCACCTCCATTATGCACACATACCCCCCCCCCCCCCCCCCCCCCCCCCCCCCCCGACCTTCTTCCCCAACTTTCATTCAACTCTTGGTTCACTGCCAACAATTGGTCGACATTTAGGGCCCGTTTGGATACCTACCAAATAAGTTACTTTTCGACTGAACTTAAGTCGTTAAGTTACTTTTGGCACTTAAGTTCGTTTGGTAAGTATAATTGAAAAGTAACTTATCTCTTAAAAATGACTTATC
Source organism: Liriodendron chinense (assembly GCA_003013855.2). NCBI lineage: Eukaryota > Viridiplantae > Streptophyta > Magnoliopsida > Magnoliales > Magnoliaceae > Liriodendron > Liriodendron chinense. Next base: position 4,656,426 of record ML058487.1, read on the forward strand.
TTAATAAGTATTTTTTTTTAGCTTTTTGACTTTTGCTCTCTCTCTCTTTTTTGTTGTTAGTACACACCCACACTGTTAGTCACCCTCCAATGTTAATTAACCACCCTCCAATTTGGCTTTTCTACTTATCTCTCTCTGGTCACGCTACATATCAAAGTTCACTCAATTACTGCTCTCTCATACTATCCATATCAAAGGAGGCCCCACATGATGGACTGTCCCATCAAGGGTGGGGCTCACACAGTGGATGGCCCACATCAAAGATGGGCCCTACATTAATTGGTGCAAGATCCAATCCACCAATTGATTGGGGCTCACATAGTTGATTTGATCTTCTACATCTTTCCTAAACATGGTTCTAGTCCACTCACCATGTGGACCGACTATTGGAAACAAGTGAATGGGTTAGAAAACTTCAGCCAAGTCTTCCAGAGCTATACAACTTTTCTATTTGTTTTGCAGACTGTGGCCCACCTGACCAGTGGATCAACCTGATTCTTGTGCCAGGGCATCCATATAGCAGTCCCGTTCTGATGGATGGAATGTATCTTGGACCAATCGTGCTATGCTAGCTCATGCATGGCATGTACATGAGGATTAGAAAAGCTCATTCTGTTGGGAAAACTGCCTCAACGCTTAGCCTTTTCTTTTCATGTCAATATGTTGCTTATTATATGTATATTTGAAATTTTCTTTGGAAAGGTTACTTATCATTGTGTTATTATTACCAAACATACTTATTTACTTATTGGCTGATAAGTATGTTGTTTACCAAACATACTTATCTGCTTAACAAGTAAAAACCAAGATAAGTAACTTATCTGATAAGTAGCTTATCTTAAGTAACTTACAATCCAAATGGGCCCTTATTGGATGGCTGAAATGAAAATAGCCAAATGGTCCTAATTCAGCAAACAAGTGTTCATGAATAAGTGGTTAGGATTGTTCAACCCATCTGATTTTCGGATTACAGCATAACTACACTGGGTCCCACAATTTGAACGGTTTACTTTGGGTTAGTGTACACCACACAGCACTAAGTGCTTGTGTATCAATTATCAAAATCTGCACTGTGGGATATCTGTTAGTTAAATCCTTAAAAACAATCATCTGTTTTGTAAATCTTTTGCACCATGGGACATCCATAACAGGAATCACCAGGAGGGATCCGATCTCCGAAGTGGGCCACACGTAAAGTAGCAAGGACTACAGTATTGGGTGGTCCTGCAGAGTACTGGATCAGTCCTCAAATGACAGCATTGATCATTCCCAAATTAAAAATAAAATTACAATAGGCTTTCTAAAAACAGATAGAAAACAATGAGACTGTGGAAAAGGAATTCCTAATTTGGAATTGGCATCTAAAAAATAAATTCAATAAATATAAATTGAAAAAACCAAATCGGAAAAAATGATATGTACACCCACCCGGGTTGATCTCCAAACACCAATTTTATATTTTGGGCATCAAGATAGTACAAATTCAAATACCCAAAATGGAAAATGGGTGGATGCAGATCAATAAAAAATACCCACAAATTAATTATTTAAGGTGAAACAAAGGCAAAAACAAAGGGGGTTGTCCTAATTTTATTTTGAATGATTAAATAAAAAAACAAAAATCATCAATACCCACATTCACCAATATAAAATAAAAAACACAAAATTAAGGAGATTTTGGATCTGGGTTTTTCTTTTTTGTCGAAATGAATGTGTACTTATGTTTAACAACCTTGGGAGGAGAGGATTCTGTTTCCAAGGTGAAACAAAGGCAAACACACACACAAAGAAAGAAAGAAGGGTTATTTTATTTTCATTTTCAACTATAGAAAAAACCCACATTCACCAATACCAAAAAAAATAAATATAAAAACTAAAGAAATTTAGGATTTTTTTTTTGGAAATGTATGTATGAATGAATATCTACCAACCTTGGGAGGAGAGGGTTCTGTTTCTGAGTGGTGTAAGCCATAGAAGCAAGAGGGCCAAGGTTCATAGAGACGACAGCAGAATTCACAGATGAGAAATGCTCCAACAGATCCCCCTTTCCTTCTTGTCCACCCTTTTCATGTGGGCTCTTCAGCCCTTCTGGGCTCTTTGCCACTGATTTCTCAAACACTGCTAGCATTTTTCCTTTTCAGCAACGGATTTTTTTCGTTTTTTCTCAATCCAAAACTGCTACGTTTTTCTCACTCTTTTCTTTCACAGCAACGAATTGTTTGCATATATATGTGTAATGGAGAGGAACCGAAAGAGAGAAAGGAGAATGGGTAAAAACTTTCATACTCTGGCGGACTTTGATTAATGATACACACGCACTTAGAAATTACTTAGAAATTGCATATCTGGCATACAATTACTCCAATTAAACCGTCCAAATTATATTAATCAGCGTATATGTATCATTATAAATTTTTTTTTTTTATTGGATTAAAGAATTGTCAGATTCGTGGACATTTTATTGAACGGTTCTTTTGCACAAACAAGTATCTGATCTTGGGATCGTGACTTGGATACGTTGGAGATTGAATCCAAACCATTAAAAACTTCTTGGGGGCCACAGAAGTTTTGGATCGAGCTGATATTTGTGTTTTCCCTTCATAGGCCTTCATAGGTTTCAACGGTGGGCGTTATCATCCCAACTGTTTCCTGTAGTATGGTCCACTTGAGTATTGGGTCTGCTTCATTTTTTGGATTATAGACTAAGAATATCTGGAAAAACAGATGGACGGCGTGGATAAAAGATATACATTACGGTGGGCCCCACAGAGCTTGGGCCAACTGCTATTCTAGCAAATTCCCGTCACCTCAGGCAAACCGGGTCCGGAACATGGTAGCTTCGAAGGGCGTGCGAAGGCGGGTTTATCGGATAGATACTAATTCCAAAAGTACCCTTACTCGATGTGGTGGAATTACTTGCCGTGTACTGAACAAGGAGCCCTTGCAACAAAAATCGATGAACTGCCCACACCTTGATTTGTGTATCATAAATCCAATCCGTCCATCATTTTCTACGGCTCATTTTAGATAATGGAAAAAAATAATAGATCAATGTGAAACTTAAGTAGGCCACACCACAAAAAACAGTGAAAATAAGGACTCTTACCATTGAAGCTTTCCTAGGGCCCACCGTTCTGCTTATATTCCATCTTATCCGTTACTAAGTTGATTCCAACTAGGATGAAGGAGAAAATCAAATATAAGGTTCATTCAAAACTATGATGGGCCCAGGAAGTTTCTATAGTAAGTGTTCTATCCCCACTTTTCCTTGTAGTGTGGCCCACTTCAATTTCACATCATTATTTTTTTTTGGCCTTACATCCTAATCGAGATGTTTCAAGCGATGAACGGCGTGGATGTCATACACACATTACAGTGGCCCCACAATTTTTATTGCACATTCTCAAGTATGGCACCACACCATTCTTCCATCATAATGTCACTTTTTCATATATCAATACCATTAAAATGGTTGGCCATACCATCAAGATCACATTGAACAAAAAACTAGGACGTTATTCTTATCAGGTGGACCACAACCAATGAACAACCAACGGTCTAGCTTAACATAGAGATCTGGCCTACTAGTGGTCGGATTAGACTGATTTCGGACCATAACAATCTTCAAGGTGTTGCATACGATTTTTTATTGTACTGATGTTCTAAAAAAGTGGTATTTTTGTGGAAAAGATGGTACGGTACCACAAGCTGTGATGCAGCTGTCTGTACAGAATCAATCCTCAATGTACCTGAATAAATGCTGGGGCAATTTAGTAATTTCCGATTTTAAGAATCGGGCAAAGTTGACTTTGAAAGTTGATACTTATCCGAACCTAAGGATGTGATGTGGATGTGACGGTGACTGTAGAAATTTCAACTTTTGTTAACGTACACCTCGGATATAAGTTAATCTATCGTACGCCAGAGTTTTTTGGGGCCCACTTTCATGTTTATGTGGAATCCAAACCGTTGATATTGTGAATCCAGTCATTCTAGGTGCTATTTACACAATACATATTAGATTTATAACTCATGTGGGACACACCAAAGAGAACAGTGGAGGATATTGGAGTGGATGCCGTCCATTATAGAAACTGCCAGATGGAATGTGGTGTGTCCACCAAGTTTTGTATATGCAATCCAAACCATTCATCAGGAAAAGATGTAGGGATACACAGAAAATATGACATTCACAAACTTAGGTGGGTACACTACCGCCCGTATATATGGACTTTAGATGATTTATTCTATTTGGATGTGAGGTGTGAGCCTGTGAGGTGGGAAAAGATGTGCTGTCTGGATTGGACCGTCACCTTCACGAATGGTACGGTTAGGTAATAGCATGACTGGATTAGGTTCAGCCCTGGCCAAATCCAAGACGGTGCTTCCCTTACCGTGGGACCCACATAAATATATGTATTTATATCCACGCCGTCCATACGTTTTTTTAGATTATTTTAGGGGGCATGAGTTAAAAAATGAAGTACTGGACCATACCGTAAGAAAAAGTGGTTATTGTCCGTTAAAAACTTCTTGTGGGGTAAAATTGTTTTATATCAAGCTGATGTTTACTTTTTTTGGCCTTCATCTATATCTTTTTATCTAATCAAAAGGTCGGATGGAAAATAAAAATTACAGAAACATTACGATAGGCTATAGGAACTTTTTAATAGTTGGATGTTCAATCACCACCTTTTCTTCTAGCATGGTCCACCTGAACTCTGGATATGCCTCATTTTTGGCATCATATACTAAAAGGATCTGGAAAACCAGATGAACGGTAAGGATATACAATACATACATTAGGGTGGGCCCCATGTAAGGGCCTCACTGTGTTCAGTAGGGCCGAGGCCGCACCTAATCGACCTAGGTCGGCGGGATCCTAACCTAGGGGCCGACATTGATATATTTTCCTTATATCCAACCGTACACCTGTTCTAGGAAACTCATTTTAATACATGATCCAAAACACGAAGCACTTTCAAATCTCACGTAGACTTGTGTGGTCTCTTTATCCGTGTGATCTTATTAATAGGTTGGATGGAAAATAAAATAAATATTCCATTGCCCCATGAAGTTTTTAATGGTGGGGATTCAATCAGAATTATTTATTATAGTATGGTACACTTGAGATTTCGATGTGCTTCATTTTTTGGATTCCAGGCTAAAATAAGTTTTCTAAAAGGATGTAGAGCAGTATGGCTATAAGGCACATACATCATGGCACGCCTCAAGTTCATGATCCAACCCACCCAAACGGTGCCCGTATAACCACCCTAATAGGATAGAGAGCCGATTAGCTGAGACCCCAACCTTAACTAAGACGGTGGGCCCCCTAAGTATGTTTACTGTGGGCCCATCTTGCTATATGTATTATGTATCCCCACTGTCCAACCGTTTATAAACATACTTTTAGGGCATTAAATAAAAAATTAAGCAGATCCAATTATCATGTAGACCATATCATAAGAAACAGTGGTGATTGACCATTAATGGGCCACAAGAGTGTGTGTATATATATATATATATATATATATATATATATATATATATATATATATATACACACACACACACACATCCAGTCTTATTTAACCTTATTCAGATTGGATGGAAAATAAACATTATGGGAACATTAATGAGCGCCCTAAGAAGTTTTTAATGGTAGGACGGGCAATTACTACTGTTTCTTATGGTATGGTCCACATAATAATTGGATATGCTTACTGTTGTTACCAAAAAATGGTCAACAGACGAAGATGTAGATCCATGATCTGAATAGTTGAATGAAGTTGAACTTCCGGTAGGAGAGGACGGAGATGACGGAATTCTCAGATCCTGCAAAAGAATACAGAGGATAAGGGGGGTGGCTGGGGGTCCAGCCAATGACCCTCCGATGCCTAAGTCAGTGATCTTGAGTAATCGGATATTTTTAGTGTAGATCGATATTAGCTTGCATACGTTGATAATGGAGAGAATATCCCTATTTATAGACTTAGGTTGCGAGATTGCTTGCCCTTCGGAGAGTCGTGATTCTAGCGGTCTGCCAATTGGGTTCCCGAGATCTTCGGATCTGCCCATAACAAACGAAGATCCTTATCCCTAAAAGCTGGGATGTCGATCTTTTCTCCTGATATCTTGGCGTGAGCCCAAGATTGCGGATTTTACAGCTCAGCTCGCTTAAGACGACCTTCATCACTTCGAACCGAGCCGACCATTTTCAATCGGGTTGACGCGACCTAATTCGTATTTGGACTCAAGACAGGTCGGCTCGTCTTTCCCGGGTCGGTGTAACAAACCTTCTTCCAGGTCGGCTCTTTACCCATAACAGAAGCCCCCTTTTTACCCTCAAGGGTGTTCTGCTCAGCTCGGGGGTAAAAACTTAAGAGGAAATTGCCGAACTAGATAATTTTTGTCGTTTTGTATCCGCGACGCCGTCATTTCGATGGGCGGGAAAATGGCATTAAATGCGTCTCTCGAATTATCGAGGGCATTAAATGCGTCTCTTGATATATCGAGGAGTCATCATTTCTCCGTACGGCGTGATATCGTCGATATGATTTAGTCGAACGGGGCATCGTCGCGTGTCCTGAACGGCGCAGCTTTTCGAATTCATCAAGTAGGGAGTTGCCACGTGTTGCCTTCGTATTGAATGTGATGAGACCTGAATAGTGCCCAAACCCCTCCCCGAGTATAAAATCTAAGACTTGGCCGGATTCTGAAAACCCTTCTCCATTTTCTTACTGCTCCCGCACTCTGGTTCTTCTTCTTCCCCATTTTCCTTAACTTTCTCCTTCCTGCGGCCGTGCCAGCATTCTGGTACGATCTTTTTCTTTCATTCCAAGGGATTTTCTTCTTTCCTCCCTCTCTCCTTTTTTTTTTTATTTGAGAAATGTCGGAGCCAGAAACTTCATGTTTTGAGGCCATTCTTAAGGTGAGGTATGATGACCGTGAATCTGACTTACCTCTCCTCTGCCCCGAAGGGGCAGATTCCAGTGAATCGGATTCTGGGGTAAGGGTGGAAGAGGCCACTGGAGAGGGAGAGTCTGAGCCTCCTGAGTCAGCTGCCGGTAGTGCCACGGCCCACAAAGAGCCCTTCGAACTAGATTGTATGATTTCGCAGATTTCCCAGGAAGAGCTGGATGCTGCGAAGGAGATATACGAAATCCCGGACTATATAGAGTTTAGGGTTCCCGACCGAGCCGATAGGCCGAGCTGACCCAAAGCCGGGGAGGTGGTCATTTCTTTAATGCACTTAGAATCTGGGCTGAGGTTGCCCTTACACCCTTTCGTGAGGGAAGTTCTTAGTGTTTTAGGTCTATCTCCGAGCCAATTGCAGCCGAATGCATGAAAGTGCATGGTCGGATGCTACATACTGTGGCGGAGGCTAGGAAATAAGGAGTTTACCTCCAATGAACTCTTCTCTATGTATATTCTCAAGTCCTTGGGCGGCCAGGGACTTTATCACTTTTCGTCGTTGCCGGGTCAGGGCGGCTCGATGATCACTTGTATGCCTTCCTCCACCAAAACTTGGAAGAGGAAGTGGTTCTTCGCGTCGGGCAGTTGGGAGTGCACGCCAGACGAGCCTCAACCCCTGAAATTCCGAGTCCGAGCCGATTTTGCTCTGCCAGGTCGGATGAAGTCCCGACCTAACTATTTTTTCCGATTTTTTCGAAAACTATATATATTTTTTCTTTAATGTATGTATCTGCTCCTTCTACAGTGTCGGCGACCATTCGGGTGACGTTGTCTGTAGTTCAAGAGAGACAGATCCACAAAGCCCGAGCCGTCCCTCCTGCAGAGAGGGACTTCCGGAAAGTAATCACACTCAACTCCGTTGCTGAATCAGGTCGGTTAGCTGAACTGATGACTTATTTCTCTGCTCTTTGTTTTGCTGTCTTCACGTTTTTTCTTCCCCCCCCCCCCCCCCCCCCCCCCCTTTTTTTACAGGGATGGCTCCGAAGGCAATCTCCAAGCGGAGGATTCCAGCTCGGTTTCTAGACCGAGGGCAGAGCTCTGCTGAGCCCCCTAGGAAGAGGGCGGCTACTGCTGAGGTGCAGGGACCGCCTCGCCTGCCCCAATCCTTTGTCTGTGGGTCAGGACAACTTCCCAGCTCGGACTCCGCACAGCTCAGAACCGAGCAAACGGAGCCCAGAACCGAGCCAACGGGGCCCAGAACCGAGCGAACGGCTACCCCGGTGACATCTGCTGATGACCCGGTGATCAATGTACCAGATAACTCGGGCTCACAGGCTGAACCCATCAACATATCCATGCCTCTAACCGTCTCCTCCCAGACCTCCCAACCTGCTGCAGCTGGACCTGACCAACCCGCTGCGGGTGCCTCCTCTTCTCAACCTCCTCGACCTCACGCTGCCCCGGCTGAGCAACGGCTGGACCGGGTCGAGATGCCTCCGCTGACGGAGCAGTATTCAAACTGGATGGAGGGTGTCAACACGTACATGCGTGTTAACCATACCATCCCCCAAGACTTGAATATCATAGCCTCTTCTGACCCGGATCAGATGGTTGGGGTGGTGATAGAGAGCTGCCTCAGGGTAACTTCGCGAACTCCTTCAATTTCTTTTCCACATACTTGTGACGCTTTTTGTGTTACGTGCTAACTGTATTACTTTCGCAGGATTTGGCTGCACTCATCATGATCCGTAAGGTGATGGCCGAGCGAAACCACCAGACGCAGAAGGCTCTGGTTACCGCTTCTTCTTGGAAGAAGAAGACCGAAGCCGTGAAGACTGAGCTCAACAAATGTATCCTTCTTTTGAAGGAAGCTGAGTCCGAGCTGACGTCTTCACGATCCGAGCTGGCGTCTACCCGATCCGAGCTGGAGTCTTCCCAGTCCGAGCTGAAGGTTGCGCAATCAGAGCTGGAAGTTTCCCAAGCTCAGGTCCAGTCTCTGGAGGATGCTCTAAAGGAGGCTGAGACCAAGGCCGTATCCGACGGGAATAAGGCCGAATCCCTTGAGGCTGCTCTGAAGACGGTCGAGGAAGAGAAGGTGCACCTAGCCGAGCTTCTGAAAGAGGTCCAGCTGAAGTCCCTAGCAGAGATTAATGGGGCGAAAGCTGAGTACGAGAAGTTGTTTGCCATTTCTGAAGATTTGTACAACAACGGACTTCAGGAGTACAGGCGCCTCGTGCTTGAGCACTTCCCAACCCTTGATCTTACGCCAGTGGATGAAGACGAGGAGGAGGAGGAGGAGGCGCGGGTCGGAGACGATGGTGCTAGCTTGTCTAGGGCTGGCAAGGATTAGCTTGTGTAATTTCTTAAAGGAGCATGTAGATGTCTTTGCGTGGTCCCATGAAGAAATGCGCGGAATCTCTCCGGAGGTAATGGTCCACCGACTCAATGTCGATCCGACCATGAAATCGATCCGTCAAAAAAGGCGCACTTTCAATACGGAAAGGTACGCAATAATTGAAGAAGAGGTACAGAAGCTACGCAAGGCAGGATTTATCCAAGAAATACGCTATCCAGATTGGTTGGCGAATGTGGTCCTCGTCAAAAAGCCCAATGGAAAATGGAGGGTCTGTGTGGATTACACCGACCTGAACAAAGCTTGCCCTAAGGACAGCTTCCCACTACCACGGATAGATCAGCTCGTCGATGCAACTGCCGGGCACGAGCTTCTCAGCTTTATGGACGCCTTTTCTGGGTATAATCAAATCCAGATGCACGCTCCCGGTCGGCAAAAGACCGCATTTATCACGGACCGGGGGCTCTACTGCTACAAAGTTATGCCCTTCGGGCTCAAAAACGCCAGGGCAACCTACCAAAGACTGGTAAATAAGATGTTTGCAGATCAACTAGGCAAAACTATGGAGGTATATGTCGACGACATGCTCGTCAAAAGCAAGCGCTCAGAAGATCACGTCGACGATCTACGCGCTGCATTCAGAATACTAAGGAAGTATCGTATGAAGCTCAACCCTAGCAAATGCGCTTTTGGAGTGGGCTCAGAAAAATTCCTTGGCTTCATGGTAAACCAGCGAGGAATTGAAGCCAATCCAGAAAAAATCCACGCCCTCCTCGATATGAGCTCGCCTCGCACAGTAAAAGATGCTCAGCGGCTCACAGGAAGGATCGCAGCACTCAATAGGTTCGTCTCAAAGGCTACTGACCGATGTCTTCCCTTTTTCAAACAGTTGCGCAAATGCAAGGAAATGACATGGACTCCTGAATGCGAGCAAGCTTTTGTGGAGCTGAAAGCCTACCTCGGCTCCCCACCGCTGTTGTCCAAGCCGGTGCATAAAGAAGAATTGCTCCTGTACTTAGCGGTCTCAGCAGCGACGGTCAACTCGGCTCTAGTCCGGGATGACGAAGGAATACAAAGGTCTGTTTATTACACTAGCAAAGCCTTGATTGACTTGGAAACATGATACCCTCAAATCGAAAAACTCGCCCTGGCTTTGATCACCTCGGCCCGCAAGTTGAGGCCATATTTCCAAGCGCATCCGATATCCATATTAACCGATCAGCCATTATGGCAAGTACTTCAAAATCCCAAAACATCAGGTCATCTTGTCAAATGGGCTGTCGAGTTGGGCGAATTCGATATACGGTACCGACCTCGTACAGCAATCAAGGGACAAGCTATAGCTAACTTCATCGTTGAATTAACCGAGCCTCACGAGGCTGAGTGCGGTCGTGAACTTGTCAAGCATCCGGAGGTAACGCATATCACACCTTCTTGGACATTACACGTCGACAGCTCTTCCAATTCACAAGGCAGTGGAGCTGGTCTCGTTCTATCCTCACCCGATGGGATCAAAATTCAGTACGCACTTCGATTCGGGTTTCGGGCTTCAAATAATGAGGCGGAATATGAAGCCCTCCTAGCCGGACTTCGTCTCGCCTTGGAAATAGGAATCAGATCGGTAAGGGTATTCAGCAACTCGCAACTTGTGGTCGGGCAGGTGACAGCCGAATATCAGGCAAAAGGAGGGAGAATGGCTGCATATCTGAACAAAGCTCGGGAGCTACTGTTGCAATTCGACCATTATGAAATCGTTCGAATCCCAAGAGATAGGAACACAAATGCAGACGCTCTCACGAAGCTTGCCTCATCAGCAGACGACGAGCTTGGTAGAATGATACCTATCGAGTTCCTCCCTCAGCGCAGCATATCGTTAAATGGACTCGCGGAAGTTTTTCCAATATCGAAAAATCCAGATTGGAGGGATCCTATCATTCAATTTTTACAATCAGGCAAGATACCTGACGACCAGAAAGAAGCTCAGCGCATCCGCTACAGGTCGGCTCGATATACGCTGATAGATGGTATCCTCTACAAGATGGGATTCGCCCGCCCGTGTCTGCGGTGTTTAGGGCCTGAAGAAGCTGATTATGTACTGCGGGAAATCCACTATGGCTGTTGTGGGAATCATTCCGGAGCACGAGCACTTGCACAGAAATCAATCCGACAGGGATATTATTGGCCCACCATCCAGCAAGATGCCCGAGAAACCGTCAAAAGATGCGATAAGTGCCAACGATTCGCCCCAATACCTCACCTACCGCCTGAAGCGCTCACGCCCATGGCTGGACCGTGGCCATTTGCTCAATGGGGGGTCGACATCATCGGTCCACTCCCAACGGGAAAAGGGCAAGTTAAATATGCAATTGTCGCCGTCGACTACTTCACAAAGTGGGCTGAAGCAGAACCACTGGCTACCATCACAGAAAAGAAGACGACAGACTTCATTTGGAGGGCGATTGTGTGCCGCTTCGGGATCCCGAATACCATAATCACTGACAACGGGCGACAGTTCGACAATCAAGGGTTTCGTACATTTTGCACCGGGTTGGGCATTAAAAATGTATATTCGTCTCCCCACCACCCTCAAGCCAACAGTCAAGTCGAAGCAGTCAACAAAATTATCAAGAATCATCTCAAAACAAAGCTCGGAGAAAGAAAGGGGGCTTGGGCGGAAGAACTTCCTGAAGTGTTGTGGGCCTACCGAACCACGGCTCGGTCTACTACTGGAGAAACCCCTTTCTTCCTGGCATTTGGAGCCGAAGCCGTTGTGCCGGTGGAAATCGGAATGCCCACGAGTAGGACGGGCCATCACAGACCCGACCAAAATGAAGGCCAGATGCGAATAAGCTTAGACCTACTTGACGAAGCAAGAGAAGCTTCTCAAGTACGTATAGCAGCATATCAGCAGAGGGTCCGACGATACCACAACTCCAAAGTGCGAGAACGACGGTTTCGAGCCGGTGACCTCGTCCTTAAAAAGGTAAACATAAACGACAAGGCCGGTGTATTCGGTCCTAATTGGGAAGGACCATATAAGGTCATCAGCTCACGTCGTCCCGGCACTTATCGGCTCGAAAACATGGAGGGAAAACCACTTCCTCATCCGTGGAACGCCGAACATCTCAAGATCTACTACCCATAAATGATGAGTTGTGCTCAGCGCAACATATGTTTTTTAGAACGATAATTTGAATAAAATAGGAGTTGTTCTACGACGATCTTTCAATACAACTTAATATCAGTATAGTACATTTAACTTTACTGACAGGTGGGCATATAGGCGGCCGACCTGGCTAGCCAGTCCCAGATCGTTTCGACTATACAAACTCAATACACCAATGACAATACAAAAGTAAAATTTGCAAAAGGATTAGGAAAATTTGCCTCAAGGGGCTTCTATTTCAAATCAAAATGTTGTGTACATTCAAAAAAAAAAAATGATACAATCTAATCCTTGCCAATCCCACAAGCGGCGCCAATCTGTTGTTACCGAAAAATGGTCAACAGACGAAGATGTAGATCTATGATCTGAATAGTTGAATGAAGTTGAACTTCCGGTAGGAGAGGACGGAGATGACGGAATTCTCAGATCCTGCAAAAGAATACAGAGGATAAGGGGGGTGGCTGGGGGTCCAGCCAATGACCCTCCGATGCCTAAGTCAGTGATCTTGAGTAATCGGATATTTTTAGTGTAGATCGATATTAGCTTGCATACCTTGATAATGGAGAGAATATCCTTATTTATAGACTTAGGTTGCGAGATTGCTTGCCTTTCGGAGAGTCGTGATTCTAGCGGTCTGCCAGTTGGGTTCCTGAGATCTTCGGATATGCCCATAACAAACGAAGATCCTTATCCCTAAAAGCTGGGGATGTCGATCTTTTCTCCTGATATCTTGGCATGAGCCCAAGATTGCGGATTTTACAGCTCAGCTCGCTTAAGACGACCTTCATTACTTCGGACCGAGCCGACCATTTTCAATCGGGTTGACGCGACCTGATTTGTATCTGGACTCAAGACGGGTCGGCTCGTCTTTCCCGGGTCGGTGTAACAAACCTTCTTCCAGGTCGGCTCTTTACCCATAACACTTGCATTTTGGTATAATGCCTTAAAATGATGTGAAAAATGGATGGATGGACAACATGGATACATAATACATACAACAAGGTGTGCCCCACGGTAAACCCGTGGTAAGGGCCACACCGTCTTAGGTGAGGCTTGGGTCTCACCTAATCCACTCTCAATAGGATAGGTGACTAATCACAATACGCCATCTGATGCTTAAAAACCTTTTACTTGCGGACTCGGATTTGGTAGTGACCCTTCCATGGTCGGTGCTGTGGGCCCGCCGCAAGGTATGCGTTTTATCCATGCAATCTATCATTTTTTCTAGCTCATTTTAGGGCATGAGCCCAAAAATATACGCAGATCCAAACTCGAGTGGACCACATCACAGGAAACAGGCGAGTGAGGTAGGTACAAATCTCAGGTGGACCACACCACAGGAAACAGTAGTGATTGACGCAGATCCAAATTTTGGGTGGACCACACCACAGAAAACAGTGGTGATTGAGGCAGATCCAAATCTCAGGTGAACCACGCCACAAGAAACAGTCATTGAGGCAGATTCGAGGCAGATTCGAATCTCAGGTGGACCATGCAGTGGGAATCATTTCTGAAGGCATTATAACAAGCGTCCCTGGTCTGCATCCTTGCGTACCATCGTTTACAATTCGTACAAGGCCCATTTTTGGGTGATCTAGGCCGTTGATGTGTTGGGTCCTACCCTGATGTGTGTTGGACATCTACACGCGGCATTTGGTGGGTCCTTTCTAGGTTATGGGATGTCATTCCGCCGTGTCTAAAACTCAAGTCGGAAACAGTATAAAATTACGTCTAAAACATCTAAAAGCACTTGCCAGGGCCATCTGCGTTTTGGAATGACTTAAAATTTGATGCAACCTGTCATCCAAGCAAGACACATACAATGAATGGATTAGATGTCTGAACCACATCTCAGTGGACCCTATAAACAATCAAGCATGTTTCAATAGGTGGGATACACACTCAAGCTATCTATGGTGTGCCCCACCTAAGTCATGGATTAGCTTGATTTTTAGGTCCAAGGCCCATCATGGAAGGGGTGCATCTAGTTCGTGGTGTGGATGTTTGACGCATATTATAGTGGGACCACAAAGCTCAATATAACTTCTTCCAAATATTTATATAAAGAGGTTGACCTGAGAACTTCCCATTAGGTCGAATTGTATGGGCCCTACCGTGATGTCGATAGTACATCAACCCCATCAGTCAAATACATCATTCCATGGTGGGCCATGGACTTAAAAATCAGGTCAATCCATGACTAAGGTGGGCCACACCACAGACAATAGTTGAGAGGGATTACTCACCTATTAAAGCCTTTATGATCATTTATTGGGCCCACCGAGATGTGGTTGACAAATCCAACACATCCATTGTGTGTCCCACTTGGATGAGGTGTCGGACCAAGTTTCAACCGCATCCAAAACTTAGGTGGGCCCCACCAAGTGCTTTCAGATGTTTTAGGCATGTCTTCACATGGTTTTAGATGGTATGGGCCGTATGGCCCACCTGAGTTCCGTATACGTCTGATTTTTTAGATATCCCAAAACCTAAAGGGGACCCATCAAATTCACAGTACAGTGTTGATGTCCGACACACATTACGATGGGCCCCACACAGCTCGACCTCATGGGAAGTTCCCATGAGGTCACACACACACACACACACACACACACACACACACACACATATATATATATATGTCTTGCGCACGGGGCCGTAAATTAGGGTTGTGTATGGTTCGGTCGGTTCGGTTTTGAGGGGTGATACCCAACTAATTTTGAATGTTTAACAATCGAGCTGATGAAGCCTCGCTAACCGAGCCAAACCGGATAAATTTTGGTCAGTTCGGTTTTGTCGATTTCATGACAATGTTAAAAAAATTAAGATGATCCAAATCTCTGGTGGACCACGTCAATGTAAAAACTAGTGAATGACCATTAGAACTTTTTTTGTCATAATTATAGGCTAAAATTAGGGTTGTGTATGGTTTGGTTGGTTCAGTTTTGAGGGTTGATACCCAACTGATTTTGAATATTTAACAACCGAGCCGATGATGCCTCACTAACCGAGCCAAACCGGATAAATTTTGGTCAGTTTGGTTTTGTCGATTTCATGACAATGTTAAAAAATTAAGATGATCTAAATCTCTGGTGGACCAAGCCAATGTAAAAACTAGTGAATGACCATTAGAACTTTTTTTTTTTAAAAATAATTATTGGCTACAAAAGTTTTGGATCAAGCTAAAAGTGAAATTTGACTTTCCCTTCATCCAGGTCTGTTTGACCTTATCAACGAGTTAGATGGCAAATATACACTGCATATCTTCTTCAAGTGGGCCCTAAGACATTTTTAATGGTGAGCGCTCAATTAACACTGTTTCCTATGGTGTGGTCCACTAGAGATTTGGATCTAATTAATTTTTGAAAAAAAATCCTAAAATGTGTTGAGAAAATGAATGGACCGAATGGATATATAAGATATTATCAAGGTGGGCTATACAGTAGGGGTAACACATACACACGCATGCACGCACGCACGCACGCACACACACATAGTCAGTTCGGTTCAGTTGAAAATGGTTTATAATTTTCACAAACCGACAACCGAACCGACATTCTTAGTTTTTAATATAAAAAGTCGAACTGACCCGAAATGGAATGGAAAATCGACTGAAACCGACCGGTTCAATCCGGTTCAATCAGTTTTATTGGTTTGGTCGGTTTTTTGAACAACCCTACCGTAAATAGGCATTTATGGTCTTGAGAGAAGCTGGTTGTGTGGAGCACCGACCTTGGTGGTGGGTTGATGTCACTAAGTACAGTGGGCCCCACCATATGTATGTATTATATCCACACCGTCAATCCATTTTACGAGATCATTTTAGGCCATGGGCCAAAAAATAAGGTAGATCCAGAGCTCAAGTGGACTGTTGAGCTCTTAATTGTGCATATTCTAACCCCAATTCATCACTCATTATGCTTGTTTCATGGTTTATAGACTAAACTAATGCATGGATTTGTGATTGTAGGGATGAGAGAGAGGAATCATCAAATGGAGACTTAAAGACGCCATTTAGAAGCAAAGAAGAGAAGAAAAGAAGGAAGAAGAAGACACCCACGATCGGTCGTCCAAGGCCCAGGACCGGTCGTCCGACCGGTCCGATCACTCAACAGAAGTACCCCTGTGGCCACAGCTCACTGGACTGTCCAAGACCGGTCGTACGACCGGTCGTCCACTGCTGTGACCGGTCGTGCGATCGGTCCTTGAATTAATTTTCTGGGTAAAAAATTCCCAAAACTCTCTGGACGTTTTTTATGTTTTTGAGACCGGTCGTGTGACCGGTCGTCCAGTAGCTCAGACCGGTCGTCTGCGTAATGAAGTGTGTTCTACAAGCTCCGAATTTCTCTACGCACTGCGTACTCTTATGCAATTTTTGGATGATTCTGACGCTGCGGAGCCTCCCCACTATAAAAGGACACCTAGGGATCGTTCCTAAGGTATCTTAGAAGGGTTTAAGCAAGGTGGGAGGCGGCGGAAGTGGATTTCGGAGTTCCACAACTCCTCCTAGTTTGTTGCTATTTTCATGTTTTTCTTAGTTGTTTCATGTTTCCTTGGATCATGAACGGCTAAACCTCTTAGCTAGGGCTAAGAGGTGAAGCTTGTAGTGAATCTAAGATATTTCAATTCGTTTAAAGTTGGTTTTTAAATTGGATTTCATGTTTATGAACAATGGTTTGAAGTTTAATTCAAGTACTAAAGTAGTTTTTCTTAGTCTTATGATGACTCATGGATGTTTGGAAGAATTACTTGAATTCTTAATGGTTGTGTGTTAGTCTAGACCTGTATGATCCGAGGAATTGGAGTACGCTCTAGTACTATGATCTTCATGTGGGAACTTCCTACCAAAGTTCTACTTTTTTTGAAATTTTGTTGTATGTGGGACTGTGTATGTGATTTGAATCAAGTTCAAGTCATGATCTAGCTTTGTCTTGTGACAGGACTTAGTGATGGTTATGATTGTGAACTTAGTCTATTGGAGTTGGGACTGACCTATGCAATTGAGTATGCTCGTCCTAGCTTGCATTGAGTGAATCATACACATGACTTTTACATATGGCAGATTATTTGGTTTAACTGCTTTATCATCCGACTAGATAGATCTTAATTTCGATTCTAGTTGAGAAAGTAAGAAACCACAGCGGATTGAGCATCAAGGATTGCTACAAGTGGATCCTTGATCCCTTACTGCCTTTTATTAATTGTTTATCTATAATTTAGTTCAAAGTTACTATTTACATCAATCTTCTACAAATCTGGTTGTTAGCTTTTTAGTAGAAACTATTGGAAGTAATTTGTGAATTCCTACATAAGTCCCTGTGGATCGACCTCGGTCTTACCGAGATTATTACTATATCGCAACCCTACACTTGGGGAAGCGTACATGGACCACACCATAGAAAGTAAAGTAGTGGGTATTGAACCCCGACCATTGAAAACTTCTTAGGGGCATAGAAGTTTTGGATCAAGGTATTTGTTTTTGCCCCTCATCCGAGGTCTATGTGACCTTATGAACCGGTCTATGTGATCTTCTACTCTATGCTCTTAAACATAATGATTCATATTCATACCTAAAATAGTGTTTCACTTCCTTGTCTCCATGGGAGACTTAATTCGAATTACATGAAAATAAATTTATTCAATAAAAATGGAAGCAATAAACATAATTCATCTTTCAGTTGTTACGGCTTCGTCGTCCACCATTTGCTGCCACAAACCTTCATACTCTTCACCCTGTAAGTCAGGTTTGTCTAATGAATCGTCACCTGCAATATCTGGGTTGACGTTTTAAAACATCGTCCCAAGAGGGAGTGGGTTGCTCGCGATCAATTCAGTGGGGGTTATCCCCTAAGATTAGCACAATAATATCCAAGCATAATGATCATATCTAAATAAAACATACATGAGGAAATCTTACTTAATGCAATGCATGATATGCATGCTCTGGCTAAGACACCCCGACTAAATAAGATGAGACTTATTCCAACTCTTCTCACTAGCCACTAGTCACCAGAGGTTCTAGCTAGGACGGGACTTATTTCACTCTTTTCATACACCAAAATCCAACTAGTGAAACAGCCTCATGCACACTTTCACTAGATAGTGAGAGAAACGTGCCTCATGCATACTTTCTCTAGTGTAAATGAAAGCATGATTAGTTTCACATTTAATTAAGTAGTTTAGCATCCAGCCAATTTAAAGAAACTTCAAGTCACTATGGGGGGTCGCAAGCAACCCAGCATAGGCCGACAGCTCGGGCTTAGTGTCCATATGACTAACCCTGGCTCATGAAATAACATGTACGAATAATTTCCACTCCTTGCCCCAGTTATGATTCAATCGTGCCTAAAGTACCATTGCATTCCAACAAGGCCAACCCAAAACAAATCATACACGTATAGCATACAGATCCATCTCAAATAACATATAATCACAAGGATCCCTTGGCCAGCATCCAACATATTCTCATGGTCTCGCAAGACTTATTTTCCATCACTGACACCTCTTATGGCTCCATTTCTTTACATCAAGCAGGTTTACTGATATGGGAACAAGGGGTGCACATTAATGTAACATCCACATACATAATCCCGTGACGCATCACACATCACACATCATATTCATCATGATCATATAAGAGCCATAAACTAAGCATAGGTTTCACGTGGTTTTCACGTAAACATATATACAAGCATGTTTTCTTTCCCAAGCACTTAACAAAGTTCATGGTCCATATAAATAAAAAATTCAACGTAAAACACATCAATGAATTCCATACAACTCATCAATTCACACAACATGGTTCTCAAGAATTTAAACAACAAAACCCAAATTTCCTAAGCATGGAATTGACATAAAATTCAATATTATTGTGACTAGGCTTAAAGAAAATCCTCACCTCTTGAAGTTGCATGGTTTGGGATGTTACTAGAACCATGTAATCCTTCTTAGATTCAAACCTAGCGAAAAATATAAGATTAGGGTATAGATTGACATGTTTTCATCACTACAATCATCTATGTTTAGAATCTGACATAGGATTAGGATTTGGTAGGATTAGGATTTGGGTTAACATTAAAAGACAAAAAATCATTGTTTTAGATGACATACCTTTCTCACTAGCAGGGCAAAGCAGGGAATCAGATCTTGATCTTCTTATTTTTGGACGGTAGTTTGGTGCGGGCCACATGGTTAAAGTCCAGTCAAAGCATTTGAACGAGCTGGATTACGGAGATGAACCTGACGGATGGATGGATTGGATTGAGAAGATGGGGCCCAGCTGGTGAACGACGAGGATCGCAAGGACGGACGCAGGCGGACGTTGTTACAGCTTCCAGGTCGGTAGGGGAAGATGAAAAGTAAACTTTTTTTAACGCGGTACGGAACCCGCATGTTACACATGAGCTCAACAGGTGGGGTCCGCTATGGTGGATCGGAGCCATTAGCTCCGTCAAACAGGTCAGCAACATGTATTTAACTGCTGACATAAAAGATAGGATGGATCCGAGTTGAAATGGGCTGTCTATTGATTGGTTTCTGATTAGGCCACTTGTACTATGATCGAAGAGTTGAAATTTGACATGTACAGTTATTTTGGGTCAAATGGGCCTCATATAAAGTTTCGAGTTAAACTTAAAGCAGGAAACTAGTTTACTGAAAGCGGGGCTTTAAGTCAATGACATTTTTGTAATTGTCGTAAAATGGTGAGTTTAGCGAAATCTAACTGTTCGACACTATTTTAGGGGTTATTCTAAGAAACTTTTGTAAAGGGCCCCCTATCGGATCTCCTACAGATGTCCCGTTATACCTAAGTCAAAGTTAATGGTAAAAAATTAATCAAAATACAATCTCCATAATTTTTGAAAAACCCGGGGCGTTACAATACACACCATGGTGGGTCGTAGGAAGGTTTCAATGATGGACATCACTGTTCTCACTAGTTTCTGTGATGCAGTTCGTCAACCTGAGCTTTGGATCATACTCATTTTTTGGCCCATCCCCCTAAAATGATCTTGCGAAATGGATCGATGGTGTGGATATAGTCATATAACACATATATTACGGTGGGGACCACAGAACTTGGTGACCTCGACAAACCACCAGTGTGTGCATGTTCGCTCGCCTCAAGTGCAAGGCTTGCAATGTAGTAATAATCTCAGTAAGACCGAGGTCGATCTACAAGGAATTAGGGTAAACCAATTCAAACTATTCCAGCAACTTCAAATTCAATTAATTTAGAAGTTTGAATTCATAAACTAAGTAAAAATAATAATTTGTAAAAATCTGTAATTTAATGGAACTAAGGCCTCAAGGATCCACTTGTAGTAGTTCCATATGAATTCATTCATCTAAGCATAACATAACTAGATTCGAAGTTCTATCTCTCTTCTAGTTGGAAGATTTAGTAATCAAACATAAACAATCTCTACTTAAATCTAAAGATAAGATTCTAGTTCTAATGAAGCACATAAAATTCGAATATGTAGCCTTCAAAGTAATAACCATGTCAATAGACTATGGTATGCTTTGGGATTACTACAATTCGAACCTAATCAATCTAAACATGATAATCTCAGAGAATTGCAAGGAACCCATGTCCGAAGCACATGAACTCTCATAAAACATAAAAAAAATGCCAACTTTGATTCAAACTATAACTTAAAAATCCAAACTTTAGGTAGAGTACTTGAATTAAATGAATTCTACATGATAACTAGCTACAAGCTTTACCTCTTAGCCTTAGCTAAGAGGTTCTAGCCAAGCATTATCATGCTTAAACTAAAAACAATGAATAACTAATTAAAAACATGAAAAATTGGATTCGGGAGAGTTGTAGACGCTCTACGACGATCTTCTTCACCTCCCACGAAATCCTTAGCCTTCTATGATGCCTTAGCTACGATCCCTAGGTGTCCTTTTATAATAGAAGAGTCTCATCGACTAAGAAACTTTCAGATTTGCGTAGCTACTTACGCAACCCATGAAGAATGGAGCTTGTAGAACAAGCCTACTGAAATCTTGCTGTATTTACATTGGCCGACCAGTCGGACCTATCTGGGTCTTGTTCCAGCGAGTGCACAAGAGAGGGGGACCTGTGGCCTACCGGTCAAGACCGGTCGGACTGGGCTGGCCCTTTGTCCAGCGATGTTGAGAGGGGGCTGGTGTGGTGGCCGACCGGTCAAGACCGGTCTAGCCTATTTCTTTTCTTTTCTTTCTCTCTCTTCTTTCCTTCTTTCTTCTTTCTTCTTTGGCCCACTTTCATGCATCATTTGAACATCTTGTAAATGCTTCTTTTAAGTGTCAATTCAGTGAGGTCCCTCTCTCATTCCTACAACCACAAAACACGTGTTAGATTAATCTTTTAAACATGCAAAACATGCCTAAGATGTGATGTGATGGGCTAGAATATGTATAAATTGGAAGCTCAACACACTCACCAACCAGTATTTTGCTAGTCCCAAGCAAACAATGCATGAAAAAATCTACTTCTCTGAAAACTCAACTCTCTCTTGGAAACTATTGTTCTATAGACTTCAAGACTTATAAATACAAAATTCAGAAAAACCAAATGATGAGAAATTGAAGTTCTAAGTTTTTCAAACATAATAAGTGTTCACATAGCAAATATACAAATCCGAACATGTATGCTCTAGTGTGCATTGTGCATATTCATCTCATGACTTTTCAGGAATACCTTTCTATAAATTGGCTAAGCAAAAGATCTAAAAGTGCATAGACTCAACCAATTGCCCATGACAAGAATTTTCCTTACCGTTCCTTCGACGGCTTTCACACTACTTCTCATTTTTAACTTTGGTTACGGGTAAACCATCCCCTGGTTGGTAATAGGTAGTCCTTTTCGAAATTTTTCACAAACATTCAATGAATACCATATCCTCATTTATTTTTCATAACATTAGATCGGATTTTTAGAAACCCTTATCTTTCATTTTTTTCTCTTTTGCATATGAACAAGGATGGACAAAGTTCCTCGGCTTGGTTCCTAAACACTTCAAATCTCAATTAAGCCAACTTACAAATCTATATAATCCTTTTAAACCATGAGAATCGTGTAATGTGAACTAGACTTAAAAGTGTTCAAATGTTCTATCGATCACATAAATAGGGGAATTCACATAAAAACTTATGTTTAAGTTAATTTAGAGCTCTCAAAATCATATTAATTTATCTCTCATTCTTTCATATTTATAGCATCTTAAGTGCATTGAAACAAGGTTTTCCAAAAGAGTTTTGATGTTTCAGAAAAATTAAAAATTTTCTACAAAATTTTTGCTCGAAATGTCCACAAACTGCTAGATTCTAGGAATCTCACCCCCCAACCAAATCTTACATTGTCCTCAATGTAAAAAAGATATGTAATGAGCATGAACATGAGAGCAATGATAAAAATAAAAGAGGGTGAATATGAGAGTACCTGAGAGAGTCGATCATGGAAGTCTACCTCTGGCATCAAAATTTATTAAAGCAATAAAATAGAAAAACAAACTAAACCTAATCTACTCTATACCTCCGTCAGACTAGGAGATTAATCATCCCGATACACAGGATTGTTTAGAGTGATGGACATTTCTTCTGAATCAAATTTCTCAACGAATGGTTTAAGGTGTTATCCGTTTACTTTAAAACAGTTACCATTCTCCGCATTCTCTATCTCGATAGGCCCATAAGGAAAAAATTCTTTAATAATATATGGGCCGGTCCATCGAGATCTTAATTTTCTCGAAAAAAGATGAAGTTGGGAATTGTACAAGAGTACTTTTTGACCTTCATGGAAAGATTTCCTGAAAATGTGTTTGTCTTGAAAGGCCTTCATCCTATTCTTGTAAATCCTCAAGTTCTCGTAAACATCGTTCCGGATATCTTCAAGCTCATTTAGTTAGAGTTTGAGAAGCGAGCTAGCCTTATTAATGTCGAAGTTCAATGCCCGAATTGCTTAATAGGCTTTGTGTTCAAGTTCCACAGGCAAGTGACAAGCTTTCTCATAGATAAGTCTATAGGGAGACATTCCAATGTGGGTCTTATAAATGGTACGGCGAGTCAAAAGAGTATCGACTAATCACAACAACCAATCTTTGGGATCCAGCCTCACCGTCTTTTTTAAAATTTATTTGATTTTTCGATTGGAAATTTCAGCTTGCCCACTTTTCTGTGGGTGGTATGGGGTACTCACTTTATGTCTAATGCCATATTTCTTCATTAAGGCTTCAAATGGCCTATTTCAAAAGTGAGAACCACCATCACTTATGATGGCTCGAGGCGTTCTAAATTTGGAAAGTATATATTTTTAAGGAACTTTAGAACCGTACGATGATCGTTAATTCTACATGGATTAGCCTCTATCCACTTGGACACATAGTCTATGGCAAGCAATATGTAGACATGTCCAAAAGATGAGGGGAATGCTCCCATGAAATCGATGCCCCAACAATCGAAGACTTCGAGATGTTGAATTGGGTTGAGAGGCATCATATTCCTATGGGACAATCCTCTTAGCTTTTGACAGCGCTTACATGCTTTGCAAAACTCGTGAGTGTCTCCAAATAAAGTAGGCCAATAAAAACCATACTGCAGAATTTTTACAGTGGTTTTTTTGGTGGAAAAGTGACCCCCACATGCTTGATTATGACAAAAGGAGATGACAAAATTTTGTTTATCATCAGGGATACATCTCCTAATTATTTGATCTGGGCAATATTTGAAAAGTAATGGATCATCCTAGAAGAACCTTTGCATTTCCTTTAGAAATTTTCTTTTATCCTGCGCAGTCCAATGAGTCGGCATCGCACTTGTGGAAAGATAGTTTGCTATGTCAGTGTACCATGGTGGATGCATAATGACAAAGAGTTGCTCATCAGGGAATGAGTCTTCAATAGGTGACTCGTCAATAGAATCAGGTAAAACTAGGCAGGATAGATGATCTGCCACCACATTCTCTACTCTCTTCTTATCCTTGATCTCTAAGTCGAATTCTTGAAGGAGTAGGATTCATCGTAGCAAACGGGGCTTAGCATCCTTCTTAGAAAGAAGATGTTTCACTGCCACATGGTCTGTGAAAACAATGACCTTGGATCCTATTAAGTAAGGCCTGAATTTGTCTAAGGCAAAAATGACAGTTAGGAGCCCCTTCTCCTTAGTCGAGTAATTGATTTGGGTGGGACTCAAAGTCTTACTCGCATAGTAGATAACGTGGGGCTTTTTATCCTTCTTTTGGCCTAGCACTGCCCCAATAGCATAATTGTTCGCATCGTACATCAACTTAAAAGGAACGAACCAATCCGGTGGTTGCATGATAGGAGCAGTTGTCAACATGTCTTTTAGCTTTGAAAAAGCTAATTGACATTAGGCACTCCACTCAAATTGTTTATTCTTTTGGAGAATTACATAAGGGCCTAGAGATATGGCTGAAATCCTTTATAAACCTTCTGTAAAAGCCGACGTGTTCAAGGAAGGACAGCACATCGTGTATGCTTTTGGGTGGTGGTAGGTTAGAGATAATATCAATTTTGGCCCAGTCTACCTCTATTCCATTGGATGAGATGATATGTCCAAGGACTATTCCTCTTTGTACCATGAAATGACATTTTCCCCAGTTTAAGACAATGTTCTTTTCTTCGCACCTTGTCAAGACCAACTTCAAGTGATTTAGGCACTCATCAAAAGTACAATAAAAAATAGAAAAATCATCTATGAATACCTCGAGAGATTCACCCACCATGTCTGAGAAAATACTCAACATGCATAATTGGAATGTGGCGGGTGCATTACATAGTCCGAATGGTATCCTTAGGTATGCAAAGGTGCCAAATGAGCATGTAATGGTAGTCTTCTCTTGTTCTTCCAGGGCTATCTCAATTTGGTTGTAACTGGAATAGCCATCGAGGAAGCAATAATAGGAGTGACCTGCTAACCTTTCCAAAATTTGATCCATGAATGTGAGAGGGAAGTGGTCCTTCCTAGTGACTGTGTTTAGCTTTCGATAATCTATACACATACGCCAACCGGTGGTCACTCTTGTTGGTATAAGCTCATTGTTGGCGTTCTCAACAATGGTAATACCGGATTTCTTGGCTATCCAAGATGGGGTAGATGATACCCACATCTAGTAGCTTTAACACCTTGACTTTGACAACCTCCATCATGTTTGGATTTAACCTTCTTTGAGGTTGTCTAGTTGTTTTCGCATTCTCTTCGACGTGTATACGGTGAGTACAAACCGAAGAGTCTATCCCCTTGAAGTCCGCTATTGTCCAACCTATGGCTCCCCTATGTTCTTTGAGTAGCTCAATCAACTTGAGCTCTTGGTCTTTTCTTAGGTGAGAGGTAATGACAATCGGGAATGTTTCCTCTTGATTGAAATATACATATTTAAGCTTAGATGGTAAAGGTTTAAGGGCAAGCTTCGATGGTTTGATATTAAACGGTAGAGGCTTTGATGTGGTTGGTGGCAATCTTTCAAAATGAGGCCTCCACCGGCTAGTATCAACTACCGATTTCTTACTACTCAATGCTTGCACAATTTCACTAATGATGGGGTCTTCGAAATCTTCAAAATGTGCCAAGCATGTCTCTAAATTTTACACTGGTTTAAGTTGGAGGAGCTCCTCTTCTTTAAAGGATTCGAGCATGTTTACCTCGAAGAGCTCATCATCGTCATCCCTATGGCTTTTGCCCAAGTGGAACACATTTACCTCTAATGTCATGTTCTCAAAAGACAATTGCATCACCCCATCCCGACAATTTATAATTGCATTTGATGTAGCCAGGAATGGGCCGAGAATCACCAATATTTAAGTGCTAGTATCTATAATCGGTTGAGTGTCCAAGACGATGAAATCCACTGGGTAGTAGAATTTGTCGACTTGAACCAATACATCCTCAACTATCCCTCTCGGCACACGGATGGATCTATCAGTGGGTTACAATGTGGTTTTGGTGGGTTTTAATTCACCAAGACCTAATTGCTCGTATAGCGAGTATGGGATCAAGTTTACACTTGCCCCCAAGTCTAATAATGCACGCTCAATCCGGTAGTCACCAATGATACATGAAATTGTGGGACTACCGGGATCCTTAAATTTTATAGTGGTCTTTTGGGTGAGAATGGCACTCACTTGCTCATTCAAAAAGGCCTTTTGTTGCACATTGTATTTGCGTTTGATTGTGCATAGGTCCTTTAGGAACTTGACAAAAGAGGGGATTTGTTTAATAACATCAAGCAATGGAATGTTGATCTTGACTTGTCTAAAAATATCTAAAATATCATGAGAGTTGGGGAGAGATTTTGGACAACCAATCTCGAAGGGAATGGTGCTATGGGCTTGTGAACACGTTCCGTTTCATGTGGGGCTGAGTTAGATCCATCCTCATTCTCAGAAATCACCGGATTATTAGGCTTGTCGGCCTTCACCGGAATAGATTTATCCACTTGTTTACTACTTCTAAGAGTGGTGATGGATTTTGTTTGCTCTATATGTTGGTTGGGAAGATTAGGGATGCTTATTTTATGTGCTTGTTTAGGATTAGGCTGAGGTTGGGCCGGAAAGGTCCCTTTCCTAGCATTCAAGCATCCCTTAATTTCATCAACCGAGACTTTAAGCTCTTGAAACATTTGCTGATTTGTTTGATTAATTTGCGTTTGCCCTTACATAAACGTCTTTAAAGTATCCTCCATTGAGAATTGAGGTGGGGCCATGTTTTGCATGGGTGGCCCTCCTTGAGAGTTGGCAGGATTGCCCGTGGGGCCATTCTTCCAACTGAAATTTGGATGCTTCTTCCAAGTAGAGTTGTACGTGTTACCTACCAGTCCATTGAACGGCCTTTGATACCCATATGTGGCGTTTGCTTGCTCTTGTAACACCTCTTGAAACGCAGGAATTGTAGGACAATCTTTCATAGAGTGTACATTAGCGGCACAAATTCCGCATACGTTCTCAATGGCTTCCATTGTCTTAGAAACTCAACTTTTACTTAGTTCCATAGCCTCAACTTTTTTTTGTGAGGTTGGCTATCCTTGCGTTTTGTAGACACCCCACCTTCGGCTACACTGTTGATAGAGATAGCTGGTTGAACGGAGGACCATACCCCCAAATCCCAAGTCCAAACTCAGCCAAACTCACCCTTGTAAGCCCCATTCCATAGCCCAGTTCAAGCCTGAACCCAGTCAACCCAGTCCTAAAAACCACCCTGAAAAACCCCCCATAAAAAAGGCCAGTCAAAAAATCTCAAAAAAGTCAAACTCACTGAGTCAACCCGCTGAGTTAACCCGCTGAGTCAACCCGTCGAGTCAACCCGTCGAGTCAAAACACCGAGTCAACCCGTCGAGTCAACCCGTCGAGTCAAACCACCGAGTCGACCCGCTGAGTCAACTCACTGAGTCGACCAGCGAGTCCAACAGCAGCCCCGAGGGAACGGCCGTACTCGCTGGAAACCGAGGAGCGGCCGTACGGGCGGCCCATGGCAGGCCGCCCGGACAAAATTACGAGAGCTGCCACTCTCTGCTGCTATAAATACCCCCCTCCCCTTCTCATTTCAGGAATCCATTCGAAGCCCTTCAAGTCCAGCCAGTCCGGGTGCGGTCCGAGTCCTCATCCACCCCTTAGCCCATTTTTCCACAAAGGAGAGCCCGAGTGAGGAGAGCCTAGCCCTGGTCCAGCCCAGCCTGACCACTGGTCCAAGCCTCCCAAGCCATCCAAGTCTTGATCCAACCACTCGAAGCCAACCCTTGCGACACCTCCGTCCACCCAGCTACTCATTTTCTAGCATCATCTCATTTGCATCTAGCATAAGTGCAACATTTACTTTCCTTCCAACCCCCCTGCTTCACTACAAGCACCTTGATTACTCAAGCACACATGCATATGTCTTTATATTAAGCACCTGTCAGTTCGAGCGTATGCTCTGGGCTTGCCCGTTGTTGGAACCTGCCCATCAGAAACTCTTACTGTTCAGACCTGCATTCATGCTTCACCATAAAACACCTTGATCATTCAAGCACACTGCATACGTCTTATATTAAGCACCTGTCAGTTCGAGAGTACGCTCTGGGCTTGCCCGTTGTTGGAACCTGCCCATCAGAAACTCTTACTGTTCAGACCCGCATCCATGCATCATGTCATTCATGAGAATATACGAGGATTAAATTAGACTTTCAAGTATTCGATCGATTCTGTGAAGTAGAGACCGTACTTCGGTACGGGCAGTGTGTGGGGTGCTTAACCTCTTCCCACCCTGTAACCGTGATCCCTTACCTTGAATCTCTGGCCGCAGATCAACAGGAGTCATTTTAGAGGAAGGAATCTTCAGATTCCCTTCTCTAACGTTTCTACGGGGTCTAGCCGACTGTAGATTCGAAGTAACTGGCTAGTGGCGACTCTGGTCTTATATAAATTCACTTAAACACATCCAGCTCAATACGACAACCAAACGAAGCCCTCGAGAACGAGGCAAGCCAGTGGCACAAACGGCGATTTCGCACTCACGCATCCTCATCTCCTTCTTTTCCGAAAGGAAAGGGGAAGGGAGAAGAACGTCGTGTGGGAGCGCGGGAAAATCGGCGAGGGTCCACAGAATGGCGACTCCACTGGGGATTAGCTAGTCCCACTAGTCGTGATCCGACTTGAAAACAGAATCCTTCACGTACTTGAAAGTCATTAATCCTCATACAATCTCATCTGCATAGCATTCTACCCAAACCCAAACACAAAAAAAAAAATAGAACATTCCAAAAAAAAAAAAAAAAGAAAATCCCAAAACCCAAAAAGAGTAGAGTACAGTCCTCACCATTGCGCCTCCTCGGGCTCAACGTACGCGGAGACAACTTCCCTTCCGCAGCATAATCCGCACTCGGGCTCAGCAAGACATGTCCGACCACGAAGAAGAAACTCATCACTTCCCTGCTCTCGAAATGACCGAAGCGCAACCTCCAGCGCAACAGCCCGTTGACAATACGCCAATCATACAAGAATTGGCACAAGGAGTGAGAGCAATGCAAGAAATGCTCTTGCAATTCATGCAAGCACAAGCCACCGCAGCAGCCAACAATCAAGTTGGCCCAGTTCAGCAATCTCAGCAACCATGCCGGGTCCGCCCGGCCTCCAGTTCAAATCAAGCACAACCATCGGAGTCTGCCCAAGACTACCGACAGCAGCCATCTCAGCCCTTCGCTATAGGGCATCCTTCTCAATATCTTCCTGCGACGACAAGGCCATCTCAGAGCACTTCCGTTGCAGGAACATCCAGTCAGCTTCCAGTCAATCTTACAAACAACAATCTCAGTAGATCTCAGCATGTCCCCGCCAATGGGACACCTTTTCAATTCCAGCACATCCCCGCCGATGGGATTTCAATTCAATTTCCAGCAACAGGGACAGCACTGGCGAATGCCCACAACGGGGGTCAGTGTCAAGCCCACATCAATCAGCGGACAGTGGCGAATACCCAACAAGGGGGTCACTTCCCAGCATCTCAGCCTCCTGCAAACAGGAGCACTTTTCAATTCCAGCACATCCCCGCCGATGGGATTCCAGTTAATTTCCAGCAATCTTCAATTCAGCAAAATCCAGTTAATTTTCATCAATCTTCAATTCGGCAAAATCCAGTCAATTTCCAGCAAGTTCCAGTTCAACCTTCAGTACAATCTCCAGTTCAGTTACAATCCTTTCAAGCACAAGTTCATCAGAATCCAGTTCAGTCATCAAATCAATTTCAGCAACCCGCGGTTGCTTTTCAGCAAGCCCATAGGGTCGAAGACATCGACCACTATGCCGAAGAAGAATGTGCCTTACTCCAGGAGGCATCAGTCGCTCGAACAGATCACTCAGGACTGGACGAGTTGCGGGAGCAGTTCCAGATCTTGCAAAATCAGCTTCAGCGACAACAAGGAATCGACTTACCTTCGACCAAGTTCAGAGACTTGTGTCCTTTCCCAGATGCTCAAGTACCTCAAAACTTTGAGGTACCAAAATTCAAGAGATACGATGGCAGCGGTTGTCCCACAGCACATCTCGAGGCTTACTGCGGGGAGCTGAGTGCAATCGCAGGAAATGAAGGGGCCCTTATTCGTTTGTTCCAAAAATCTCTGAAGGGCGATGCCCTAGATTGGTACACTTCATTGGACTGCCACCGCATCAGAACATGGGAACAGCTTTCCCAGGCTTTCATCGACAGATTCGCATACAATCTCAACATGGCACCCAGAAGAGCCGACCTCGCAGCACTCAGGCAAAGGAGTGATGAAACACTGTCAGCTTATGTGGGACGTTGGCGAGCTATGGCAGCTAGAATGCGGACACCCATCGACGATGAAGAACAAATCTCCATGATTGTTCATTCAACATATCCAGGCATATCCGGGTATCTCATCTCGCATCCATACGCGAACTTCTCGCAGCTAATCCGTGTTGGAGAGCAAGTCGAAGCAGGAATCCGTACCGGGACGATTTCCCATGGCCTCATCAAGCCACTCCAGTCAAGAGGAACAAGGTGGAAGGAAGACCTATCGGGCACGGGAATGGAAACCGCAGTGGTTCTCCTCCCCGTCCAACAGAGGTAAACAACATCAACACCGCTGCTCAAGGAAATCAACATGCTCCCCCACAGGGACGTCAACAGTATCAGCAGAATCAAGTTCAGCATCAGCCTCAGCGATATCAGCCACAACCGAATCCTCAGCCACAGCCACCTCGACAACAGCAGCAGTTCAGAGGAAACGGCCAATACTCATACCAGAACAGGCAGAATTACAGGGAGTCCAGGAAGTTCACTCCACTCAGTCAACCACTTAGTCAAATCATGACTACGCTGGTACAAAGGCAGTTACTCACTCTGATGACACCTAGGCCTCCTCCTCATCCATTGCCACCAAACTACCGAGAAAATGAGTATTGCGCCTATCATCAAGGACGTGCCCACGCCACTGATAGATGCTATACTTTGAAGAATGCCATACAAGACCTGATTGATGACCGCAAGATCGTCATCTCGGTCCCTGGAACTTCTCCAGCAGCTTCCACCAACATTCTTCAGAATCCTCTGCCTCAACATC